>CM031859.1:75003237-75155309 GCA_018697195.1 Certhia americana
TTTTTTTTTTTTTTGGTTGGTTGGGATTTTGGTTGGTTTTTTGGGGTTTTTTTGGGGGTTTTTTTTTTTGTTTGTTTTGGTTTTTTTGTTTTTTTTTTTTTTTTTTGTTGTTGTTGTTGTTGTTTGTTTGTTTGTTTGAAATCCATTAAATAGACCTTAAGGGTTTAAATCAATAAAAGAAATTACTTGTGCATGCATTCTGCAACATTCTTGTGGAATTCTTGTTTCTTGTGAGACTTGATTTTATCTCTAATTTACACAAACAGGAAAATAAATATGAAATGCAAGAGCAGGGGAAGAAAAGGGTTCCAAAAAGCAGAGGAGCAACATCCATTAAAACTGCACCACACTGTATTACAGTTCAGTCTAGACACTAGCTGTGCAGATGCTGCTACAATTCTTAGCTGGGCTTTTTTTACCTTTTTATTTCTTCTGGCACATTGTAGGACTGCTACAATAATCAAATGCTTGAGGTCAGATCAGAAGAGCAGCTGTGGAAAGGACTGTGAGTCACATACAATTGCTAGTACCAGAGAAAACTATTCTAGAAGAAAAGAAAATACTTGAAAATACTTGAACTGTTGATGTGAGAGAAAAAATCAGTGAATGACATGATAAGCATATCTAAAATAACAGCTATAAAGTGACTAGATATTAGAAAATGTCATTCATCTGTTTTATGTGTGTGATGAAGTGGGAGTTATAGTATGGGTGCATGTAGTATGTAGTTTTAGCACAAATGCTAAAGCTACTGTGTTGACAGCCCCATTGGGATTAATGCAGTGGACTTCCTAGAATTTTTCCTTTTGTGTTCTAAAACCATGTATCTATGTACAAATAATAAAAATATCTAGAAAGACTAGGAAATTAATGCTAACACTAAATTTAGGTATAAGACTTTGCTGTAACCACCTTCTGCAGTTTCTTATAAATTCCCTTGAAGTAACTGATGGTGGGTGAGATGGAGACCCTTTTGAGTCATTCACTATACCTATTCACTGTACCTATTACTCTTCCTTTTTATCAAATTACTCTTCTAGACCACACCAGTTCTTTAACTGAGCTTTGTAATCCTCCTATTCCTTGCTCCCCCAAAATTCTTCCTACCAAAGTATAATATTCAGTGTTCTTTAAAACTACAAAGATCACCGTTAAGCAATAAGATGAAAACTAAAAATTATCTTTTCTTACAGTTAAAAGAACTGTAGAGTGAAAATTGTTGCACTTCATTGAGGAAGGCATTTAAAGATTCTATTTTGCAGCTCAGAGGGAAAAGGCATCTCACAAGATGTTAGGAATTTATGAAAGTAATTAATGATGTTTTACTGAATACTAGATTAAATATTAGCTTGGAAAACTAAGTAAATGTCCTGAGTGAAAGAAAGAGCTGCCCCTGGGCTTCAAGCATTTGCATATGTTCATTTAGAGAAACCTTCAAGTGTAACTTAAATATGTATAACTATGTTTTCATCTTTATCACTCAGTGATTTGTGCAGCTTATGGAGCACAGACTAAAATTAGCTTTTGCTTTTTCTTTTAATAATGACAAGACAGCTTTTAGTAGTGAATTGCATCATTTTGTCTTTGTGGATGTATCAGTACTGCCTGCATAAGTGGTGCATTGGTGTTTGTCCTAAGCCAAGCTAAGTCTGCTTTTTGTGCATTTTTGTTCTGCACACATCCTGGGTGCCAGAGGCGGGCAGAGGATTGCTCATCCCACAAGGTCTTTGTGGGTACCACAGCTCCTGGAATACTGATGTGTTATGATTAACACAAACACCAAATGACAGTTTTTTAAGGATTAAGTACATGATTTGGAAAATATAACTTTTGTTAACTTCTTGGTTTGTTTCTTTTTGTCCCCTGGTTAAGTGGGAGGTTGTCATTTATCATTGCTGTCAGAAAATTACAGCATAGACTTACAAGTGTAGCATTATCATCTTTAAGAACACTTAACTCCTACAGTAGAACCTGTATGATTTTTCAGGAATTTTGGTTTTTATGCATGAAGCTTTATGGTGCAAAATTCCACAATTTTTATGAGTGCCTTGTGGCTGTATCTTAAAAGGTGATAAATACCAACAAAGAGTGCCTTCAGGCAGCTTGCATTCCTGGGTGTGACTGTGCAGCTTGCTGGAACTTGAATACACAGCTTGGGTGCTGCATCTCCAGAAGCAACTAAAATAGTGCTAAAATCTGAAGAGATGAAGCTTGAGCCCAGCAGAGGAATCTCTCATCCTGTTTGTTTTGTGTGAAAGCCCCATCCCTCCATATCTAGAAAGCAATATTGAACTGGCAGTGCCTTGTGACAACCAGCACCCAAAGCCTGAGGCTGGATCCTAATTATTTGTAGATAATGTTGCAAACTTCAGCACAATTTGTTTCTCCCTCCCCTTCTCAATCACAGGACAAATGAAAGAAGTAAAAGAAAAAGTAAAGGAATTACTGGTGGTTGAAATTTATCTGAAGGCATGAAAGCCCTGGATTCTCTAAAGAACTGTGACTAGAACTCAAGTAAAATCAATGAGTCCCCTACTTAAATGAAGAAAAATACAGATTTCCAAACATTTTAGAGATAGAAAAAGAAATAATGTATTTAAATTTGCTCATTTATAGCTGCTTTCCTTTGAGTTTAATTTACATAAATATACCAGCCTTGAATAAGGGAAATTCCTTCACTTGGTAGAAAAACAGGGAAGCTCCCAGATCTGTGGCCCTCCATATCCAGTCAAATTAGCCCACCACTGTTTCCCCTGCATCTTTTTTGCTTTCAATTCCAATTGCAGCTTATTTGAAGAAAGAATAATTTATGCTATACTGGTAAGGGTTTCAGCTTTCTATCCTGTTAATTGCAGCCGGCCAAGTTTAGCATCATTCAAGTGGACAGTGATAAAAGCATGCAAATATAAGCTCCAGATCACTCTTAACTGTGTACTTCTAAAGATACACATGCTGTCATTGAATTAATTTCAGAGCTTTTCTCAGTCAAGGCAATGAGGGTGAAAACAAAATACAAAAAAGAAATGTGACTCTGTTTTGTCATCGGCATGAATGTTCATAGTCTTTTTTTGAGAGGGAACTAAGTTGAGGCTGGACAAGATCAAAGAGTTTTAGGAAGATGAATTTGTAGCATCTGTACTACAAATTAAATGTTGATCCTTGCAGAAATAAGAGAAGCGTCACCTATTACTTCTCAGTAAAGTGAGAACTCCAGGGCTTAAAGCTGGTCCTTGGCTGTTCAGGGCTTAAAGCTGGTCCTTGGCTTCCAGGAAGTCAGAAAATGTTCTCACACCATGAAATCCTAATTAACACTAAGAGGTGCTCTGAGGGTAAGGGGTGCATGTTGCCCATTGGAGTATGCATCCTGTCTGATAAAAAGTGTGGTCCAGGGGACGATGCTTGCTATGTGACATGACAAACCCTGTCACAAAGATCTAGAAGCTGTACTGGTCTCTCTGCTTTCTCTCATTGAAGTGTGACAGTCATTGGCTTTGGCTTGGGTTTTTTTCTTTCTCTTTATTTTAAGGCTGAATAATCTGTTTTCTGGCTTTAAAATGTGTCTGTATTGTACAGCTTGTGCATCTTTAAGACAAAGAATATTTACAAGTCCAGGCTTACAAAGCTTAATTCCCACTGCTAAGGAAAGTTCATGGGAGTTTATACGCTTTCTTGGCACAACCATTAACAAGACATTAGTTTTTAAAATAATACATTTTTTAAATTGATTTTTAGTGGAGCTAGCCAAGCAAACCAGGTCTGATTCTCTGAGGAAATCACTGTGGTGGTTCTACCTGATACACCAGTAGAAAGTTGTAGACTGTTGAATCTCCATGCTGTAGGAAAAATATCAGGTCAGCTGATTTTTTAAACAGAAGTGGTTTAGCTTTGAAGAGAGGACAGCATACAGTTGCTGTTCTTCATTTAGTCATTTTATGGTACCTTATGTACTTCCTTTACTCTCTGTAAACATTGATGAATGTAACTTCCAGCAAATCACTGCACAAGAGTATGCAACTAGACAGCAGTTGTGGCTGTTTTAATAAATCTATTACCTTTAATCAGCAGTAATACACCTTCGTCAGATAATCTGAAATGTGGCTGCTGATGCCCTTGATGAGAGCTCAGAAGCAGAAAATGAATGTGTGTCTGGACAAGTTTGGATTAGGAGTCAGCTTTTGAAGTAGATCTCCTGATCATCCCCATTTGCCATGTTTCAGCTTGCATTGTAGAGCATCCTCCAGCAAAAAAAGTAGATGCCTTTTATTGAAACTAAACAGGGAGATGAATATCAGAACTTTACCTATTAAAGTTGCAAAAGAAAGCCAAGACTAGAGGTCAACTAAAGTCAAAACACCCCCAAGCATCCCCAAACTTTATAGTATGTATGTCAGGTCCTTGACACAAACCATTTTGCTGTGGAGAGTTACTTCTTTTGGTTTGCAGTACTTGGTAGTGCAAATTAGGTTGCTTGTTTGCTTGTTTAATCAGACAATTGACATGGCTAGCATGTTTTTCTCCATTCCTCTGAAAGACTTGGAGAAATCTCCATCTCAGTAAAACTTAAAATTTTTGAAACCTTGTCGCTTCTCAATTTTACAGCGCTTTTTCCTTCTCTATGAATGCTCATAGACATTCTTCCTGAATGTGATTTCAGAATCCATGTCTTGATCTGAGTCAAAATTACACAATTTCTCATCCACATGGAAAGATCTGAACAGTCCAGATTTTTTAGCAAAAAAAATGGACTTGCATATGAAATCCCTATGAAAAACATATGACATGTTGTAAACTGAATGTATGTAGGAGAATGCCATGACACAAAAATCTTCAAAATAATTTTCAGGAACCTGTTTGTTTAAGTTTTTCCTAACTAAATCTGAATACCAAACTTCTCAATCATAACTTGATGAGGTATCATTGAAGATTTCTATATTAGAATTGAATTGCCTCAGGGGAAAATTGAACACTTTTTCCCAGGGATGGGTAAAAATACACTCTTAAAGCAGAGGCTTTTTGAATCTTTTCAATGGGTCATAATTCTCTTGTTGTGATGTTCAAAAAATCTTTAATCTGTAACTCAACGAGGTGTTTATTCTCACTTCCCTTTTATAATGTATGTTTAATATATATGTTGGTTATTTAGCAGAATCAGTCTGGATTCATTTATTGTCATATTTTCCATTTATGCTAGATGTTTTGAAAAATCACACAGATTACTTAGAGGTATAAAAAGAATCTTTTCATTTGAATATCAAATTTTAATTTTTTTATTATATATTCATAGCATTCACCTTGTTCGTATTAGTGTGTAATTATGATTTTGGCTGGTGTAGAGTTAATTTTCTCAATAGCTAGTACAGTGCTGTGTTTTGGACTTAGAATGAGAATAACGCTGCTAACACACTGCCATTTTAGTTCTTGCTAGGCAGTGTTTACGCAGTGAAGGGCTTTTCATCTCCTCACCCCACCCCAGCACTGAGCAGGCTGCAGGGGCAGAAGTAGTGGTGAGGAGACATGGCCACAAAAGCTGACCCCAACTGACCAAAGGGATATTCCACACTATATGGCCTCCTGTATCCATCAGTGTATAAACTAGGGGGAAAGCTGGCCAAGGGCTGCTGCTCAGGAACTGAGCTGCATCCGTTGGTGCTTGGTGAGCATTTGTGTTGTGTATTGCTTGATTTATTATTATTGGGTTTTTTCCCCTTTCTTTTCTGTCCTAGTAAGCTACCTTTATCTCAACTCACAAGTTTAATATTTTTCACAATCCCCCCCTCCTCATGCCACTGAGGGGTAGGGTGGGTGCACAGAATTGAGGGAGTGGATGTGGGATGTTTAGCTGCCTGCCAGGTCAAACCACAACATGAGTGTTCTCCCTTTTAAAATTAGGCATGATTTCATAAGAGCGGGGAATAAATGAGGTGACAAACAATGCCCATATGTGCGGGGCACAGGGATTAATTTATTGTAAGAGTGTTTTCTGATATGGCTAGGATCCCCCCTTAGGGATTAGGAAGAATCTATAAACTGTGTCTTTTGTAACATAGCTAACTATATGTCTGGCAAATTGACCAGCCTTAAGGTCAAGTCCAACTGGATATGTAGCTGTGCTGCATGATATTTCACTGCATAGATTTTCCAACATTATCCTGCTGGGATATTTTGGTAGGCATAGCCCAGAAATCAAATCTAAGACCATTTTCACCTGTCATAGAAACTGCTAGTTTAAAAGCAAGTCTTCAGGTAAAATCAGGGAAAGCTCTGGAAAATATTTGATTTCTTGTTCTTATTTACACTAGGAAGTTAAGAAGTTACCAAGTAGGGCCACATAGGGGGCTCACTAGGCTTTATTTACAGCTGTTCTCGTAGCAGCTGCTCAAACTGATATATAGATGCATGAACTGGGACAAGTAGAAGACCAAAGTGTTCCTTGCTTGGGATGTATAGCAGGTGCTGGCCATAAAGCATGAAAAAGGCATCTGTGAATGACTAGTTGAAGTAATTGAAATAAATATTTATAGCTATTAAACTTTTGATGCACTAGACAATAAATTCACTGGGAAAATTTGCTTTCTACAGTGGAGTATTTATAACACATAGGAATTCTTTTAGAGATCTTTGGAGAAGGGAAATTTCCAAATTCCTTTCTGCAGCTCTCTAGCTGCCACCACAGTGCCCCATCAGCATGAGAGACTACTGAAGTCTTTGAAATATTTTCAGAGTTCTGTGTAGTAAGTGACTCTCCAGTTTTTCAAATAGAGTTTCTGTCTCAGTAGTGTCCTGACACTTATTAGGTGTCAGTGTGAGGCCACTTTTATACCTGTCCCTCACATATTCACTAATCTTAATGTATGCCTTAAGTGAAGACACAGACGTGTAAGCAGATTGGCAGTGTCTGCCTTGCTGAGATAATTCTTCTCAAAGAAGAATTTAAGGGGAGGAGGAAATAAAAATTAGATCTTATGTTAGTCAAATAACACATAGTCTGCAGTCCTGAGGCCATGCTGCACTCTGCAGACTGTGAACAGTGCTTGCTTATGTGACCTTTTCTGAGCACAGTACCTTTTATTACTGTTTAACCCAGACCAAAATGTGCCCAGATGTAATTCATTCAAGCATTTTACAGAATACCCTTGTTACTTGTTCTGTTTCAGTGTGGCTTGAGAAGAAATTAGAACCATGGAATATGCAATCCAATATGCAATCCATATCTGGTAAATAACAAGCTTTCTTTTTTTATGTTTACAGCTGGAGATAACATGTTTAGAGAGTATAAATTCTATCAGGTAGTTCAGTGTGAAAGATGGAATAATAATGAGGTGCATTCAACTGTGTTAAGGAGAAAAGTGAATGGTCATAAGAACTTAACTGTATTCATTTTAATGTAGCTTTATAGGCTTCTCATTGTACTGTTGCTTTCTACATAGGCATTATAATAAATGGTGGGTTTATAGGTTGTTCTTTGTGCATAGTATATGAAATTGCAAGAAGGAAAAAGTTGTTCATTTACTGAGAAAAGTTTTATATTAATTTATTTTAATATATAAATATATTTCTCTTCCATTTTATATCTCTTGAAATGTTCTTAATGTTACTGTGGAGATACTTATAGCTTTGTAAACATAATATCAGAAAGTTTGGCAGCCTTCTGTGTCTTTTGCAGCTCATTATGCAGAGTTTTGAAGGGAATGACAATAACCTAAGCAGGTATTTTAATGTTGCAAACTGTCTCATGTGCTGCCAATAAAACATTTTTATTTGTCATAAGGGTTAATATATCTTTCGGGAATTCGTGCTAAAAGATCTACATTCAAGAAAAGTTATCATATTAATGGTGTCATTTTATTAGTAATGCCATGTAGAAATATGTATATAGCATCGCTAAGATCTTAGATTGTGTACAAAAAGTAATAACCCTGCAACGTTCCTAACTGAGCATTAACTCTGCCTTCCCTCCACTGAGCTAGAAATTAGCATTAAATTTGTGTATTATAATGTGAAAAAGATGGAAATGAAGCATAAAGTGATTTGTAAGTGAAGGAAGAGGGGGAATTCTGACTTAGTTCAATACATTTCCATTTCCAGCAAATTATTAACTCGTTAAGGGACTAGTCAGTATAAAATCCTAAGTCTTTTACTTCTCTTTAAAAAGTATCATTCAGAGAAGAACCTTTGTAATATATGAGCTATTGTCTTTGACTGTAAATCAGGGGATTTTATTTTTGTGAATGCTAGTCAGGACTTCTTGCTACACAGAGGGATCATTGGCTGAAGGTTCTGTAGATAATCCCACAGTATGTACTAATTTTCTCTTGTTCAACATCAGCTGTTCTCTTTGATAAAAAATAATAGAATCTAAATTTGAATGTGTCTGAGTGAACTCTTCTGCTAAGTGAAGGGCTTTCTGCCTTTTCCTCACATTTATTTGAATGCGTGGTGCTTTCAATAATACATCTATTTTTCCTTCAAGTTCTAAGTGTTGCTTAGCACCTACTAATATTCTAAATGCTAAACTAGAACAGTAATGTATAAGTCTGAAAATGTTGAAAAGGTGAACGGAAATTAAATACAGATGTATTCCATAGCATCATAAAAGAGCAAGACGCTTCTGATTGCTGGAATTTAACTGCTAAGTTGTCCACGTAATTTAGACCTGGTGGTTCACTGGCATTTTTCCCTTGCCCCATGTGGAGCAATATTTAGTTCACTGCCACTGAGCAGTCAGTGTTCACAGAAACGGATGGTGATATCAGATCAGAGGGCTGATTTGCTCCATTATTTTAACAGCGCTTATTTTTCCCTTCAGGTTTCCCCTTGCCATGACCTGCATTAGATTTTCTGAGCCCAGAAGCTGGTTTTTCTTTCTATATTAGCTAATCAAATAAAAGATGTTAAGTCTTCTTGCAAATCTTGCTTCCGGTTTCTTAAACCAGCATAGTTCAACAGAATATTATTGCTTTATCTGTATCTTTCATTTTAGGTAGTCTCTACTTTCAAATTCATTAATATACCAGCTTTAGCTTCCTATGTAATAAAGTGTATTATCTTGGTGTTGCCTTCTTCTTCTTACTTTTTTGCATTCACTGTGATCCGGGGATGAAACCATGTTCCTCTTCCAATTGATTTCCTTTCTGTTTCTGCTGCTTTTGGGACCTGGACTCTGTCCTTGTGAAAGAGTTACAGCAACAGTTGAGTAAGGCTTGCTGAGCTTTTTTTCTTTCTCTCTTCTGTGAACTTCATATGCTTATTTGTCTGTTTAGAAAGTCATCTTTAATGTCGCTCTACATTTACCTTGTAAAAATATTGTCCCAATAAATCAGTGCTATCCACAGTTTTACATGGGATCCTCTTGACATGAAGAGATGTGCTGTGCTATTTTTAAGGGAAAAAAGAAAACAAACTGGAAAGCCAGCCTTTGGGGTTTTGTTGATCATTCCTAGAAAATACCTTTTCTTGAGTGTCAGCCTTATGTGAATCTCTTCAGGAATGGCATCAGACAGTCTTATCTGTTTGATCTAA
The DNA here is from genome assembly GCA_018697195.1 of Certhia americana. Classification (NCBI taxonomy): domain Eukaryota; kingdom Metazoa; phylum Chordata; class Aves; order Passeriformes; family Certhiidae; genus Certhia; species Certhia americana. Next base: position 75,012,757 of record CM031859.1, read on the forward strand.
ATAGGCAGCAATTAGACAATTCCAATGTTACTGTATCCACAATAGGCTCCAGGAATTCATGGGAAGAGGTGTGACTCTCCAGGTAACTTAAAAGTTGGAGTGTGAAGAGTTTCTCTTCATGATTGATATGCAATACAAAAACACCTCAACACCTTAAAACTCCCAACTCATAGATAACAGGAAATGGAAATTTATCTAATTCCTTTTCAAGACAATTCCTTTCACCACAAGCTTTTTTATATTCACATAAAAAGCTTCAGATTCAAACTATTTCCTGCTCTAATGTTTCTTTAAATAAAACAAATAAAAAATAAAGTGTATTGAATTTCAGAAAATATGACTTCTCTACATTTGCTTTACATTTGCTAACTGAGATTGAGAAAACTCCTTTCAGTATTGGTATTACTATCAAAATATATTGTGAAGAAGATATCAAACAGAAATCTGTCAGAACCACAGAATGGTTTGGGTTGGAAGGGATAATAAAGAATATCTAGTTCCCACCCCCTCACTGTGGAGAGGGATGCCACCCACTAGATCAGGTGGCCCCAGCCAGTCTGGCTGTGAACGCTTCCAGGGATGGGGCATCCACAGCTTCTCTGGGCGGCCTGCTCCAGTGCCTCATCACCCTTTCAGTGAAGAATTTCTTCCTGACATCTAATCTTTTTGTTTAAAAGTGTTCCCCATTGGCCTGTCACTATCTGCCCATGTAAAAAGTCCTTTTTTTTTTTTTTTTTTGAAATCTCCTTCAAGTCTGAAAGACTGCAGTGAGGTCTCCCCAGAGCCTAACAAGAGGATCTCAGAGTAACTTAAACACAGTCATTTTTCCCTTTTCATCATTTATTTCAGTCTTCCCAACTGACCTTCTAGTTAGCCCACAGCTCTCAGCACCAAAGGATATTGTGTTCTTCATTCAGGATGTGCTGATTCAGCCTTGTGGAATTCAACTCGAGAATTCAGAAAAAAACCCCAAAAAACCCCGATAAAAGGCTTGAATGAATAAAAGTTTTAATTTTAATTTTCTCTGCTATGAATTCATTTTCCCAAATTGGCCAAAACCCATTTTCTTGAAAGAACCAGTCCTTATTACTGGGTTTCATAATTTTTGGATCTTCTCAGTTCCCTTTGCTCTAGTGAAAGAAGATACTTCACAGTCTACTTTTTATGTACTTGCAGTATTTCCCATTGGAATATGGCACATAGGAATTAATTTGAACCAACAGGTAAGACAAGACAATATCTCTAGAATCATTAATAATGGATATACTCAAAAGAATGTGTCCTGAGCCGTAAAACAAATACATGAAGGAAACAGAAGTGGCATTGACATAAACAATTGTATCTTACAAAAGTAACCTAAGGCACAATTTAACTCTCACAGAAATAGTTAGAATTCTACCTCTTTTCTCAAAGAAAAAGCTGCAGACTGAGCCCATCTCTTGTCCATGAAATGTAATCTGCTATAAAGCATTAATGACCCATATGCTGGGAAATTCTTGGTTATTTTCCCATCCATATCTCTCCACAATTAACATATGATCACAACTCCGTTTTGGGGGGTTTTGGGGTTTTTTTTGTATTTTTTTTTTTTTGTACTTTTTTTTGTACGGTTTTATCACTTTTCTTACAATCGTTGAGGATTTCTTTCCTCTTTTAGACACAAGCCAGGTTCAATTCAAAATGTACTCAGAGAAGCATTACAAAACTGATGCGTTGGGATTCCATGTTTGTTATTGCTCAGTTACTTCCATATGAAATCTACACAGGGCAAAAATCAAACAATGTTGTTTCTTTCTCCTACTCTCTTTGAAAGTTATCCTGAGATCTGCTAATTATACTTTCATGAGACTATTATCTACACTGTCATCATCAGTAGTGATGTTCAATCTGTTAAATCTTGTTTTTGTTTTAGATAAAGAGATGGAAGAAAGCTAAGATACAACATGTTAACCTGTTCTTTTGACATTTTATTAAGAGAAATACCAAAAAACACTTTTGTTGTGGTCATATGCAGAATCAGAGAATATTCTGATTGGAGGAGACCCACAAGGATCATTGAGTCAGACTCTGAAGCGAATTGCCCATGCAGGGATCAGAGCCACAGCCTTGATGTTATCAACACCATGCTCTGACCAGCTGAGGCAATCTATAGAATTGCCTAAAATGAAAATTTTACATATTTTTCTGAAGTATGCAGTTCTTGATATTGGTGAAGAGAGAATAGTAAGTAAGATGGAGTTCTTTTTTTTTCAGCCCTTCCGTTGTTTCTAAGCTAACCACAAAACCTCCAGCTTGTGAAAAGAACCTGAAAAGGACCCATACTTTTGAAAGATCACTTGATATACCCAGGCATATAAACACGTACAGCAGCCAAGAGCAAGCAAGAATGGTTGAAATGGTGGAATTGTGGGGGAATTTTGTTTTGTTTAAGTAGCTCCTTCCATTCCTTTTCTTCTCTTATATGCACTATTCCCTCAGTGTGATTGTAGTACAGCATCAGGTAATGAGCTGAATCAGGAACTGATGCGAGCTTTGAAAAATAAAGAAACGACCAACTGAGGACAGTAAATATTGGAAAAAAAATGAAAGGCAGAACAGGGTCTGCCTAAGCAAGCAAAACTTCCAGAAGAGGTGATCATTATACAGTATGACTGATTGGCAGTTCATTAAGTGTTTCTAAGGTTGTTGAGTTTTTACATACATACCTATTTCTCTTTTTAAGCTCTCATTGTAACTGAGCAAATCAATTTTGAGCTCCTCATTTGCCTAGTTATTAATTTCATTATTAATTTCTTTCAGATTATTGAATTCTTTAATGTTGCGCAGTATTCTTAGTGGGAGAAGTTTTACAGTAACCAGAGTTTCTTATATTGTGTTAATGAATGAAATTATTGAGCTATTTAAATGGATCTTGTTAAAATGCAATAGGCAACAAGTTGTACCAAAAAAAAAAAACCCAACAAAATAACAAAAAACCCCCCCCAACCACCTTTAATGTCAACATAATGTATTAAGGTTGAAATCTAATAATTGTTTTGATTGAATATTAAGACTGCAGTGTCCTTGCTCTGACAAATCTCTGTTGTCTGATTATTGCTTCACTAAGGAGAGAGTGTGTTATTAAAAATTCAATTAAAACAAAACAAAAGCCAGACTTTTGTCCTTTAAATTGCATTGCATAAGAAAGAAAGTGTGGAGGGAGAAGTACTGAGAAAAAATGTAAGAGAATGAAGGAAAACCACTCAACAGAAAAGAGACCAGAATAGAAGTGGTAGAAGAGATCATGGGAGAATGAGGGTGTAAAAAACACTAAAATATCTGTAATGGAATCTTTTGCAATTGAAAGTGTGTGTAGTAGTTGCATATACAAATTGTAATTTTTAGATACAGAGACAAATTCTTCAGAACTCTTTCTGTTTCTCCCGAATGGATTCAACAGTCTGTCTGGACATTTCACAGCAAGATGTGAAATGATGCTGCAAGCTAATGATGCTGCAGAGAGTTAGAAAATTAATTTTTTGAGAGACTACCTACTTTCTGTGTGGGCTGATGTCTATGTCCATTCATGACACTTGGAATTGGGAATTGGGCGTGGGTCTCCAGAAGGTATCACCAAATAACGAGCAATTTTTCTTGCAAGTTGTGTTGTGGAAAGATAATACAGGTCTTTCTTGAAAGACCTTCATTAATGGTAGATCTTCTGAAATCTCTGTGGTTTCTAGTTCTGACATAACATTTTTCTTTTTTGTCCTCTATTGTGAAAATGCTGAACAAGTTGTGAAAGACATCCTGATTTATTGTGTATAAATCTTTTATGAGATCCTTATTTACCCTGCCATTTTCTAAGACATAAGATCTGGAAAAACTGTCTAAGAATCGTCTCTGTTGAGGGCTGAAAAGGAGGAGAATCTTCTGTGTATGTCAGACCATAAAATGGTCTCATTTTAGGCTAAAATGGCTAGTAGTTCTTTTGTTTTATCATGAAAGACCACAACAACCATGAGATCTTCTACAGACTTTCTCTAAATCTATAGTCAATGGTTAAATGTCATTTTTGTAAAGAATGGGACACTCATACTGTGTCTTCATCTAAAACCAGATTTAGACTGAAAATTATATTACAGAGAAGAAATAAGCATCACTCTTCACCAGTAGCATCATCTTTCCTGTTTCTGATTATAAAAATATTTTTGAGTAGCTTGTTCATGAACTCTCTGTGATCATCAAGTTTGACCCTAAATTGCTACATGAAGAGTATGTTTCAGCATTATCTGTGCAAGTGCCTCTTAAATGTTGAAAATTCTTAGTGCTTGATTTAGTAATGCATCCTCTGGAGATTTTTTACTTAGTGCCAATAAGTCTGACTTATTTAGAGCTGTTGGCTCTGGTCCACTATTTCTTTGTTAAATGTTTAGCACTTGTAAGTGTTGTGACCCTTTTGGCAATGCAAGTAATCCTAATTCCAGCAATTTACACTTGTCACTTTGCTTTAAACTTCATTACTGCACACTGAAATTCTCTGCAAAATGGTTTGGAGACCATTTAGCCAATTACAAATTGGAGATAGAGGGATATTGTCCATTATGTCACAATTAATTATTTATTGTGATTTTGGTTTTGTATTGCAGAACTGTGACTTGGCCCAGCAGAGCATTGTTCATATTGTTCAGGGTCCACAGAAAGACAGTCAGAACAAGGAGAAGACAGAAGACAGCTGTGTTGGAGGTGTTCTAAAAGCCTTGACAAGAGAACCTGAGAGTTTAACTCGCATAGATCTCAGTACCAGCGTCCTCCCATCAGTCTCTGCAGGGTTGGCAGTTATTCTGGATCCTGGGAAAAACAGTGCTTCACTTCCCTCTGAAAAATCAGGTAATTCAGTGACTTATATTTCAATATACATTTCTAAACATGTGTCTTTTTCTTTCTTAAGGAGAAAAGTTCTAGTTCCATACTACAGGGGAAAAGCCCCCCAGATATATGGTTTATTTTATTTATTAAACAAAAAATACAGCAATATTAAGCATCTGATGTGTCTTCTTCTAGCAAAATAATTTTACTTTGTGGATAAAATTAGTGATTTCTTGTGTTGCTCCTATCCCTAACTTATGCTCATATTTTTATAAATTATTATAAGATGGCAAAACACCCAGAAGTCTATGAGAAGGCAAAATATAGCCCCTGTAAAATTTCTATTATAGAAGTTTTCCTATCTAGAATGTTGGGCAGCTTATGCCTTGAAAATATGCTTAATTCCCAATCTGTTGCGATGCTTTCATGCCCATACATTTTATAAAATTTTTAAAAAATCAATTGCAGATTTATTAAAGCTCTGCTGGCACAACACATGATGGTGATGATGTCCATACTATGGACATTTGTAGTTCTTAATCCACCAAATGATTACTGAGAATATCTTCATTGTGAAAAATAATGTAAGGCACAAGTTACTGCAAAATGATCTTACTGACACTGTATTGCCCCAGTGAAGATACATCATTCTATGCAATAACACATTTGGTTGTGATTCATCATAATAGTCCATCAGAGATGTCTTTTTATAAAGAACAGTACACAAATACCTTTTTTGCACAGTACAGAAGGTAATAGCAAACATATATCCAGAGTACAGAAGATAAATTGTGAATATGACAGAGATACTTTTGTGAACAGAAATCGTCCTGCTTAACAAAATGGCTACTAAAACTGGTAAAGTATCTTCCAGAGAATTTATTAAGTAGCTCATGCAGAAAATATACAATCCATGGGAGGGTCACAGAAGTATTCCACAACTGACTTGGTCAACCTCTCACTGCCAACTAATGATGAATGAGTGCAGTTTAGGAGCAAATTAGTACCCAGCTTAATGATCCACATCTCCCAGTCTGAATGAATAATGAGATAAGAGGGACGCATGCTGATTTAAATCTGGTAAACTAGGGACAGGGCTTCAGCCTGGGCTTACTCCCAGAAACAAGGCAAAAGTGTGAGCTTTTAAAAATTGCCACATATTTACTTTTTCATTACTGTACATATGTACACTGATAATAGCTCTGCTTGACTTCACAGAATAGTTTATAGATGTGTAAGGACTTTTAAAATGTGTCATGTGACATGTTTGTCCACAGACTACAAACTCTGTGAAGCTAAGTATAAACTGATAGAAGTCTTTCATTGCAGCAAATATTTTCATAGCAGAATGCATGAGGAGAAAATGTATTGATAAAATATGTGGGCTAGTTTTATCTGTGATTAAATTATAAAGGCTTCTATTATAGAAGGGGAAAAAAAAAGAAGAGCTACTCTAATGATTGATAGTTCTTTGTGGAAGGATTTTAATAGTAAATACTTTTTGAAGGCTTTTTAACTTCCTTCCCTGTTTTGATTCTCACTTTTTTTCTGTCCTTTTGTCTGTTCAGCTCCACCCCTTTGTTCAATATGGGGAACTATATTTCTCCTTATGGATTTAGGGTGAGTTAATTTATAGTCAAAAAAAAAAAAAAAAAAAAAAGAAGGACAATTATTCCAAAGATCAGTTTTGCAGTAAACTTCACTGTGTAACAAGGATTTTCTTTGACATAAATGAAATGACTAGTAGTAGCAAGGGAATGAGTGGCTGAAGAAAGCAGGTACCATCGCATCACACAGTGGCTGAAATTATACTTACCAAGCTGTTGTCTTAGGAGATGAATGGTTGGGGTGATCAGTCTACAGTAACAACCTAGACGGGTGAATGAACTATAATCTTTATTTTTCTGTGTGTAGATGACAAATTTAAATATACCGTTTGGAGGCAAAGGTTTAATTAATTGATTAAATTAATATTGTTTAGTCTGACACAGTGCACAGCTATTCCATAATTGCAGCAGTAATCACTGAGACTTCTAGTCTTTCTGAAGCCTAAATTATTTTTATTTGTTATGCTGACCCCATGATGCTGCCCTGATTTTATTTGTCCTCCTCTGAATTCTGAGGAAAAGGGTTTATGGTAATCTTCACATCACGAGAGCTTCTCCCAAAAGCTTTTGCAGCATTTGACTGCTAAAATAGTATTTTTTAAAAGTACTTACATGAATGCTTAGAGGCCAAACTGTAAAATTTTACCTGATAAACCAGGAGAGAGGCAACTCTTGTTATGCTGTATTGCTATTTTATAAGCAATATACTTTGGTGGTATGAGCTGCTGCACTTGATGAGACAAAGACCCTTATGGTCTGGCAGTGTGTCTCCACCAAGGGCTTCATTTGCTCCTTGCAGAAGCATGTAAAAGGACATCCTCCTCTGAGCTCACCCAGACTCTTGTGTGAGTAATGAAACCAAATCCTGACTGGTCTGGAGATGCATCTTGCACTGTGTTTTTTATACTACAGTGTGTTTCTTTATGAGAGATTCAGAAATTTGAAAGTCATTAACAAGCTAAAAAAAAAAGAAGAATAGATCCAAATATTCTCTTCATCAAAGAATTCCTGGTTTCCTGTCATTGCAGAGAAATGCCTTTTCTTCTCAGGTTTTTTTGGGTTTTTTTTTTTTTTGCTGTTCTTGGGGCTTTTGTTTTTTGGTTGGTTGGTTTTGTTGTTGTTTCTTTATTCTGAAAACACTGCGTGATTTCTAGTGGGCATGAGAAATTATCTTGGCACAGGACTTTCATCCTACTTCTACACCCCCTCCTAATTTACATCTGTCCAATATGTGGAACAAAGTGTTTTAATAAACAAAGCATAAGTAAATGAAGCTATGTTCCATAATGGTTGCATATCAGTAGACAAATATATAAGATGAAGAGATAATGGTTGGACTCAATGACCTTAGAGGTCTTTTCTAACCTAAACAATTCAGAGATTCTCTGATTTCTACCTGAAAACCAATGAATCTGTAAAACATAAGGGTTTGTATGACTCAACTTCTGAATATGAGAATGCATCATGATTTCAGGTTCAAAAAGGCCTACAGAATATTTGGAAGTATAAGCAGAAAACAGAGTGGAGTGGAGTGGAGAATATGTTTTTTCTCTGCTTTTGACACTTGCATAACTAAAACTAGTGCAACACACTGTTTTGATGTCTAAACTGTTAGAAGGCTCAGATGATTGGTTTATATTTGTTTTGGTATCTGTGGAGTGGAAATTTGGTAATGTGAGAACATTACATCTTACCAGCTATCTTAGGATTTTAGCTCTTATTGTCTAGAAAACGAAATCCAGCAGATACAAATACCACACATGGATTTTAACTTGCCAGGAAATCAACCACCAATGAAAGTTATCCTAGCTTACAAGAATTTTCCATATTTGTCCATTTAAAAAAAATGTAGAACATATTTTTTTTGAAACATGAAGACAGGACTTCAACCTAGAAGTAGTATAGATGGTGCTAGACAGGAAGGCAGACTGCAGAATCCCATTTCCTCCCCTTTTTAAATGTATGACTGATGTCAAGCAAATTTGCAATATGAAAAATATAGTTAGTTTATCAGAATCTGTTTTCTGTAAACTGATGAATGTTGTTACTTATATAGTTCCCAGGTTAATCCATTATCAGCTGGTTTATTATTTTTTCTGAATCAATCAGACTGTTCATGTGGTCAGTTAAAAAAAACTCCTGTTCTTTAGGTAGACTTTTACAAATGCTTGCATGCAAGGCACCTCTCTTTCCTTATTTTTCCAAGCTTTTCTGTTCACAGAAGAGTTAATAAAATACTGGCATATACTGACTTAGGTGTTCCAAGCTGTAAATTCTAGTGAAAAGAGGGAGTGATTGTTTTCCATTTAGTCAGAAAACGCTTTACCAAAACTTAATGTATGTTAAAATATATGTTGTCTTTCCAAATAATGCAAGTATCAGTTAAGACAGATGAAACTGTCATTACCAAAACGTCAGTATTGTTAGTGAGGCATCAAGTGATGAACTTCTGCCCATTCCATGAAAGAGTATGATTCCATGAAAGAGGCAGTAAAGAACACTTAGCAGGGAAAGTCACAATTTAGGGTGTGACTAGTCAGGTCTGTGCATACTTCTAAGGCAAGCCCTGATAAATAAGAAAACCCATATCAATTTAACCATGGAAATGGCTGACATTGTACAAATAGTTTTTGAATAGAATTCTGATGAATGTGTGTTAAAAGATCCCATGCCCTGTAATTGATATCGCTCTTTATTATAATTCTTATACTCAAAAAGCCCAAAAGGATAAGAAATTTTGTGTCAAATCTGTTTGAAGTAAATGAGTAGTCTAAACTCCTGAAGTATTGTAAAATTACTTCACAGTTTTAGACCTTATAATCTCAAATTAGATCCAGGTTGGGCAGGGTTATGGTGTACATCTACCTCTCCATTTGTGTGTGGTGTTAGGCTGAGTACCACTACCCGGTACGGAGCTGAGAGCAGCTGCAGCTCTTTCTTATCCCTTTTTGAGAATTTTGTCAAAACACAAGCATTCATCCATTCAAAATGGCTTCCAGCCTGGAAAGAATGTTTTTATTGTCACTCAGAAACATGAAGCTCCGACCTAATATTGCTTTTCAGTGTTACAAATCCAAATATCTAAGAATTTACTATTCCCTTAAAAGAGATTTAAAAGTACTTCTAAAATTCTCATGTCGCTTAACTGTGTTTTTTTCCACAGGAAATAATCAGTATAAAGATTTCTTTTTCCTTTGGCATGTGTACAAATCATTTTTGGCTTAATTATAGCATTAATTAATTAATTAAATATACCTTTAGTCCATGATATTGTAAATCAGCAGTTTAGAGAAGGAAAATCAGTTTACAATTTGCACTGTAATTGCAATTTATATTGCAAAAATATTTTAATTGCAATTTACATTTAGTAATTAGGCCCTTTTTCCTAGAGTTGTCAAAATTTTGTTTTAAAAACAAATTACCAAAGTGCTTAAACTGACCCTTCCTAAATTTCTTGAAATATTAATACAGCATTTCCTGCTGGGTACATGATTCTTACAATAGTCCTCTTTCACAGACATCCATTTGAAAATTGCTGTACAAGAAAAAGTAGTAAATTACCTAATAGGCAACCAGTGTATTCTTTCAGTAGACATATGCAAGTAACTAGTTAGGTTACTGTTTATTTTTGGATTTGGTGCTCTGAGAGTTTGCTTTTGTACTAGGATTAAACTACTTTTAATTTAAATGAAAATGTATCAAGCACCACATTGTGATTTAGCCTATATTTGATTCAGATCTGTTATATTATTTTACAAACTTTAAATATTAAATGCAATACTAATTTGAGGATCAATCTACACCCAGAAAAAGGAAGGTATTAATTTATCTTTTTTAAGAAATTCAGAATAAAATACCAACTCAGAAATAATATACTAGTCCTGATTTTAACAAATAATTTCTGGGAGGCAAGGCTGCATTTGTTGTCATTGCAGACTGTAAATTTGCAGTATGTACAATTCTGTTTTAAAGTAGAAAACAAATTTTTATGAAATTCCTGCATTGACAGCTCTCTCTGTGCTAGTGGTTAGGTCCAGCACCTTGTTAATTGTTATCACTGTGCATTCATTACATACATCAATCTGTTAGACTTTCACTATTAGGCCCTTTATCTTAAATTTGCTTAAATTCAATGTGCAATGCCATTACCTGATGCCATGTTCATTGCACTGATGTGTTGTAGTCAGAAAAGTTGAGTTCATTGGGCCTGAGAGTTCTTTTAAAAGCAAAACGAATTAAAGCACTTGTCTTCCTTCCTCTCCATTTTTCCTTTCTTATTTGATAGTTTTATATTACTTATCCCTGTCCTTAATCTCCTTTGTGCTCTTCACTGTTTCCGTTTCTCCAGCTACCTTTCATGGGTGTTCCATATCTGGGATCCATCTACCCATCATATCTACCCATTTGCAGTCTCTCATGCATTGTTTTGTTTTACAAAGTTTTGTCACATTTACGGCTCCTGAGACAAAGATATGTGCCACTACATACTTCTTTGTTCCTGTGATAGTCACATTGCTCACATACTAGATGCAAAATACTTAAACATTGTGCCTGACTAGATTGTCACAGTGTTAGAACATGTTTTTCAGAAGTAACTATCTTTTAAGTATGTGCATCTCAGGTCTAAAAATCCATGTGTATTAATAGAAGAGTATGGAAATAACATTTTCATAGCATAAACAGACATTTGGTTTAATTTTAACTCATTGGTACTAAATATTTCCTATGTATTGAATGAAAATGTTTCAAAAATTTTAAGTTCCCAAGCTGTTTGGTAAATGTTGTATGAGAGAAGTTGTTGAACTGTGATCCATGTTTGAAGCTGTGGGAGCTGTGAAGGGTTTTTTACTGATGATCCAATGAGATAGTAGTTAGCATGCTCTAGCTCCACTTGTTTTTGAGCTAAAATATATTGCAGTCATAGAATCATGGAATTGTTTAGGTTGGAAGAGACCTTAAGGCCATTGAGTCCAATGTCCACCACTAAACTATGTCCCTAAGTGCCACATCTGAACTTTAAATACCTCCAGGAATGGTGACTCAAATCCTTCCCTGGGCAGTATATATTAAATTATCCCTCTTGATGCTGTGCTTTCTTGGATTATGCTCTATGAGTACATTCAGAGGTAAGGAAGGCATGCCCCTAGAAAAATGCTTGCTGTTAAAAGTAGGATAATGTTTGTGAAACAGTACTCTGTTTTGGGGTAGTTTTGGGGTTGGGTTTTTTTGGGATTTTTTTCAAAAAAAGTGTTTTTTGGATACAAACCACAGAATTTCTATTATGTGAGATCAAACATATCACCTATCTAAATCTAGTTCTCTTCTTTTAATATTTTCCTGTTTTGTATGCAATAATTCAAAAGAAGAAAAATGTTCATATTACAGAAAGTTTTATTTAGAGAAGGAGCATTTCCCTTTTCAAATAATCACCCATATACCCTGTCTGATTATCCTTCATATTTGTTATCTGGGCAAGTTGATAAGAATGGGAATGGTATTTTCTATTCTGATTTTCATTGGAAAAAACCAGTTTCCAGTTTCAATTCAACAGTTAATTGGAGAAGAAAGGAGAGTTTTCAGCCCAGAAATTAACTATTGCTAAATCTGTCAGCATTTCTTTTAAAAGTGTTAAGCTTAAGAAAAGTATTCTGCTTCCAGTTGACTTATGAAAATTTGTCATTACAAAGTCCTTGGAAGTTTTCTTTTATGTATATTTTATCTTCTATTAGGGTTATTAACCCTTGACAATTCACTGCTGCAATACTTCCAAATTCTATATATAAAAATTGATATCCCCTCTTCACCTTCTAGCAACAGCAGAAAGTGATTTTATAAGACATTAGCATAATGGAACCTTTTCAATAAAATGATAAATTGAGCCCATTTCAGAAAACAGAAAGCACACTTGATAATTTATTGCAGCCAGTGCCATGCTGGAGACCTCATTCATATCATATGCTTTTAACACTGATGAGAATGGTGCAGTTTTCCCATCACACCTTGCATGTCTGTGAAATTAATTTGAGAGGAAAATTGTAAAAAATGCTCTTTTCTAATGGAGGCTAAAGCTCTTCCGGGAATGCTTATCTTTACATGACATAATTATCTCTCATGAACGTGTCTAATTACTTTATCGTTTTAAAGGCCCTTCCATGTTAATTGAACAGTAGGGTTTTCCGACTCCTCTGTGTCAAAAGGTGGGGTGGAATAGAGTTGTGTTCTTACAATGTATTTTGATTGTTTATGGGGGACAAAATGGATGGGCTTTCTTTTGCAAATGCATCACTTGCATCTTTATAAGACCAGCTGGAAGTGACATTTGTTGGTGGAAAATGTTCTGTACTGTTTAAAAAAACTATGCATTTTTTATTTTCCAGAATAATTGTTGACATGAATTTATTACTGATGCTACTAGGAAAAATACGAAAGTTAACACTTGGGAAGTATCTCTTATGAGTAAAAACATTGATTTTAGAGTTTTAGGGTGATTCTTTTTTGACAGGAAGAGTCCAACTATGAGGCAGAAGTAAAAACCATAAAATCATAGAATGATTTGAGTTGGGAAGGATCTTAAAGATCATCTAGTTCCAACCCCTCTGCCATGGACACCTTGCACTAGACTAGATTGCTCAAAGCCCCATCCAACCTGCCAGGGTTGGGGCATCTACATCTTCTCTGGGCAACTTGTTCCAGTGCCTCACCACCCTCACAGTAAACTTCTTTCTCCTATCCAACCTAAACCTACCCTCTGTTATTTTATAACTGTTCTCCCCTGTTCCATCACTGAATGCTCTTGCAAAAACTCCCTCCCCAGCTTGCTTGTAGTCCTCTTTAGGTATGGAAATGTTGCTATAAGGGCTCCTGGAGTCTTCACATCTGTGGGTGGAGCAACCTCAACTCTCTCAGCTTCTCTTTACAGGAGAGGTGCTCTGGACCTCTGATTATCTTCTTGGCCTTCTGGATCCACTCCAAACACATCCACATCCTTTTGCTGGGGGCCCCAGAACTGGATACATGACTCCAGGTGGGTCTCTTAATAGTACAGGGGGAGTATCACCTCCCTTGCCCTGCTGGCCATGATTCTCTTGATGCAGCCCAGGACAGAGGTGGCTTTCTGGGCTGTGGACACATGCTGCAGGTCATCTTCTCATCCACCAATGCTGCCCAAGTCCTTCTCCTCAGGGCTGTTCTCAACCCATTCTCAACCTATGCCCAACCTGTGATTGTGTTTGGGATTGCTCTGGCTCACATGCAGGACCTTGCATTTGGCCTTGTTGAACATCATGAGGTTTGTGTGAGCCCATTTCTCAAGTGTCAGGGTCCCTTTGGATGGGATCCCTTCCCTCCAGCATCTCGACTCCATCACAGCACTGCACCATTGTCTATGTCACCAACAAAGGTGACCCATGAGGAACACCACTTGTCACTGGTCTCCACCTGGACATTTCTTCATTCTACCTATCCATGCCTTTCCCTTCGGCCACTGGGCTGGTGCCTCTGGAACACTTATTCCTAAAGACTGAGATAAAAAAGTTACTGAGTATCTCTGTCTTCTCCATGCTCTGGGCAGCCAGTTCTGTTTCTTTTTTGAGCAAGCCCACATTTTCCATAGTCATCCTTTTATCACTGACCTACCTATAGAAGCTTTTCTTGTTGTCCTTGATGTTCTTGAACACGTTTGATTCTATCATGGCTTTAGCTGTCCTGACCTGATCCCTGGCTGCTTGGACAACCTCTGGAGTATTCCTTCAGGCCTGCCTGTCCTTGCTTCCACCCTCTGTAGGATTCCATTTTGCGTTTCAGTTTTTCCAAGAGCTCCATCTTCATCCATGCAGGCCTCCTGACTTCCGCTGTGTTAGGATGCATCACTCCTAATCTTGGAAGAGGAGATCCTTCAATATTAACCAGTTTTTTTGTTCCCTTCTTTCCTCCAGGGCTTTATCCCATGGCATTCTAAGAATGCCTAAAGTTCATTAAAAAAACAGTAGTTGCTGCCATTGTGCAGCTTAGTGATTGCACTACATGGTCTCTTACCAACTCTTAGCACTCAAAATGACAGGAATCATAGTCTGTGCTCAAGTCATATGCTCAACATTCATTAAAGTCATTGGGAGCTCTGTGCACACAGCAAGGACATTGGGAGAACAGACCTATTAAAAAGGCTTGATCTACAGAAAGTAATTACATGGAAAAGATTAAGAAATTCTGTTGGTAGTAGAACATAAAAAAAATAGCTTTGCAAAACACACCCTGCTTTCTCCTAATAAATACAAATAATTTCGGTGGGATTAAATTTGAACTTCTGTGAAAGAAAAAGATCATTGTATTTTGCAGATTCTCTGTTTTTGGCTTGGTGGTGTTTTTGGTTTTGGTTTGGGGGGGGGGGTTTGGGGGGCGGGGATTTGTTTGTTTGTTTTAGGGAAAGTGTTCATTGTAGGAAAATGCACAATTAAGCCAGAAGTTCTAATGCCTATTCACAGAAAGGCAGAATTAAAATCAGTGCATGCTTGTGCATTGCTGTGCCAAAAGTCTTTAGAATTTTACCATCAGCTTTGTTTTGGTGAAAATTTCACTTTTTCACCACTATGTGAGTGACCGTTGTTAACAGTGCCAAGGTAGAGACCTTCATGTGCCTTCCCAATTCTCTTCAAAAACTGCCAACTGGGATTTCAGTTGGTTTTATTTCATTATTCTTGTCTTTGTGTTTGTTTGCTTCTTTCTTTCTTTTACAGAATATCTGATCATAAAAACTGAAATTCTCTATGAGTTTTATGTGGATTTCCAAATACTCTTCATTGCATTGTTTCTTTCCTCCTACTCTGAGGTACACTGAACCTTTTGCTTAAACCTTGTTCCTCCTTACACATTGGTCATGAAAGAACACTGCCTACATTATGCCCAGCAATTAAGATTTTATTAAGCTGGAACAGAAGATGCATATTTAGCAACATTTATCATTGTTTGTAGTTGATAAATATTTTCTACAAATTTCTGAAATTTTGGTATTCCATGACAATTTCATTCCATTTACCTAGATAGGTCAAAGCATCACATTATCAAACTGAAAGGAAAATAAACTAAGAAAATGTTTTCCTTGATCTGTCTTTTGCACAGGAGACAGAATGCTACAGTGGCCTGAAAGTGAAATGGGAATATTTCTTAGCTGGATTACATGTGCTGTGGCACCAATTTTTCGTGCAACTACTGTCTCAGAATCACAGTTTTCTTAGTGAGGTATCCAGGATCTGGAAGTTCCTATTTAATCATCAGTCTTAAGAGTCAAAATACCATTTTCAAATTCCAGTGGAAAAAAAAAAAAAAAAAAAAAAAAAAAGACATCTTTAGATGCACTGTTACACCCGAAACTGTATCTTAGAAGTCTATCTGTACTTTTGACATCTCTGTGACTATTCAGTCTTAGGTCTTATCCTGAGAACATGACAGATTCTCTCAGTATATAATATATTTTCAGTTAGATATTATTAATATATTAATAGTTACTGCTATAACTGGTATTTGCAGATGAATTTGCAGTTAATTTTTGACCGTCTGCCTACCTGTAATGTTTTCTGCATTTCTGGAGTAGAGTATCTGCAACAACCTTGCAAGCCCATGCAAAATGCAAGCCCATGTGCTAGAGATTGATATGTAGATAGATAGAGGTATAGATGTAGTTATGTTTGTATTTTAAATACCCTCCCACTCAGAAAAACACAGTTTGAAATATCAAAAGTGGTTGCAGCATCCTGGAGTGAAGTGCCCCAGGGGTCCTTGAAAGTCACCATTTTGCTGAGCTTTATCAGTCTCTTTCCAAGCTTCCATGATGCCCTGCTGGTACAACAGTCAGTTCTGTGGGTCTTGACATCTATCTGTTCAAAAGACAGGACTAGAGAAAAAGAAACATATGGATATGGAAATCAGGTCTTCAGGTGCAGGGTGAGGAGCAAAAAGACATCATGCTCCAAGGTGAGCCTGTTCATCATATACTGTACTCATTGATGGCTGACATTATCTTATTGCCTATTTTCTATGAGGGTGGTTTAACTGAAATTGTGAAAAAGATCAAAAGTTTACTTGAGCTACTAAAGTAGCAGGAGCCACAGTTCCTCCTTTTGTTCACCACAGTTTGCTCTTTAGCTTTGTCACACAATAAATACTCAGTATATATTTCTGGAAGAAAACTAACTGGCAACAGTTGGTATCTGATTTAAAGGTGTATCACTTGGCAACTAAATATTTTTCTATGCAACTCTTCCCTAATAATTAGCCTCCACTAATTTTTTTTGGAATAACTAAATCAAACATCTGTAGTGTTTTAAATGAAGTCTGTGCTGCAGATAGGGTTAGGTGAAGTTCATGATTAACTTTAGCAGGGACATTTCCCAAGCAAATTTTAGTTATCTTCAAAAGAATGTCGTGTTTCTTCTAATTATTATTCATTATTATGAAGCAAATACCAAAATTTCCGCAATCTTCAGCTGTGAAAAGTTAACACCTAAATTCCTGATTTGGTGTAGATTTGTGACAATGGATATTGCATTGTAATCCCTTTTGATACTGAAAATGTGATGAAAAGCTATAGATCATCTTATCCTGATTTCTAAACCCCCTATCATTGTTCATAGTAATTTTTAACTTGTAGGGAATATAACAAGGGTATTAGCTGAGCTAATAATTGTCTCATCTTGAGCAGTGTCTTCTTTATAATTCTAACCATTGTGAAGTATTTAGGATAGAAATGCAAAAACTCTGTTTCAACCAAAAATGTTACCAGTCCTCAACGTTTTGTCCCCTAATCTGTAGTAGAAATTTTTTAGGTACACTAAATCTAGCGGTATAAATGTGAACACATTTTATATCTGATATTCAGGCACAAAGATCTGTTTTTGACCAGCAATATGTATATAAATAAAACATCTTCATGACACATTGCCATATCTAAAAACATCTAACGTTCTGCTTTTCTGCACAATCTCTTTCATATTTCATTTTGCTATCCCTATTGTCCTGTAGCCCCCTCTGGAGTTTCTTTCTCTGGCTAAATGGCTTATACATATACTATAAATAGGGCAGAACTGTAAGGTTGATTACCTCCTGCACAGATATATAATGGAACAGGAATCTGAATTGGGTACTGGACCTTGATTGTTTTCTATATTAACATTATTCAACTAGAGATCAAATGTTTACTGGTGAAGGAGGTGGGGAGGCATTGGGCTGAATCTTTTCTCCTTAGAGTCTGCTGGAATGTCTTCTACTTTATAGTGTGAGTTGGGAATTCAACACTAGAAAGGAGAACCTCTTCAGCACATAACTGTCAAACTGTGAAAAGCATTGTATGGAAAAAAAACGCAACAAACCAACCTTCTCAATTTTATAAGATGGCAGGAGGGGAGCAGACTTTTGTAGAGATTAAGAGGTATGAAGTACATCTGAAATTGAATGTACAAAATAGTCTTTGAGCATTTCTGTTTAACTTCAGCAAAACCATTCTACAAAATCAATTTGTTTAATTGATTGGCATGGCACCCCAGGGAACAACTGAGAGTTCAGCTGGCAGCCTCTGGTTTGGTGTCACACTAATGTAGTATAAAAATATAGTATTAAAATATATATAATAACTGATGAATCAAAGAAAATATTAGTAAATGAACCATATGTATATTGATAATATCCCTTACTGAGAAGGCTCCCAGGGCCTACAAATTACTGCATTCTCACTTCATCATAGGTTTGCATTAAAGGAAAAGGGGTAATTTAGAGTTAGCGACAGATATCTACTTAGAAACTTCAACATTAGCTTAATTCATTCTGATAGAGAAGCCATTTGATTCCTTCTGGATAATAAAGTGTGTTTTCCTGTTATTTATGAAGATGATCAAGCCAACAGGTTTATCTGGCTGGAGCCATCCCAAAGGGTCTACCCAAAGTGCAGTGGGGAAAGGTCATGAGCTGAAGCTCAAAGCTTTCCTGTGTAGAATTATGTATCAGAACAAGGGGGATCACTAGATCATAGGTAGCATCACCTCTCCATGAGGAATTTTTAGATGTGTTGAGGCATCTGTAACAGTTGCAAGGATAGGATTAACTGGCATCACTGTTTCAAAATCTGAGACTATTCTTTCCATGCTTCTAATCAAATAACAGATGTTGATGCTCAGCAGACTGTACCTGTAAACATGTCAGTGAGGATTACTATGATTCCATTTTCTGCACATTTAACTTTAATGCGATGAATCTTGCTGCCTTTCAGCTAATCTGTGGATGGGGAATTCTGTTAGTTAATGCAGAGCTAGCGGAGCTTTGAGGTTTAAGCTTTGAGCTTAGAGTGCACTTTGTCTGTCTTTCCTTCTTTTCCTGAAATACTTTGTTCTGTGTTTTCCTTCCTCTACAGAAGGAAGTTGGCTCTCCGCATGTGTCACAACTGAATTGCTTTAAAGATCTTCTGTTTACTGCCCATTGCTTAAATACCTAGGCTGGTTTTAATAGACTGGAAAAACTGTATTCCTTCTGCCAAAACCCTTTTGGTCAATGGTTTAAAGAAATAAACCTCTTAAGTTTGTATTTTCAAAACTGTCTTCCAAATGAAAAAGGACGTTGCTGCATATCCACATTCCAGTTTAGAGCATATGTGAACAGAGTATGTGAAATTTTAAGCTGAAAATTTTCCTAAAATCATTCCTGCTATTTACAATATAGTCCTGATTTTGCATTATATAAAATTGATGCAAAGACCATGCCATTATGTTGAGATAACAGAGCATGATAAAGTGCCATTTTCACTCAATCTTTTCTGTTTTCCTGGACAAGTCTTTAAGAGAAAGATTGTCAGAATTTGTCTTTTCACTTGTAAAACCATCCAAGGAATTTCCTCAAAATTTTACTGAAATATTTTAATTAAGTTGTTAAATAGCACATTTCAGAAACTAAGTAGTTCAATTTTAAAAGTGCCGTTAGTGGTGTTTTCTGTCTCTATTAAAAACATTGTATCAGCTAAGTTATAGATACATCTTTCCTGAGCTATTTGCCATTTCTCTTTCCTTTCTAAGAGAAGTAAATTGTCATTAAAATTGTATTTCTATGGGAGCTTTAGAGTGAGGAACCTGACATGCAGGGCATTGAAAATGAAAGAAGTACCACAGGTCATTCAAAGAGAGAGTTTCTGTGGTGCACTGTTATTGTGCACCATTTTGTGACACACTGAAGTGTCTGAATAAAATCGCTACGTTATTTAGTACATTAATGGACAGTCCTGCGAAAGATCTATCTGTGGAATTTATGAATGCAAAGCAAAGATAAAAGTGCACGTGCTACTGAAAATGGAGCACATAATGAATTTTTACAGCTTTTGTACAACATTGTTTTCTGGGGTAGGTTTTTTTTTGATTGGTTGGGTTTTGTTTGGTTGAGGTTTTTTTCCTTAGAAGTCCTCTCTTAATAATTCCTAGTGTTCAATTTACTTCTTGATTGCTACTGAGCATTGAGCTGACATTTTCATAGAACAAGTTATTATAGCCCCACGATCCTGTTTTCGTGTGATAATAACTAGTCAAGACCATCACTATTTGGGTAAAATTATTTTTCCTATGTATATGACCTTACATTTATCTACAATTAATTTAATTTTTCATTTTACTGTTAGTCACTCAGCATCCTGCAGTCTTCAATATGTTTTTTCTAGTTGGACTTAATTTTTACTAACCTGAAAAGAATCATTTCGCTGGCAAACTTTGTCACTTCATTGTTCATTTCTGTTTTTCTGATGGTGAATACTAAAGTCCTGGAACAATTTTCTTTTGGGACTGTACTAGGAAAACTGATCATTTATTCCTGAACTTAATTTCTTGTATTTTAACTATGTATGTGAACACAAGAGAATTTTGCATTTCATTCAGTGAAAATATTATTTCTGCTACAAAACTGCTGAGAAAGTTTATTTTAATCATAGAATCATAGAATTATTTGGATTGGAAAGGTCCTTAGAAATCAATTGGTTCCAGTCCCCTTCCATGGGCAGTGACACCTTTCACCAGACCAGTTTGTCCAAAGCCCCTCCAAGGCCTTGACCACTTCAAAGAATAAAGTTTTAGTTCCTTGAATAAATCAATTATCTTCCATAAGCCTTGCTACCTTGTTATGTATTCGTTGGGTGCTCTGAATAACAAACTTCTCCAGAATGTGATGTATTAGGGTGGCAGACTGTAAGAAAGTTAACAGCAAGAATGTTTCTGCTGGTTTCCAGCCTTTCATAGTTGTCTTGTAATTACTTGTTTTGCAATTGTAGTTGAGTGGAGCTGTTTTTTTGCGGGGCACAGGAAGAAATTATGGAGATAATACAGAGAAGCAATTCAGAAGGAATAACTATTATTTTCACTTCTTCAACCTTGCACCCTCCTTGGGTGTTTAGCCAGTTGTGTTAAAGGCCAGTTGTGAAATGGGCAATTGTGTAACCTTGGGTCAGACTTTTATTAAAAGAGCTGTATGAGAAAGAGCTGCTGGAAGCCTTGTCAGATGTTTTTACCCCACACATCCTGAGTGGGCCCACTGGCCCTGGAGTCACATTTAAACTCAGGTGCTTTCCTTTGTTGCATCCCTGGGCCATGTTTTACAGTGTGCTGTGTCTAGATGTGTATCTTGTATGATCTTATTTTTCTGGCCTGACATGGGAGTAGCCTTGTCCTTATGGACTTTCTTGATGACTTCTGGTTTAATTTTTAAACATCTCTTAGTTTATTTGCTGAGACTGTGATCAACTGGATCTGCTTCTCATACTGAAGCCTATACTGCATGATCTGTGCAGCCCATGCAGAGTTCTCGAACATCTCCACTTCCCTTTCACATGCTTAGGCTTAAACTCAGAAATTGCTGCCTTCAGCTGAAAATAAACCAGGCCTAGCCAGCTGTCATTGCCACAGGTCACACTCAGTCCCTTCAATGATGTAAAAATGGTATAAAGCAGCTCAGGGTGGAGCTTTGTGGGGAATATTATGATTGCTGCATAGCGGTTTCCTCATGCACAAGAAGTACATTTTATGGGAGACCTTTTGAATCTTAAGTCTTGAACGCTTTCTTGTTGTATCACTGTTTTTCTCGCATTTATTATTTGCCAAGCTTTCAGAAGTTTCATGAAATGTCAGTTTGTTTGGGGCTTTTTCTGTTTGTTTGGTTTTGGGTTTTTTTGCTTTTTTTAATTCCATGTTTTGCTGTCTCACAGAATCATTACAATTGTTCAGGGCTTCTTTCCTCTTTTTGAATTTTTCACTCCCTATTGTTAAGACAAGCATTACTGTTGAATTTTGCTCCTTTGTCTGAAAATCAGAGAGCAAGCTGAAGCAGAGAAAGATATATTGTGAGAGGTAAGAGAAAGGTGAAGCTTATATAGAGGTCAAGAAAGGGAATGAGACAGGGAAAAGGTAATTACAGAAGTTAGATGGGTAACAAGATAATGAAGGATTTGGGTGAAATATAAAAGAGAGTGGAGGTAAATGATATTGGGGCTCAGAAAGTGAAGCAGATGATTCTTTCATGATAATGATTGGAAGAGAAAGCCTAATATACTAATATCCTAAATTCCAGTAATTTAAGATAGAGAAAATGCTGTCCTTTTTGCATTCTTTAAATTCGTAGATGTCTCTTGGTTGCTTTTTCTCATACAAAATTTTTCACTGATAAGGCATTATAAAGATAAGTGTTCCCATTGTATTTGTCAAGTAACTTCTGATACTCCACCTCTTAGGCATTACACTCTCTTCAGCCAAATTGCAACTCTTCTTAAATTGTTAGTCCTTGTAACAGTGACAAGTCCATTTCTTCTTTTCTAAATATCTACGTATTCTGTATACTTCAATTACCTGAGATCCATTGACATTTTGCAAGTCCTATTTGAGTCTCAGGATAAGAATTGTGGTTGGTTTGTTGGGGTTTTTTTTTCAGATTTATTCGGTTTCATGTTTTTATCCATATTGCATAATTCTTCAGCTCTTAGACGAGTTCTTTTGCGTGGCATCACCAAGTGGGGTTCATCTTCCGTAATTTTAGAGGTTTACAAAGTAGATATTTCTACCACACCTTGTGGTTCTAAATCCCCACACCAAAGAAAAACAGATCCTTTTAGACACAATTTATCTGACGTGTTTATATGTTTTTATATTTACTTCAGGATGAATTCAATCAAACCAAAAAAAGTCAGTTTTTCTTACTAGAATATATCACAACCAGCTTAGATGAATCTAGCTGTTAAAGAAATACCATTTTCATGTTCTAAATTAGATAGGCATCATAAAGAATAGGTATAATCTAGAACAGGTAGACAAGTTTATAAATGTGTGTATCCACATATGCGGGTCTGGGGAGGAAAGCTATGTGAAATCTTTGCAGACAAAGAGAAGTGGTTAAAGGAAAAAAGTTTAAAGAAAAAACATGCCAGTTATATTTTTGGAAAGTGAATGAGATCTTATAAGTAATTTCTTCTTTTTGGGGTCCAGAAGTGCAACCTACACACCTTTTTATTTTTTTTAACTTAGCTTTATGTGGAAGTTTTCACTAGTTTGAGCCTTCTGGGTTTGTATTTCAGATGTTTTTCCTCCTACTTTGTTGAATCAAACAAAGTCCTTAAAGTGAACACAGTTGGAAGAATACCTTTTTTCTTTCTCTTCTAACTGTGTATTTTTCATTATGTGGGTGCAAACTGCTAAAATAATCTGATGTCTCTGACAGCCAGTCTGCATTTTACAAATTACAACTAGTCTAAATGTAAATATAATGGAATCTGAAACAATACTAACTTTTTGTAGTTTTCAATCTGTTGAAAGATTTCCTGTAGCTGCGTCCCGTTTTATATAGGTGATTATAGTAAAGACTCTAATCAGTATAATTTATATGAAAATGCAGTTAAAATGAAAACAGTAGATTTGCTACTAATATCTCTATTTAGATTTTATTCATTTAAACAGTCATAGAGATGATAATGGATGTTTTGACTGATTAGAGATTTCAGGATCAAGTCTATAGTCATTATGACTAATGTTTTCTCATTAACTAGTCATGCATATCAAAATAATTGGTCTGTGCTATAACTAACATGTACAAAGCTCCCACAGCATGGTCATCATTAACAACACAGAAATAAGGAAATAATTCAGATCATAAGAGGCTTAAAAACCTAAATGGGGAAACAGTATAAAAAGACTGGGATACACATCAGAGAAAGCTACTCCCCCTTTTTATGTAAAATACTGGAAGGAGAGAACAGTTTTAAGACTTTTTTTGTGATGTGATATTTGTGAGGAAATCAGCTTTGAAGAGGCAGGAAAGAGAGAGTGTGTCTCGTTGGGGTGAGAGGGCAAGTCCTGACACAGATCATAAATGAGAGGCCTCCTGTATTCATATCACCCTACAGGGTTTCTTTTCCCAGAAATGACAACTTAATTAAGGGAACCCCATACAGAAAACCATCAAGCATTTTCCTAAAACTAGTGTGTAATAAGTGGCTTTATATGATAATATTTGGAAGCGAAAACTGCAAAAGAGAGATTGTTTTCTGAATTCTCATTAGTTTTTAAAGTTACATACCCAAAAGGTATCTACCTCATACATTTACTTATATGGTTGGTGATTACTGGCACTGTGCCATGATTACATTATTTGTTAATATTGATATATGTCAGAGCTGGTGCATAAGAGAGATTTTCTTGTTCTTGTATCTTTCAGTTTCTCTTTGAAAAGGGGTGCAAGGGGATGCCCTCTCTGGCAAGGGCCATGCTAATATAGTCACTGACATGAACAAGACAGTAAAGAGCTTAATGCTGGCCATCGGTGTTGAACTGTAAGCTGACTTGCATCATTTGCATTTTTAATTAAGTCTTTGTTTTGCCTGGTGATGCTGCTCAAGACATGCACCTTATGATGCAACTGCACTTTGTGAGAATGTGATCAACATACCTACATAAAATGGTGAATGCGTTGCTGCAAATCTCCATTTAACACATTTCTTCTAAAATCAGTACATTCCTCTTGTCATGTTATGTCTTTACAGCTTCTTTGCTATAGCAGATATTTCTAAAGTTATTCTGTGTCTCTGAATAGATCTGTGCTGCTTAGCTGCTCCAACCCATTATATTATAAATTTGTTTCTTGTGTTTTAAATTTGTGCACAGGGAATGTGTTTGGGGGGACTTTTTATATTCATGAAAACAGAAAACAAAATTGAAAGTGCTAAGAAAAATGAATATTGAGCTAATGTAGTCTATTTTTGCGCAGAGCAAATATCAAGCTAATGCATAAGATTTATCCTCTATAGTAAATCAGCAATATGTCTCATTTTAGGCCCATCCTATGACTACTATTTTTTACTGCAGTATTCAGTCATGCTGATTTATGCCATACTATCCTGTGAATATTTTGCAGACTATTATCAATAAAATAATTTTATCTTTGAGTCCAGATGGAATGAGCTTAGAACACAAAGCAGATAGAAAGCATGAATCCTGCCTCAAGTGTTTTAATCCTTGAAATAAATTTTAATCCTTGGCATAAAATGTGAGACAGGGACACAAGACAGCAGGGAGTGGAGGACTGGATCAGGAAAGGCATCAGCCAATTAGCAAATTGTTTTATGCTGTAAGGGCTCATGTACTCAATAAGATGGTTCTGTTCAAGTGAGTTTCATTAGAGTCATGCCAGGAATCAGTTTGGCGTGTAGGACTGGACTAGGACAGTGAGCACTAGCACCACAGAATTACTCAGTATGAGTGTGAATTGAAGCAGCCATTTCAGTAGTCCCATTAGACAGCCCACATACGAAATTGGAACAACAGGAGAGGACTGATGATAACAGAATAGGTAACGGGCTCTGATCTCACTTCCGCTGTCAAGACCAAGTCAGGAATACGTGGCTGAAGTAATCTTGTTTATTGTGGACTGTTGGAACCCAGAATGCAGAGAATATTTCTCTGCATGTTTTGAAAGATCCAAACCCTCTGACAAATACTACTTTTAACCTTCATCCATGGAAAGGGCTTCCTAGGCTTTGGGATGAAACAGAATTTTCAAGAATGTAAATTAGATAGTAGGATAATACATAATTTATCACAGGGTAAGAAATTTAAATTTTTGGGTTTGTTAGTATGGTAAGTAGATGAAGATAAGGTGGAGGATCCTTTTCAGTTTCAGGCTTCTTTCTCCTTCTTCATCTGCTCCATATTCAGCAGTGTTGGGGACACAGAAATATTGGTTAGAATTTGCTGCAGTGTAGTGTTACATGAAGAGATATTTAGTTATTGGTAGAAAAGAAGAAATAATGTATGTTCTTGGTGATGATTGGGTGAATTGTCTTGAAGAGAACCTTGATTCTGTGTGTTTGAGGCCTTTTGATGTCTTTTTTCCCGCACACTAAGCTGGTGTAAAGCCTGGTGTGCTGAAACTGCTGATCAGAAAATAATATACAACCTGGAGAATGAGAACAACCATGAGTCGTGTTAGCCTTTTTGCTTAACAAGAACTTCTGAAAAAGGCCTCCCCTATCAGGGGAGAGACATGTGGGAGTGGAAGAACTGCCACAGTGGACCTCTCTCTACTAGCAATAGCATTCTTGCTTTCTTAAGTCATGGAGCATTCCCTTTGAATTGTGCTAAACGCACTGTCCTTTGCTCTTACTGATTGATCTGCTGATCCTGCGTAGAGGAACTGCCAAAAGTAAAATTGAGTCACTTGCATGTGTCTTCCTTCTCGTACGCAATACCATAGTTTAGATTTTTGGTGTGAATTTTAGCTCAAATCAAGTCGAATCCAGATGTGCTCTCAGTTCCAATAATCAGACCCTCCAGCAAAATACGAGTGAATGGGCATCCAGATGTCTAAAACTTTGCCATATTAAGTTTTATAACATTGTATCATATATTAAATATTTCAGCATAAGCCTTTTTTCCTTTTAACTATTTTAATTCCAGAACTGTTCTAGACTGATTTGAGAAGTGTACTCCCAGCCTAGTGTACTCTCAGCCTTTTGATTTGCAATCATTCATATAATAATTCAAAAGTGTATAAGTGTGTGAATGTATGGGTGTTTGTCATTTTCCACAAAAAGTGAATTCCATTTAAATTCTGTAATACTTTATGTTCTGCCATGGTGGATAATACTTTCCAAGGAAGCATAGTGAAAACATCTGATAGATCAGTTGACTAAAATTAGTTTTGGGTGTATCACTGATATACTCTTATGTAGCTAATGTTTCTGAAA
Organism: Certhia americana; assembly: GCA_018697195.1. Lineage (NCBI taxonomy): Eukaryota > Metazoa > Chordata > Aves > Passeriformes > Certhiidae > Certhia > Certhia americana. Next base: position 75,039,448 of record CM031859.1, read on the forward strand.
AGTTGAAAAAGTATTACAAAATTTCTTTCAACTGTACATCTTCTTTGTATACATCTGCATACTTTTTCTTAGAAAAGAAGATTTTTTGGATGACACAGTTCTCTGAGATTGAGTTTTGAAAACTGAAATTATATTTGAGTTACATTTATATTATATTTGAGCACATCTAAAACAGGACAGCCATGAATAGGTATAAAATGTAATTGGCATTTTGCATCGGCAGAATGTGTGGTCTGACCCTTTACTGTGTGACGGACGTGTGAAAATAAAGGAAGTCAGCCATATTTAAAAATATTATTCCAGGTCATATTTACTGTGGTAATGTGCTAGGGTTCCAATGTACATAAAACATATATTGCTGATGAATTGATGAATGTAGGGAGAAATAAGAGAATAAGGAGAAAGACAGTGAAAACTTTTCATCTTTAAGGGATTGCTACTAATTCTGAAGTTCACCACTGTTAGTATATCAAATTTCTTCTTGATACTGAGAAATTTTTGTTTGAAAAGTTTTTCTGGTCTCATTTCAATTTCTGATGACAAGCATGAGCATCTGTACTTGGAGCTGTCCTGCCTAGATTAAAATCATGCCAGGGATATTCCCACATTTTGTAAGGAATAGCCTTATATAGCCATAGCTCTTCCAAAAAGTGCTTCACTCAAAACAGTGATCAGCATTGCCTGTGAAATCAAAATCATTAGCATTGCCCTGGGCTTTCGCAATTCTCTGCATATCACATTCTATTCCACAGTTTCACAGAACAGAATAATTTTGTTTCATTTTCCTTGAAAATTTATTTGGCCTACTATCTTGGCAGCAGTTTACAAACTTTGCTAGGTTATAAGGCTGCCAGTAAGAATAAAGAACTGGTTTCCACTCTTCCATGAATAGAAGTAAATTTGCAAAATTAAATATTTTTTTAATTATTTTTGTGGTATCAATAAAACTCATCTTTGAAACTTTAGCTAAAGAAATTTTCATGCAATTTTACCTAATGAAAATTGCAGCTAGACACTTTTAAACTAGAAGTGAGATGCAAATTATGGAGGGCTGGGGTAATTAATCTCATACATCACTTGCCAAGGATTTCAGTGGTAAGCTCTGAATGCATTTTCAAGGAATTATAGTGTTGTTCACATGTACTTATTGATCAAGAAGCAAGAGTTACTGGAAGGTGTTAGGAGCCAGACCAAGCAAGAAAAGATGATAGCAAAGCTGTCTTCTGAACTTTAAATGATTTTAACTTATCACTTATAGAGTCAAACAGAAAGCTTTCATGACAGTTTGCTGCTGATTTTCAATATGCATCAAAAATGGTTGTTTTCTGTTTGTTTTTCCTCTTGACAGGTGCAGCAAGTTACAACAGTTTTTATGTTTTTTGCAAAAATTTCTGCCAAGCTGTGAAGCCTGGAAAACTGAGGGTCCGCTGCAGTGTGTGTAAACAGGGAACCCTGACATTGGCAAGGGTAAGATTTTTTGGATTTGTTTCAATGTTTTGGGCTATATGGAGATGACATATCTAGTCTTTTGTATTTGCATACATATGGCTATGTATATATGTAGTCCTACTTTTTTTTGCTGTGTGTAGCTGAGAAGAGCAATTCAAAGGATGTTGGAAATTTCACTCACTTGTTTCCATTATTTCAGGCATATACAAGGAATATGGTGCAGTCTAGAGCTTCAGTCCTTGAAAGACATACTTAGCTCTTTATTTTAGGGACTAATGAATTAACCCTATTGTATGCAATCTATACAACTACATATGTGATAAAAAGATGGGGGATGATAGGTATTTATTCAAAGCTTGGAGCTGTTGTTAAGGACTCAGAAAGATCTGAATTCAGATCTCAGTTGTGACGATTATGGGCTGAGGCCAGAAGTTTTGGAACAGATTTCTAGTTGAGAATATTAATTCCTCCAGCCCTGTTGCAGCATGTGAAGTCAAGGAAAAGTTATTGTTCTTGGACAGAAAACTAGTAAGAGATCTCTCAAGGTTGGCTTGCACCCTAAAATGGGAGAGCGTTGGAGAGTGAGTTGAATGTGCAGTAGTGTAAAGTTTTGAAGGGTTTTTCTTCTGTCTGAGTGCTGCTAAATTTCACTGGTTATTTTACTGTTGAATGAGAGTCCTTCCTCTCTTCTAAATCAGTGTTTTTCAACTAGGTTTTTCATGTGAGAGGTTTAAGTTTAGACGAAGACTGAGCCATACCATGCTATAGCTTGGTTATAAAGAACTTTCATTTTAGACCAGGTTCAAGTGTTAAAATTTGTCTTTTGCTGGGGTTTAAAATTTCAGCTTTGTGTTCTCAATGTAGCACAGTGCTTTGATGTCTTTACATGTAAGACCACTGTAAAAAAATGGCAATTAAAAACCCAAGTTCTACATTCTCCTTGAAAAGAAAAACCTTACCAAGCTTATACACATCTAATTCAAAAAGCCACAACCACAACGCTCCTCGAGCTTTGTGTGCTATTCCTAAATTAACTGTCTCTGATTTATTTCAGAGGCTTCAAGGTGTCACATTTTGTGGTGTTCCAGATGAACACATCTAAGGAGATTCTTTTTTTCTCAAAATTTGTATTTAAATATTTGTGGTTAGTGTAGGCTTGAATCACATATAAATCAAGACAGAAGAGAAGACACCATTAATGTACATTTCCGATGGATAAAAGCACAGACAGTATTGTATTCAGCTTGTATACATGAAGTCAGTACTGCTGAAAGGCATTGCTTTTATCACTAGATGTGTCTGAATCTTAAGGATTCCATTGACATCACACAAAATGAGTTCTTTGCTAGACTCAACAGCTTCTTTCAGCATGTCCACTTATGGACATGATGACTTCCACATCTGTCCCACTTGATTTGGGATCATTGTATTCCTTGTATTTAATAAACCTAAATACATTTCCAAATTTTTCAGCTTTTGCAGGATCTACACTGTTCTTTGTTTTGGAAACTTAAAACCCCCTTACAAAAATCATCAACCCTGTGTTGTCTCCCAGGGATTCCTCATAACTCCATGGTGGAAATGCTATTATAAGAAGTTTCAGTATGGTATATCTATAAATAACTTCGGATTGCCTGGAATGTACATGGGCCTACATTCTTTTAGCAAATACGTGTTCAATGATACAATAAATATATGCAGGCTGATAAATTCAATTGAATGAGCAGATTACAGCTGCTTCTTCTTTCTATTAGCATATTTTACACTACATATTTTACAGTACATATGAAAAGGAAGTAGCTGGAAGCTTGTAGTGGAAGCTGTTCCAATTTTCAAGGTTGATTCAAAAAATCCCAGCTTTCAGAAGATTAGATAAGGTACTTCAGCATAAAAGTTCAAAAGAAGAAAGAAAAATATCTTCTGGAGTGTTTCAAATGATAATGTTATTCTGTTTTAGTTTTCAAATAATGCTTGGCTGTGAAAATAATTTGCACTTGAGATTCTTGTTACTTTCTCCTGAAAACAAAGAAAATTTGTTATTATTCTTTTCCTCTCAAATTGAAGCAGATCACAATAGTTAGGAACAGTGAGCATGTTCGTCCTGCAGTTTGGGCTGGCAGTCCTATGGGCTTCCAAAGTGCAGTGTTTCCAATATGGGTACTCTTATTGGCATGAATGTGCTATGCAACACTCAGTTTGTTTTATAAACACAGCATCTATTTCAGTCCTGTGGTTATAAAGAGTAGGGGCCGATTTGGCATGTGCCTGCCCCACTTTTTTTCTGTTCCACTTTCCAAGGAGACAGAAAATAGTTCCAGTTGGAGTGGTTCCTAATATGTACTAAGGCTTATTTCTTACTATATAGGGACCACTCTGTGTTAAGGCTAAGCAAAAGTGTGGCTCTCACAGCAAGTGAGCTGTATTTGCCCTGCTTTCTTCAACACTTTGCAGTCTACAGTAGGCAAAGTCTGTTGAAAAGGTTAAAAAAAGTTCAAGTTGTTATATTGCCACAAACCTTTTTTTTCTTTCCCCTCCAATCCCATTGGGCTTTACCTCTGATTGCTGATAGACATCCTCTCTACTGGTACTACAGTTATTATGCTTTTATAGGGAAATTAGCCAAAATAAAGTTGACATAAACAAACTATTAAAAAACACTCATCTATACCACTATACTACAGATCTGTCAACAAAGTAATTTCTATTTTTTAGATCTCTTTTTTTCCCCCCAGTCCTGGTAAACTGTGCCTGACCTTTACATGGGAAAACAACAAGTTTCTTTTGTGCCTTAAGAACCAAAGCACTCTGTAAGCCAATATTTGTTACACTAAATCTCTTATTGTGATGAAAGTGAATACCTGTGTAAAACCTGCACAAAGCTTTGTGTAGCCTTCCCTTACTCTGCATGCTAATCCTTTGACTACCTAAGCTACAAATGACCAGCCTAATTAATCTGAGCTTTCTTTTTTCATGGTGTGTTGACTGACATTTAAAATATTACTTATTCATTTAAGTAGGCTTATTCTAAAACCATATTTAGCAGTCATGCCTATTTGCATAACATTATTTTAATATATGATGCTCAGATTAGATATATGATACAATATTTCTATGAAATTAAAGAGCCCATTGTTTTTTGTTTTTACCTAGGACATCAATCTGAATATTACACTTGTCATTTTACCATTGGCACTTACCTTAATTTACAAAAATTTCATGATCTAATATTTTATGGGAGAGGTATGCAGGTTAATTTAATTATAAGAAAATGTCACTGTAAAAATGTCGCAGCTCCCTAGTTTCTCTAATTAATCAAGCACAAAATATGTCTGTAAAGACTGGTGTGTGTGAGCCTTGTGTAGGCCACCTACAGGCCTACCAGTAAGTTTTTTTCATATAACTTGAAAATTTTAGTGGCCATGATTCGGATAATTAGGGTATTCCTCTTTCCAGAAAAAAAGCTAACAAGCAAACAAAAAACACAGATGAAACAACAAAACAAACCAAAAAAACCCCAAAAGCAAACCACAAAGGAACAGAAAACTCAAAATAAACAAACAAAAACCCACAAAAAAAGTTCTGATTATAGCAGTCACATTTGCAGTCCTTCTTTTGGAGTTGTATTAGTGTTAACATTCACAGTGTTAGCTCTCTAATGAATAGGAAAATGTGTATCTGTGAATAGAAGGCCAGATTCTGAGAACTGATATGCACCAGGCTATACAAAACCCCACACTTTTCCAATGTATCTGACTCTGTGTGTACTCCAGGTAAAAAAAAAGACAGGAACATTTGATTTGGTATCTGTCATAATTCAGAATTCAACCAGAGTAAGAGTCTGGATTGAAGTGTAACAAATAGACTTTGGGTCTCCCTATTCAGGCAGAGGTGCTATGGTGAGGCCATTTCTAGTGTGGGGACTCATTTACTACTACTATTATTATTATTATTATTATTATTATTATTATTATTATTATTATTATTATTATTATTATTATTATTATTATCTTATTATTATTCTTCTTTCCTGAGTTGTCAGTGTATCATCAGCACAAGCACCAAAGGACTTTGTCATAGCTCCTCTATACTTTGCAAGTGTTCACATCATTGTGTCAGATCTCTTCAGACATGGGGAAGTTATATTCAGATCTAACCCCCTGCAGCTGAGATGAGATTTAGTTTCTGTCACTTAAAGCACATCTGGTGCATATTGTCCCATTGCTGTCCCTGCCCTCTGTGCTCCAGAGGAGCCTCCTGACTTCACAGGTTTTATTAAACTGTCTCTGACACAGGACTGCTTTTCCATTGTTTATCAAATTAAGGATGTTGCTTACATCTATTTCTTTTCATCTTAAACCTAACAAAGAGATGGACATTTGCTGATTTTTTTTTCCCCTCTGGAACCATGAAAGGCTTTTGATTTGGGTGGTTTGTTAGCACAGGCTGTGTGGTACATCACAGTTATGCACAAGAGTCTTCTGAGTGCCTTTCAGTGACTGATAAATAACAGGTCATAAATGGTGTAAGTGGTCTTTGTAATAGATGATAGTACAGTGTTTCGAATTTGATACTTCCATATTTCCTAGGAAGAGAAAGATCTGTAACACAATAATTTGCTTTGAGTTCTTACTTCCTATCTCATTTAAACTATTTTCTACCTCATTTAAACTATTTTAATAGGGTGTTTTCTTTTTGACTGATATAAACTTAGCAGAGATTTTACAATATCATCAAATAAAAAAAGGGAGTTTACTTTTAATCTCTATTTTTTTAAATATATCATTGTAAGACTCCATTTCACAGTGCATAACCTCTCACCACTGCTCTTTTGAGGTCACATTTTTTTCCCTGGAATTAATTACTTGTGTCCTCCCTCACTGACAGAGAAAGGAAAGGGTATTGCTCACTATATCAGAGCAAGGCTAACTGAAGGCAAAAGGGACAAGCAGCACCTCTGAAATTATGTAGTCTTTACTGCTGCTGAGTCAGCTTCTCTCCTCTGATGGTTACACTACTGGGTTAATATGGCAAACAGATTACAGAAAATCAATTTGTCCTTAAAGCTAAACTGCAAAATAAACAGCCACTGAAGTGTATGTGAAGAAGTGTAATCTCATTTACAGGCTGGGAAGATATTAAAAATGTGATTGAATTCTTGAGAATAGGTAATGTAGATATTTGTCTCTCCAAAATTACATGTGTTCTGGGAGGATACAAATGTTTTTTATATATATTATAGCTTACAATGACAAACACTATGTGTTAAAATGCTTCTATTGAATACCATGCATAAAAAAGTCACCACTGTAATATGTGACTCCTTGGTCAAACTAACAAATGTAAAGAAACTATTTATTGTTGGGTTCCTACTAATAAATGTGTTAGTACAAAAATAGCTTAATTTCCCTGCATTTGGCTGACAGAAGTAACATTTACAGGAAATTACACATATTCAGTGTATGTGCTTCTTTCTACATAAATAATGGAAAATGCCTCAATTCTGACATCTAAATTGCCACCACTGGGCACTGATGTTAATGCTGCCTTGAAAAGACTAGGCCAAAGAAAATAAGCTGTTGGAACAATTTTTTTCCCAGGGTTTCCACTGAATCAGGAAATCCTTCTTCATTAGTCATATTGAGTCAGTTATTAGTTATATTGGGTCAGCACTCTTAATTGTAAGCCTGATGTTTTTTCCTAATGAACCACTGTTTTCTGAGAGAGGGAACATCTTAAATACAGTTGCATTGTTCTGTTGTGTAGGCCAAGCCCAGGTGTGCCAGGATTCCAGAGATAAATCAGGCATATTTTGATCTTCTCCCTGCCTGCTGCACATGGAAATGTACTCTTGTGCAAGCATTTCTCTTATGAACAGGCATGCGGAATGTGAGCTGCTGAGACTGCCATTCATACAAGGAGTTCATGTCATCCACTCTTCCTTATTGTTCTCACATTGCTTGCAATGACTTGGTGCACAACATCAGCATTAAATAAATGTAGTGCTGAGCTGACCCTGAATTTGAAATTACTGGTGGAACATCCCTAAGGATGATCACAGGGCATCTGCAGGTCTGATTCTGCCAGTGCTCATCAAGTGTCTTCATTGTTAATCACATGGATATCAGACAAAAAAAAAAAAAAAAAAAAAAAAAAAAATTATGCCTGCATTCTATTTTTTAAATCTGTTTTCTTTGATGACGTGTTAGATTTTTCCAAATCCAGATACTACCTGGTGAGGCTGCTCCAACAGGTATTCCTGGGGCCTGTTTAAGATATTGTGGCACTTACAGAAATAAAGCTCAACACTGGGTGGCTGCAAATTATTTTTTTTGTAAAAAATTTTATTCTTTCTTCTCCACTTCTCTCTTTGGCTCTAAATCTCACTTCATTCTGAACCTCTTAAAAGACTGCTTCACTGTTGCACCTGTCTCACATAGTTACAATGCCATTAGGGATGGCTTCCAAAATGCTCAGCTCCATCTGAAGATTCAGAGGATTTGACATGGTTTTACTCAGACTTTTAGCTACTTCTTTTATTTATTTTTAAATATCCCTTAAGAAAAATTTCATTACATTGGACATAAATTGTAATATGCAGTTAATGAAAACACATACTTGATTTATGAAAAAGAAAAATCTCATTCATTTCAAAAGACAGGAACAGCAAATCTTTCATGCAAAATAAACTTGGCTAAGGAAACAGTTTTGCCTCTATGTTGAAAAAATAAAGTTCTTTTATTTTAATAGGATAAGAAAGTATATTTTAACTCAGTTCTATTAGACACTCTGAGGTATCTACGCATGATTTATAACATTTATTGCAGTATGTGTTTTCAGTGAGGTTACACGTTATAAAGAGTCTTAAAAGCCAGAAAAAAATACCAATGAAAAGAGGGAAAATTACTTCAGTACTATGTACTGCTTCAAGTCGTGATGTGAAATAAAACTGCTTTATAATGTGAAGCCTAGAGTGAGTTTCTCCAGTCTGGGTGACAACAGTCATAAATGAAAAGGAAAACAGTTACCAAATTTACTTTCAGATAAGACTTTTACATAAGTTTCTGAATCAAATGTCTAATAAACCCTTTTGCCAGAGAGGATAGATTTATGCCTAGTAATACAGATGGTGCTCAGTGTATCTTGTCCTTGCAGTTGCTGTGATATCAGGAAGCACAGACTCACAGAATGGTTGAGGTTGGAAGGGAGCTCTGAAGGTTATCTACTCCAGCCCTCCCTGCTCAAGCAGGGCCACTTGGAGCGAGTTTTCCAGGACCATGTCCTTTTGAATATTCCAAAGACAGAGGCTCCACAGGCTCTCTGTTCAACCTGTGCCAGCACTCAGTGACTCTCACAGTACAACACTTGCTCCTTATGCTCAGGCAGCACATCCTGTGTTTCAATTTGTGCCCTTTGCCTCGGGTCCTGTCATTAGACACCTCTGAAGAGAGACTGGCTCTGTCTTCTTTGTATTCTCCCTTCAGATATTCATACAAGGAGGTGAGATCACCACTAATGTCTGTTGCGGTATACTATGGAAGGCCTGGGACTAGTAAAAAATATCATCCTCAGAGTAATACTTGTTTTGTCAAAAATACAAGTTGCTTTTGAATTTTTCATGTAATGTTGCACGTTCTCTGAATGTATAAATGTAGGTCAGATGCGGACTTTAATCTCTTTCACTCTTATAGGTCTTGTGCTATTTCTAGTAATGTTTTTATGTCTTTTTGTTTAGATGTATACCTCTTGGGAGGAAAAAAGGGAGTACCAACAGATGTGATAAGGAAGACTTATTCAGCTTTAGTTTGGGGCCCTCTCTTCTTGGGGACAGAAATGTATTGAGAGAAGGAATGCTCTTTCCCTCTGCTTGCATATTGCACCCACAAACGTGTATTGTTCTTCGGGGAAGTAAAAAGTCACATATTCATTTTTGGCAGCACTGCTGTCACTGTCTTATCTACATGCAAAGGTGGCCTTCTACAATAACTCCTCCTCTCACAAAGAAGGGCCTTCTTTCTAAAGTTTCCTAGCCTTTTATGTTGAAAGGAGATACAATGAATATTCATCAGCCTTGTAGATATTAGAGCCATAGTTGCATATGTTGGTAAATCCTTCTTGATCCCCCCTGGATCCCCTTTTCTTCTCAATACGACCAAAATGTGCTGTGGATGTGTTGCTGGAATGTATTACAATACAAACAAATCATGGGATGTGATAGTAGGGCTTTTTTTTTTTTTTTTTAATATGGCAGCTGCCACTGAGATTCAAATGTCCCTGTGCATAACTTTCCTAATTTACTTTCTTTATTAATGTACAGCCAAACTTCTGTCTACACAGTATTATTCCTTGGATAGCTATGGATACAAAGAGATCATGCTCACATTGCATTATTTCAACATTTTTGATAATGATGAATATTAAACAAATCTAAAGGGTCAGGAATTTTCATTCTAGATTTTAAAATGTTTTAATATCTAATGAACCAGCTGGCTCAGGAGGAAAAAAATAAGTATATTTACTCAAGGTATTGTAGTAGCAGAAGTAGCAAATGTCAAACTATTTTCTTGCAAGTGTACCTTCATCTTCATTAAGAAGGTGGTGTATTTTCTTAATAATAATAATAATAATAATTATTATTATTATTATTGTTATTAATATTTTAATGGTTAATTTAAAACATAGTAAAGGGACTGCTTATCGCTAAAAGAACTATAAGCAGGTATTTTTTCTAAGTCACTGTGGCAAAATCATTCCAAATCTTTACATTTGGAATGTCTCAGCTTGTGCTAGTTTTGGACTGAATTACTCAATAAGAAAGGTTCAGGATACTTAAACATTATGTAAGTGAAACTCAGACATCTGTAACTAAAAAAATTGGCTAATTTTAAGTTACATTGATTAGGCTTGTTTGGATAGGCTTGTGATCTAAAGGTATTAAGGTCAAATTCATTAAACATTTCCTCAGAGCCTCATTATTATAATACATCTATTAACATGATGGAGCCACAACTGGGGTAGTTATATTGATTTAACTTTCTTGGTATGTGGTGTTCTAATGAAGGTTTGCCCCTCCTTCTTGGGGGTGATGACCAGTTAACAATCCACAAATAAATTCTTAGTACTTATTTAAGTTTTTCTGCTGCAGACTGGATAAAAAAAAACATCCTCATTCCCCTGTAGTAATTTCATATGTTTAAAGCTTGCTACATGGTACAGAAAAAAGAGTTTAGTGCTATATCTTGAATTTAAAAGCGGTTATGTTTGTTTTGGGGTAGTTTTGAAATATAAATGCTTTCGTGTTAATAACTTGACTATCTTAGGAGTCCAGTTCCTTTTTTATAAATAACTACACAAATACACATGTAACATTGAACCCTGAGAATTTTCCAGGCTTTGTTTTCATACTGTCATTAAAGATGAGTGAAGAGAGTATCAGTGGTATATTTACTTATTTGATCTGTATGTGCACATCAGGTGTTTATGATCTGATGGTGGAAGCACTTCGGAGTTATTTTGAATCTCTCTGTACTTACCCAAGTTCTAGATTTTATTGCTATTTTAAAAAAGAAAATTTGAATTCAGGATTTAATAATTAAAATCAGTATGTTCTACATGTCCTTATTTCTATAAGTGCAGTCAAAAAAGTCAGTTCAGTTGGCAGAAATTACCTTTTTCAGAGTAAGGCACTGCATTTTAGCTGATGCCTCAGGTTCCTGTAAAGAGCACCAAGAGATGTTTTTGCTGGCTTTCTTCTGCTTAGCTCTGCATATATCTTGCCAGATGAAAATACTTCTGCCTCATCCTGACTCAGGAGTGTTGCAGAGGAATGTTTGTAACTTCTAAAAATGACCAAATATGGTGTTATTTGTCTGTTACCAATATAGATGGTAGGGCCTATTCTCAAAATATATAAAAAAAATATTTCCCTAAAGTGTGTTCTTTCTTGCTCATGTTGCAGATTACCTGTCTTCTCTTACACTCCATCCTGTGTCTAAGAGGATGTAATATTTTGCACTGTGCTCATCAGAGCAACATGTACTTTCTGGATGTTCATACTATCTATGCAAATTTTGACTTGCTTGATTTGCAAAATTTAGTTTCAGATGGAGAAAATTAATTCCCCTGAAGTTAGGTTTTCCATTTCAGTCAGGTCTAATTGTTTGGTTTTTTGTTTTGGTTTTTTTTTGTTTTGAACTAACAAACTTGGGCACATAAGTAGGAATGTGTTTAACCCAAGATTGTCCTGGTGTATTTTAGGTGGTGCTTAAGAGTGGGAGAATAATTTCGTTTTAATATGCAGTCTCTTCTGAACCTGTAGTTATATGTGCTTTAGTTTGGGTCCAGAATTTCCAATCTTCTTCAGTATGTGGTTAGAAATATTTTTATACAATTTTTTAAAAAACAATCACTGAACTGAAAGGCTTTCTGGTTACTTGCATGAATCTTGGGCTTCACAGACCTTTCTGTTGAGGGTAAGTTACCAGGCTGAGTCTCTGTCTGAAGGAAGTGTGGACAGTACTTTTGGCAAGAAGCAAAATGGATTCAGAATAGTGCAGTCAGGTGCCATCAGAATAAATATTTTCTGTATGCATCTTCTGTCTTACAGGATATCAATTAGTTTAGTCAGTGGTAAGATGACAAATTGAGGGTTGTTTTATTCTGGACTAATAGAAAAGGACACTCTGTGGTTTTGTGCAGTTCTAAAAATTCTTTAAATATTCTTAAAAGGAAAACAAAATAAAAGCCACAATACCAATTTATGGAAGCAAGGGTTCTTCCACTATGCAATAGTTTTAGTTGTGTGGTTTTTCACTTTATTTTTGCTTGTATTTTAGGTAATGTGTTTATTATGTGGTGTTATTGGTATAAGTGGGGTTTGTGGGGGTTTTTGGTATAAGAACATGTCATAAAATACTATCAGTTCTTTATGGTGATGTTTAGATTTATTTATTGAGAATGGATTTTTAAATAAACTAATTTTCCCTCACTCTCTGACTTGGAACAGTGTCCAAGACTTTTTTTTTTTTTTTTTTTTTATTTTTCCCTTAATTTTCCTACAGGTCTTGATGTCATGACAATAATTCTTTAATGTGTTTTTATAATTATTCAATTGATGTCATCATACGTTAGACCTGATTTCCTCCTATCCCTGTGGCCAACCCAATTAAGAGGAATGCAGGATGGGGCAGTTCAGATTATAGGCTGAACTGTGATCAAAAACAAGAGTCAGCAGCTTCCCTTTTTGGTTCTCTGTCCCCTTCTGTCTCAGTGCTGCTATTTTTTGGCTGATTTAAGAAGCTGTTTCCTGAAATTCAGGCCCAGTGACGAGGGGCAAGATTGCTGACTTTGGCATTTTGGCAAAACAGCAATTTAAAGAGGAAAATGGAATTCATCAGCTTTATTTACTTCAACTGGAATGAAGCTGCTAGATTAAGGTTCTTGTAACTCTATAAATTTTCTAGTTTTATTTAAAATGTTAGTACTCTGATAGAAAAAGTTTCCTTCGGTTTGACTCTTATGTTTCTCTTCTGCTTTTATTTCTTTCTAGCATATTTCGATTTATATATTCTGTTTAATATATAAAGAATTGGCATTTTGTGTCTTTCTTATTTGAACTTTAACTTTGTGTGGTGAGCAAGTCTTACTGTATATTTCAGGAAGGTGATATGATTAGATACAATCCACTTTGCTCTGTATTCTCTGATAAAATAAATTAGGGGGGCTGAGTGTTTTATGTCTTAGGTGACAAGGGGAGAAAGAAGGAGGGAGAGTGAAAATAGTTTGCTTTTTGCCAGTAGAGATACTCATTTTGTGCTGGCTACATATCTTGGAAATGCATGGACAGTAACATGTCACAAGAAAATTAGGCAAAATTTGGTATGGTTCCTGTTATATTCTGATAAAATCATGACTATTACTTCCTCATGCAAAATTTGTTGAACGCTAGCTCGTCCATAACTATAATAAAACCAGCTAATGCATAAATGAATTCTGGCAATTTTCAATAAAATTTCGAAACTTGATATGACAGGCAAGAATGCTAAGAGGCAACCAAGTGTGTAAACACTAAATGAAGGATTATCCTTGTTTGTGAAAAATGCATTCCAGCGAGAAATTGAACTGGGAGCTTCTCTGAAAAAAGAAGGGCTACTGTGGCTAGTGAGACAAATCAGTACCTGATTTTACTCCCTTTTCACTAATAGGGCCATGTGAGACCCATGAACAATACACAAGTGGAAGTAAATGTAACTGAATACTCTATTCTCCCTCCTCTTTTGAGATTTATCTCTAAATAGTCAAGTACGGATTAAAACTGAATATGATCAAGCACATTAGGAGAGAGGCACTTCATTTTTTAGAGCATATTCCGTGAGCAACCTCACCTCTCATCTGGAATTTTTGTCTTGCACCAAGGATTTTCTGTGTAAAGCATATATGTATGGAGTATGTATAAAATAACTAAATGCATAAAATGGTATATCCTGTATTTATTATTCTTTCAACTGAAGAAATAAGATTTCACCTGAAAACAGCTGGTCTAGAATCTGATCTATGCCAGTATTTTAAGTGGAATTGAGTTTAATGATAAAGAAAAGATCAAAAACCTTCATGCCATTAGTACTGACTTTTAATAAATATCAACAATGTGTAGCTAGCAATTTCAGAGCACAGACCTTAAGGAGTTAGACTACAACAATCTTGGCACTAATTTACAGAAAGTAGATGCATCCCACTTAGGAAACAATTTGCATGAGACATACCTGTCTGTATGTGTTCTAATTACAAACAAATATTCTCCAATTATACATAAATCCAAAACCTGATGGTGAAAGCTAAGGTGGTAGATTAACTTCTGGGAAAGGTTCTTTTTAATGAGCAAACTCTAAGCTTCCTGTATTGTCAGGAATTTAAACTGTCTCAGAGTACTAAGTGCTTCTGCAAATCCTGTGTCTTAGGCAAAAAAAGGGTAAGTTTTGTGCAACTGGTATAGGACACAGAAAAAAAAAAAGTAAAAGAAAAGAGAGAGAGAGAGAAGAAAAATGAAAAACATATGGATCTGCTCCTTTTCAAATGCAGATTGTTGAGGCTGGAAGTCTACCACTTAGTCACTGTGTTCTCCATTTTACCATATGGTTGCAAAATCTAGTGGGATGATGTAAAAACCCTAGTTAGCCTTCTGAAAACAAAATATAGTAGAATAAAGTGGGAAAAGGAAAGGGTTTGTTTTATTAATTCTTGCTGCTTTGCAACACTTAATATGTTTTACTGTCAATAGCTCTGACATGTTGTGGAATCTATATCTGTTTTTTGATATTTGTCTCAGTTAATATCTTTGTTCTTGAAATACATGAGGTGAAATATCTAAGTACACCTTTACATTTAATATGTAAATCTTAAATCTTTGCTTCTCTATCTACTTCATACTTCATACAGAATCAATCTAATTCAGCAGAATGCAACACACCTATTAACAAGGTAATCTCATATTTATTCAAAAATTAGGAGACCGGAGGTAAAAAAAGAAGTTATTTTGTGGTCCACCACAACCTTATGTGAACCTCAAATATACATCTAAAATTTTGATTAATTTACTGGCAATAGGTCTCCATTTGAAATGAAGGACATGACAGTCTCTAGCAACTCCTTGGCTGTCCTCCTGCTCTCACTTTGCAAACAAGACTCAAGAAAGGAGAGATAATGCACACACAGATGAGGACTTTTTGAGGAAGGACAGGGGGAGAATAGTTTTGTTTTCAAATGGGAATCATGAGGGAAGAGGCTTCTTCATTTTTCACCACCAGTAGCATGTCTACATTGGAATAAAATTTCAGTTTAGGAGTAAGAGGAGAGCATCATTGGTCTCTTTTGGACAAATAACAACTGATAAGTAAATTGAATTTTAAACAGCACTTTACTTGGCTTCAACTATCTTATTTTTACAGTTTCAGTCTAGTTTCAGTATAGTGTAAAAATCAAGTAAACAAGATTCATAGAATGTAACTTTGCAGGAAGTCCCATTGGCTGATTCTCCTCATGCGCAATGCCTGGCTGACACTGATACAGAGACTCACAATTTTTAGCAGGGGTGTTGTATAAGAAACAAGAATAGTTCTCTCTTTATTTTACATGGAATTTTGCCTACTTGTGGTGTGAAAATCACAGTGTTATGGTAGACAGGGTCTTTTTATGTATTCAATAATATACTGTATTTCTTCGTGGTTAATTAACTTGTCCTGTGAAAATATTAGACTAATACATTTGTTCTAGTGTTCAGTAACCAAGCACAGTTATCTATAGACTTTGAAAGTAAAAGTTAAAAAACAGGTGGTTTATTTGCTCACTTATAACTGTTTTACACTGACGTAAAACTTTTAGACCTACAATACCTGACTTGAGTGAAGTTATACTTAACCCTTACCCATAAAAGTGAAAGGAAAATTAAGTCCCTGTGAAAAATTAATCTTCAAAAGTTTTATGCTCCTTTTCATCACCCTCAGAAATTTTTATGGCTGAAGTAAACCTTTCCTGCCTTGGTGTTATGGTAGAAACTTTCCATCATTATTTTCTATCTTTGTAATAGTGTGTAGAAAATTATAGTATTTTCTGAAGCAGTTACTCAGCACCATATCAAAGAAACAAACTACAGACTACTACTTGTGGGACCGCTCTAAGATAAAATCTTATGTGGACTGGTTAAGAGAAGATCCATTTGTTAAATTGACCTGTTTGATACACAAGTGTTTTCAAGTTCAGATGCCAGTAGCCAGGAGAGAATTGAAAATTCCTCTTGTGAGAAAAGTAAATCCATCATTAACTATGCCAAGAGATTTACAAAAAATAGTAATTTAGTTTCCTAGATTTAGATTCTTATCACTACCTGTCTGCACTTGAATTTAGGCATTCATTTTTATTTTCTAGCCTGTTGTTTGCCAGTGAGATGGTCCTCATGAATTATAGAATAGAGCAGAACTTCATCCCATGTTGGTGGTTACCAGTGGAGCTTCCTAACCCCTGTGGCACAGGGGGGTTGGTGCTGAAGGGTCAGCAGTTAAATACTTCCTTAAGGTGCTGTAAATCTGTCATGGGTTGCAGTGCAAAATGTAATAACCAAAACCCTGTATTCTATCACCATCGGATGAAACTGGGGCGTGGAGGTGGTGTAATTGTCTGTCAGTGGCCAACTGTCAAAAACCTGCTGGGGCAGTTTTCTTATCTCTTCCACAACCCAGCCTCCCTCCAGGGAGAGATCTTCTGCTCATGGGCCATTGAGTCTCATTGATAGAATTACATCATCCCACTGGGAAATGCTCCAACCAGGGGGAGGAGCCAAGTATTCCTACCTAGGTAAAAATCTGGGAGTTGGAACACCAAGGCAGCCTTTTCCACTGGATTCCCAGAGGAAGACCAGGCCCATCTATCACTTCTGGGTCTTCAGCAAAAGAACTCCACTTTTCTACAGGAACATCACTTCACCAGAGCCACATCTGCCACTAGGACTGCAGCCACCATTTAATGGAACTGCCACCAACACCCTGACCCACAGGTTGTATCCTGACTCTGTCAGCAGGTTTGTTTGTTTATTTGTTTGTTTGTTTATTTGTTTGTTTGTTTTCTTTTTCTCTTTTGTAATACTGCATGTGTTTTTGTTTTATTGTTTATTTCAGTTCCCCTACTAAAGAGCTGTTATTCCTATTCCCATTTCTTTGCCTGAAAGCCCCTTAATTTCAAAGTTATAATAATTTGGAGGGAGGGCATTTAATAAATTCTCCATTCCAAGGGAGACTCCTGCCTTCCTTAGCCAGTCACCTGTCATTCAAACCATGACAAAATTTCAATGTAAAGTATATCTGTCAATGGTATTGTAATTGTTTTCAATCTTCTCCCCCTGTCCCAGGCCCAAGCGTATCACTTTCAGAACATGTGGTTTTCTTCAACAGATAAAATAATTAAGGCCAAAATTACTCCTTTCTGTATTACCATTTCTGCTCTTCAACCCACCAGGAACTTTTGTCTCTCCTGTTCATGATTTGGGGACTTACGAGGAGAATATATGTATTTATCCAAGAAGATGCTTTTTCTTTCTTTGTGAGATAAAAGGGGAATTCTTTATAGGCATTTTACACAGTCTTTCATTTGCACAGTATTTTCTTTCTACAGCAAAATGTTTTGTACTCTGTGTGTGAATATACATATTCATGGGGAGGAAAAGAGAGAAATTTAAATCTTTAAATGCATTGTGGGATGAGGGAGAGAAATCTTAACCACACTCTGTACACTTCTTCAATGCAGACTGTAGTAGATTGACTGTAGACCTGCGAATAAACTGAAATGGGTTTTAAACTTTCTAACTTGGACCCCATATACAAAAGATCAGGAACTCAGTACTGGCTAACTGACTCCACTCCTCTAGTATGTTTGTAGGCCCTGATGAACTCCAGTTTGTCCTGTCCAGACTTCTACCAGTGCCCAACCTAGCCCTTTTAAAGGTCTGATGTTCTTACCTCTACAGTTCTATTGCAGAGATAAAGTCTATTCTTTATGAAAAACAGACTAGGAACTTCAGCAGCCCATTACACAGGATGAGCAGGCAGTTCTTTCCTGTTTAAAGTCTCAATTAGAAGTTAATCAATTAATTAAATGCACTTTATTGAATTCAGTTACATTATCTCAGGGAGATGGAGACCAAGGAGACTTACAGACTTAGAGGAAGTAGTTACAGGTTATGACTCAGTCCTTTGGCTTAGACTCTTCACCTATCTCCTTCAGCAGAAAAGCAAGGATTGAGTCCTTGGTCCCTCAGTATTAAAACCTGTTTTGCTCCCTGTTTAGGCAAGAAAAGTTTTACTGAAATTTCTTTATTTTATATCTTTATATAGTGACCAGGTGTATAAGCAAAGAGACAACAGAGAATTTGGAATTGCAGGGAGTAAAGGGATAGCTGTTGATAGGCCTAAATAAAAGTGAAATGCCTTCACTTCTCCTTTCCTTCTGTTCCCCTCTTTTCCCATTGGTGACTTCTGAGGTCTCATTTGTTTGTTCCCAATTTTTGCTCTCTCAGCCGTCTACATTTTATTTACAGGCAAAGTGAACCATCTGCATTTACTTGCACTGACTTTGCTTTTGCTCTGGTGTCAGAATATAACCTGGCTAACTTTATATGTTCACACAGGAATAAACAATTTATGCACATGTTGTAATACTTGTCCTTAACAGTGTCAGATATGAGGTAACTACTAAAGAACTTAATATTTTGTGGAAAAATGCAAATATTGTCATTTCATAACAAACTGGTAGTCAATCCAGAAGCCTATATTCAGAACCCAGGCTTTTGTTAATAAGCAGCTTTTTCAAAGCCAGATTTCTAAAAATAAGGCTCTCTAGTCAGAAAAGTTTTACTGTAACACATTCTACAAAAGCATGCAGAGGAGAGTAGCAAGGGAGATTTGGGTTATGTTTTTTTTTAAGAAAAACCCTCTATCTCCTACTTTCATTTGTTTCAGGTTTTAATGTGTAATTGTAATCAGGGAGGAAAGGAGAAAAACTTCAGTGCATTGAGTACTGAAGGAAAAAATGGAAGCAAATGCTTCTCAAGTGAGCTTACTGCTTTTTAATTAGTGCCTATGGGAAGATACTTTGCTGTATCAGTGCCATTTATACTAGTACTATCTTGCAACAGTGATGTGCAAAATGTTTCCCACATCTCCCACCATCTTGTATGGCCCCAGAGCAGACATACATAAATATGTAATGGAAAAGGTAGGAAACAGATTCAATGATGCCTGTTTTGCTGATGCTTGATCAAGGGGGAAAAAGAGGGAAGGTACAGAGGAAGATGAAGAGTATGTACTCCATAAATTCACTGTAACAGCTGTTCTATGAAATGCTGGGATTTGCTATTCCACACAGCACAGGATGAAGGCAAAACTTGCAAGAGTGTATTTCTCTGTGTAATGAGGTAGGCAGCCATGCAGTTAAATCATTTGCTTTCTCTGGGACACTGCTGGGTTCTTTGCTTTTGCATTTAACTGCTCTCAGGTACCAGAGTGTCATTCTCACCTTGGTTATTATAATTTTTTCCCTTGTACTTCCCAGTAAATGAGAAGTTTTACAGTGGAGCAGTTGCTAGTAAAAACATTGACCTAAAATAAAGCAGTCGGTATCATACAGTTGGTCAAAGTCACTTCCAACTTCTTGGTACAAGAAAACAGAAGGAAAGGAAGGTTGACAACTGTTTGCTCAGATGCTGTTTTGGAAAATCTTACTAAGTTTGTGCATGGCTACTGCTAACTTAGTTTGCCTGTTCACCCAACTGAATTTCCAAAGATAATCTTAACTCTTCTAGGGAAAGCAGATTAGAGTGTTGAGAAAGTAGGAGATTCTCTCTGAATTTGTTTTACACAAATAAAAGCTATAGATTGATAAATTGATAAATGCTTTAAGGTTCTGTATAGAAATAAAAATTGAGATTTTTTTTTAATATAAAATGTATTTACTTGTGAAAAAAACAGTTTGATGTTTTATGTAGATAAATTTGAACAAAACTCATCACTATAAGACTGATTTTAATTCTAAATAAGTCAGCTAATTGCTTACAAAAGTATTTTGCAGTCTTTCTTTCTTCTTATTTCTTACTGAAATAAGACAACTTGCAAAGTGTGAACAAACCCTTCCTTGTATCTTAGGCCTGTAAAGTAGCTGTAGCATGTCAAGTGTGTAGTCTTGATTTATGTCTTTTAGTTTAAACTGCAGTCACATTTTCTGGAACTATTGTTTCTAACTTATTGTATTGTAGCATAAGACAGATTCTAGCGATTTTTTTTTTATTCCTAACCACAGCCATTAAATTCACTTCTTGAAAAACAGGAACCAAAATAATCTGTGCTCCTTTGTCGTTGTCATGATAAATTCATTACATTTCTTTAATGAAGGCTTCCAAGTAAAGGCCCTACATGGACCCAAATAAACAGGGGGAAAAATTCTGGCCACCACCATGGTTTTCTTGACGAGTGTGTTTGCTCCGTGTCTTCAATCTAGAGTGCAGAATGTAAGAAATGGTATGATCTTCTCAGAGTGTTTGTAATTAAATATTATTTGGCCACAAAGCCATACTCTGATCATTTGTCTAAATATGTACTAGGGGACGACTGTTTGTATATTAAAAATCTCTGTGGACAGAAGCTGATATAATTTCTATGTCCTTTCTAATGGAACTATTTTCTACAGTATAGGTTTTGACCAACCATCGCTGTATTCAGCCTTTTGAGTTATTTTAATCTCCTCAAGTGAAGATGGTATATTTTTTTAAATGCACACCTTAAGGCTTTTTCAGGGTACATATTTTAACTAATGCAGTATTATAACAAAGTGATAATAAAGGGATGTAAGGAAGCTTTTAAATCTCCAAGTCAGGGGCAAGGTATTTAGTCAGGTACTTCAGAGAAATAGTCTTAGATTTTGAAGTATTATGCCATACATTTGAAAAACGTGATTTTAATCGCCCTCTCTTTTTATTCTAAATAAAATATTTATTAAAAATGGAACAGAAAAAAAAGTGTTTATGACTGAAAAGGCTTCTTTAATTGCAGAGAAATATTTAGATTTGCTTATGCAGGCAGAGGGTTTCATAAAATTTTGGCATTTGAGCTGAGATAGTGAATGGTCGGGAAAAGAGCTTGTTTTTTATATCACCTTTGAAAAAGCTATTTTATGAATTAAATTCTTGTTATTCAATAATTGTAGCATTATTAATACTTAGGGCTTGATATTGATAAAGGTAAAGTGATAGTGTTCATATTAGTTCTGTGTTGCCAGAACTATTAATTACTTAAAATCTTTCACTGTTTTTTTGTGACTCTGTAAGTCCTGTAAATGCTGCTTTCATCTTTTAGGAAAGCTGCTTTAGAGAAATATGAGTCCTTGGCAATATATTTTGATGAATGTCATCAAGTCCTAAGGGTTTCTAAACTGCAACAGAATTTGTCACACAGCACACAAAGGTTACTAACTGTGTTTATTAATATAGATCTGCTTAACTTGGGGCAAAAATCTTCAGAAAATGTAGGCAATGTTGTGGAGTAGGTAGAATTTATTAGAGAAGGGGAATGTTATATTTTCCAGTGGTACATTTTTTCTTCTTTCTGCACACCTAAGAAAGCACCCGACAATGTTTAGCTTCCCGTAAAACTGTATTGTTTGAATTCTAACTATTGCAGTTTAAATATATTTTGTTCTTTGATCTTTTGCTGTATCTGAGGTACTATCCTGATGGAGCTCTATGCAACACCCTGGTGAGCTGTAGAATCCATAGATGTTAATCTCTCAGATTTCCAGCTCAGGACAGCTACCAGAGACTCTCATCCCTTAATTTACAATCCCAACATTCTTTGTTGTGCAATGAAATCTGTCCTGTATTATTGAAACCACACTCTGACTCATATTCAAGTTGTTGAATGTTGCTGTTTCCAGTGAGATGTCTTTAAAATAAACAAACAAGAAGCCTGTCTGAAATAACAACTCCAGTGAAAATGGTACTATTGAAAGTTTCTCTCGCAGGGATCCAGATTCATCCTTCTGTAAAGACTTCCTGCAGGAGCTCAGAGGAAAGCAAATTTAGCCCCAAACTTACAGTTGCCTAGGGCCATGTCTGGTTGGGCTGAATCTCCAGGGATTATCCACAATCCGTTTTTTGCCACAAGACAAGGGCATGTTGCTTGTTCATTGTCCATCAGGACTACCTTTTTTGCAAAGAGCCAGTCAGCTCCCTGGGTGCAGTGGAAGGATGTTGAGAACTTTGAACATCAATACCTGGTAAAAGATGCATGAAACTTTAGAACTTACCTAAGAATTACCACAAAGATATATAAAAAGTCTTCAAGGTATCTGATCTCAGATATAGCAGATCATATGAAATATGAGCAAAATATATTGCTAATATTGCCTGAAAACTGCAGGAGTACACCTGATCTAGACTAGATGCTTATTATCACTTTAATGTTTTGTTAAAAACATTTGGTTTAAGACATTTTAATTATTTTATTGAGTATTCAAGGTCCCTGTGGGAAATGTAGGCCCACAGAGCTCCCAAGGCCTTGAGTGTACAGGCTCAGAGATAGAGATGGAATCAGTGTTTGACCTAGGGCTTTGGAGAAGGCTTGGAAGTTTAGAACAGTAAACATGCATTTGTAATTTAAATAGAAAAATGTTTTAAGCAAGTAGAAATATGCCTCATATAAGCAAATAAATATGTTAATTAAGATAGTAGAAAATATTGAAGTTTGGTAATAGAGAGTTGTTAAAAGTTGGAAGTGCAGCAGTAAGTTTTTGTAGAGTTATAAGATTGGATAGAAAGAGACACATTGCGGTAGAAACATAGCAAACGTAGCAATTATGAAGATGCTAATGAACTTTGTGGAAGTAGTTGATTGGATAAGAAATTTTTAAAAGACCTTGTAGCTAAAATGAAGACAGTTTCCTGATGTAATGGCACTGAATGTAACAACCTAAGACTCATGCTTCCATGAGACTGGTTTTGCAAGAAATCATCCTTTAATCATCATATCATTCAACCCTGTCTTGTCTGCTTCCTGAACAGTCACCAGAGAGACTGGGCAGAGTTGTTAATGCAAACCTGAGTAATTCCCCTTTTATATCACTGATACTTTGAAGTGTTTACAATAGAGTGCCACAACAAGTGGGGTTCTCCAGTTCCACTCAGGTAATGTATGCCATAAGACCCTAAGTCACCCATTAGAATTCTTTTTCCTGTGATACCTATTAGGTGTCACATATACTGGGTAATTCACTGCTTAACATCTGGCATTGCTTTTCAAAGATATGAAAAAAAAATCTCTCTGCAATTGTCAACATTTGGAAACATGTTCAGTTTTCTGAGGTCTAGGACACAGCTGCTCCAGCAGGTAACATGGCAAATAAATATTACTTCTCAGCATAAGTTGACTAGAGCATTTTTCAAGTTCAGAAACAGAGGCCGAAAAAAGCTCCGTGTCGTAAGATTCATTGAGGTGAAATTTCCAACAGGAGAAACCACTCCTACAGCACTACTCCAGGACTACTGAACAGATTCGTATTTTATTATTTAGA
The DNA here is from genome assembly GCA_018697195.1 of Certhia americana. NCBI lineage: Eukaryota > Metazoa > Chordata > Aves > Passeriformes > Certhiidae > Certhia > Certhia americana. The sequence continues at coordinate 75,062,995 of CM031859.1, forward strand.
ATTAAATACACATTAATTAAGTAAATTATTGCCATCTAAAGGTGCCATCTTCACCTTCTATATGAGAGTTTGTCTTAAGGTTTTTCTATTTCTAGGCAGAATATAACTCAGTTTAAACTTACTTGTGGAAAATTTGTGGTTAGACGATGTGGCTGGAGGAGTCTTCTCTTAGCAGCTTCAGAGAGGTTGCATAAACTCATCTCTGATGGCAAACCTCCCATTTTCTGCCCACTCCTCAAAAGCATCTACCATATCTTGACAGTCAAGTTACTAAGCAGAGGGTTGGATGTCACCAGTAATATACTAACTAACCAACTAAAAAAACTATGGCTAAGCAACACAGAAGTCTTTTCTATTTGTTCCAGGTACATACACTTTGGGATCTAAAGAGGATCATGAAATGAGCCTCACTCTCTCCATAGGTTGTTCAGTATATAGTCAGAATATGAATGCATACACCATCAAAAATATGCTTAGAAAAACATTGTGGAAGTCCTACAAATGTGAAGTTAGACATGCTGTCAACATGACTCTTCTAGAGCAACATGTGATTGCATGCTCGCAGAGATCGTTTGATCTATACCTTCCTTTGTGAATGCACGTTCCTGTTCACTTGTGCATGTTGTCTACTCATTTTCTACACAATTTGCTTTGGAAATATTTAAGTGTGTGTCTGTGTTAATGGCTAGAAAGATGCATTTTCTGGTTAGTAAGATCTGCAGCTCACTGTGGGTGACAGCAATAAGTAGAAGTGATGTTGTTTAGTAGCACTCTCATTCAAAGAGGGCTGTGTGGTGACAGCCTGTTGGAGTAAATGTTTTTTGGAAGTGTCACACTGTTTTACAGAGCTGCTTAGATTTCACCGTGTGCTGTGTTCATTTTCTAGGTTACTGTCTGACTTAAAACCACTAGAATTTTTCATACCCTATTTGTGTAGTCAACTGAATCATGATTTCAGGATTTTATCAGTCTTCAACCACAGAAGATACGAACTTTGCTGTTTTCCTTCCACCTCACTTCTCTCAGCCTAGCGTTCTGTCATTTAAGTTGTTTCTGTATCTGCTAGAGGGGATGAATTTTAAGGCAGTTACTTAGGCTACAGAAAAACAGTGGGATGTATAGTCAAAAAGTGGTAGTCATTAGGAAAATGTTGTAAGGAACTTGTGGCAGTTTTAAACATTGAATTTGATTAATGAGAACAAGTGAGCAACATTTACCACAGAAAGGGTTTAGCAAATTCTTGCTTCACATAAAGATATAAAGGCTTTTTAAAACTGGAAAACACTCTAATAACTTTCATCGGTACATATACCTAAACACAAGCTTCTTTACTTTCATGTGAATCCATGCATTTCCCCATTGCCTGTGCCAATTCTGTGATGCTTAGTAAGTGTTTGGATCTTTGCCTTTTCCTTCCCCTACTACTAGCAATAGGTACAGAGGTTTTTTCACTTTCATTACCCACAAAAAAAACCAAAACAGTTTAACATATGTGCACCCTGAAGGTGGGAAATGACAGGTACAAAGTGCTCAGCTCTGGAAATGCAAGTACCATTGAACACATAGAATTTGCTTTTTCTCATTGACTTTTCTCTAACCATACAGCCATGTTTGGATTCTCTAATAGACAGTCACTAATCAGTGCTTACCAAAGAAACTGTTGTGATTCCACCTTTCATAACAATGCTGAGGTCTCATGTGCGAACATACCCTGCAGACCTCCACTTCACTTGTTAAGAATGTTTGAAATACACAAACTCAAGGTATAGTTTATCCTGCCACAAGCCAGCTGGCACACAGATGAATATTTTTTAGTGCTAGCAACAGATCTGCATCTACTTAACATGCACAGTCCTCTACAAAGCCTAGCTAGCTGACAATCTTTTTCTCTGTCAAGAAGCAAGTGGTCTATTGTACTCTCTTAGGTTTCTTAGACACTGAAAACAAGCTATTTTGATGACTTTTAGAACTTTAAGTAATATCCTTTATGTTCCTTTCTTGCTTTATTAGATTATTTTTGTACTGGATTTTAAGGGAGCATTGGTGTAATGCAGGTATTGCATTACACTTCCATTAGATGCTGAGGAGTTTCTTATTAACCTTGTTTTGCCTAGTTACCCCACAGCAATTTTAGCAATGCCCTATGAGTTTCAAAATTCCTGTTGCTTATTCTAAAGATTTGTGTGTGCTTCTACTTAAGAAGATTTTGGAAGAAAATGAAATTTTTGTTCTTGGGCTCCGCTTTGATCAGCTACATACATAGAAAATAGGTATAAATAAACAAAAAAAACTAGTAACATGGAGATCAAAAAGAAATAACGGGTAATCTTTAAATTGGTTTGAACAAAGTAGCTTTGATTGAAGATTTTAGGACTTATGAAAGCACAGACATTCCTCTATCTTTGTTCTTGACAACTTTTGTCCATTTGGCCATTCCTTTTATGCCCATTTGCCACCTGTTTCTTGAGGGTCCGTGCTCCCCAAGGTTCTGATTGGCTCTGAAATCCAACTTTCAAGTGAGCTAAGGATTCCTTTGTAAGGATACAAGAAGAAAACCCCTGGAACTGGTTTAAGATGTCTAAAAAGGGGAGGTAGGTGATTAAACAGAGTTGTAGAGGAAGCTATCACGTGGGAACATTTCAGAATTTAATGCAATACATATTTCTTAAAGAAAACCTTCCAGCAAATTTCCTGCTATCTGTTTTTCTCATACTAATTTAAACAAGTCTAGAAACAAATTAAAACATTTTCTCCTAAGCACAGAAGGAAGCAAAAGAGTGGTAGTCATTTCTATGTCTATTTCTCAGTGCTTGCAGTATTCAATACAACAGAAATGGGCCTGTTAAAGATGAATAGTTAGGTCTGAGTCGATTTGTCTTCCAATCGGAACTTTTAGCAGAGACGTTATGATTGATTTTTGACAGTGCATTCAGCTACTGGCAAAACAAAATGAAGTTTTTTAGAATTTCAATCTGAAGCACAGTGTAGACTATAAGGGTGAAGATGCCTGCTTGAAGTATTTTCAACAGTACTGGAGAATACACTGATGTTTGTTGGTAAATAAAAATGGTGAGATGGTTCTTTTGGGATTTGTACTCACACAGAAGATTCTAAATGAAGCTTGATAAAGTGAAGAATTAATTTCTGGGTAATATTTTCTACCTCCTAAAAAGTTCATGAAAAATATTTATATGTAGCATCACTAGCATTAGGAATGCTATTTTTTTATTTGTATTTTAATAAAAAAGGATTTATTGAATGTCTGGTTAATATTAGCTTATGCAACCAACCAGCCAAGCTTAATTGTTTTAGGTAAACAAAGTAAAGACTGTAAATAAGAAATAAAAATGGTAAATTAAATTTGGAATACAATCTTTATAGACATCCAGGATTTCACAGTTCCCTTTCAAAATAATGGAATAAATTCACAAAAATTTTTACTGGGTTTTTGGTTTTTTGGTTTTTACTGAGTGTGCTTGAGCTCATCAAGAGCCTGAAGTAAACAGGAGCCTGTGGAGCTGGAGTAAGGGTCAGTGCTGGCTGTATTTTTAGTGTCCTGTTCTCAGCAGTGAGGGGCTGTCTCTCTGTGGAAGAGAAGCACCAAAAGCCTTCAGAAGCAGTATGTTCTAGTGGCACAGTTTTTTCCAAGCAACCACGGAAAGGCCAGCTGTGAGAAAAGGGAGCAAGCACAAGGACAGACCAATGCTGTTAGGAAGTCCTTCATTGAGGGATACCATGGATTTAATGATAGGAATTTCCTTTGTGATGCTAAGATTGAATGATGTTTTAACTTTTTTTCTTCCTTTTGAAGTTGTAGTAGCAGGAAAGAAAAGATTGCTTTTAGCATAACTGCTATAATTTTATTTTTGGAAAGCCTCTGACCAGACCTGCCTAAACAAATACTCACTTAAAAAAAAATTATCTTAGAGTTCCTTTGCTATTTTGGCAGTGATATTTGGCTACTACAAAATAACCTATTGTAATGTATTTAATAAAACTCCACCTAGTCGTTTGGTTTTCCTGCATTACTTATTTATGTCAACATTATGAACTATTATTTATTGAACCTTATTTTAAATAAGGTTAAAGTATAATTTAAACAACAGAAATGCTTTGAGAACCAGGTCACATAATTTTCATAATTTTTTTGTGAGGCCTCCAGTTCCTTCATGTCTACTTCTACATTCTTCTAATGTATTCTGGTTTTATGTTAACCACACATCAAACTAAAACTTATTTACTTTACCTAACATGTATTTTGTGTAACTAAAATAGCAATAGTTTTACTGCAGTTCTATGCTGCACATACCTGATGGAGCCCAAATGTTAGGCAGCCTGTAAGAGTGGAAATATGGCCAGTATAATATAGTAAGACCAAAGCAGGAAACTGCTTTTCTTTCTGAAAAAATGAGTTTGCAATTTGTCATTCTTATTTCTGGTTGAACTGTTCCCACTTGACAGAAGAGAGAGATTTTGGGTGGAAGAACCAAACAGAAAAGAAAGGTTTTCTCATTTGAATCCATTCAAAGACCCAAACATAAATCACCCTGCTACTTAGCTTCAATAAACAAATGGAAAAGAAATAAAAGATATGGGGTGTTCAGAGGAAAGAGAAAAACAGGTTCTCAATGATGTTTTCTTTATAATGTCATTCAATGGTAGTATTATCGACAGGAGCATATTGAAACATACTGTTTAGAATTAAGCTCCCATAGATTTTCAGTGATAAGATAAAGGGGTTTTTTTACCATTTACCTGATTTTTTTAACCTCCTGTGATGTAGAGGGTGCAGACTCTTTTCAGTGATTGCATCTTGGTACTTTCCAGAGGCAGCCTAAAAGAACCAACCTGTCCCTGTAACCAAGGAGAACCTCACAGAATTTGCATTATAATCTAAAGTAAACTGCAACAGGGATTTTTTTTTAATGAGGCAACTGAGAGGATGGAGGTGGTAGTTAGGCTATGTGACATTGTCAGAATGTTGCTAAGCTTTAGAGTGGAATAATTTTAACTGGCAACATCCTCATTAATCATGGCTAATGTTAATGATAGCTCCCTGTAGTGACTCATGAAGAGGTGATGGCCTTAATGAAAGCTGCCTTAGAGGCTAACAGATGGTGGTTAAATTTCTGTATTTTAAATATACTATTATTCAGTTCTTCTAAATAAGTTTTTTTCCTACCAAATAATAATATGGGAAACTTGGTATTCAGTCCTATTCTTTACTGGGCTTGGGTTTTTTTGAATTATTGAGTATATAATAGACAAGAGCAAAAGAAAGACACTTCAGCATGCATTATAAATTCAGATCCATGTACACAGGTTAAGCTTTATGTTTTCTGATCTATGTTTAATACTATAGATGTCATTGTGAATTTACTGAGTAACACAAGAGTGTTTACTGTTACATAAAAAATATTGGCAAGATGTGAGAAAAAACCATAATAGTCTACTGCTTTATCTCTCTGCTAATGCTTGATACAGCTCAATATTCAGTGTTTACCAGTGTTGCTAATCTCCTGGTTATGTTTATGAGTGCCTTTGGCTTCTGCTGCTCTTTTTGTGAGCTTGAGGAACAAGAGAAAAAGAAAAATCAGCTCTCAGCAAAGGTATTGGGTTAGAACCTCAGAGAACTTCAAATTTTGGCTCTTCTAATGTTTTATTCATAAGTATGGATATTTAAGGACTCTATAAATAGGGGTCCTGAATAAGTAAGATATTTGTTGTTCGTTAGAAAGCTGAAATTAGTCAAGTGCTTAAATGCAATACTTCAGTAAATACTTCAGTGAACTGGAAACCAATATCTATTCTCTAAAAGAAAAAAAAAAAAATATACATAATACATCCTTATTTCACATGGGTATTTTAGGATTAATGCATTCATAGTTGTTAAATGCACATATTTTATAATAACAATAGAATAAAACTTTTAAATAATTTTGCAAGGAGCTTTTTTTCACATTTTGCTATTCTCTTGCCTGACAGTTTATTGTTATGTGTCTCCTTTTTATTTGCTTAATCATTTATTCTTTCTTTAATAAGGTACAGCCTTAAAAGGAGCCATAATGCATGATCTAGATAGGAAATGCATTTTATCATTCTCTCCAGTGATGGAGGATCTTTGATGCACATAGAGGAAATGTCCAATGTATTGGCCCTTTTTCTTTCAATTACGTGCTCATCTCTACATCATCAACTGCTGTGACATTACACCATATCACATCTTTCAGAATTATCTTTGTCTCTGACAGAGGGGCGTCTCAGAATATATTCTCTAGAATTATTATTTTCCCTTTAGATGTGTTTCAAGTTACATGACACTTTTCTGTTTTATGACCAGACTTCCTAGTGAATTTCCCACTTGATTTGTATATTAGCTATTTCATCCAGTTTAGTATGCGCAAGAATGCCAATTTTGGATCATATAAAGTAGACCTTTAAAGAGAAATTCTCAACCTGACTATGGCAATAGTTCATAGTATGTTGAAATGAAGTCCACTTGAATTCACATCTCCTTAACATACAGGCTCCTTCTTCAGTATTCACATCACTTGTGTAACCAACCTTACAGTTGGTTTCCAAATATGACAGTTAGAAGGCCAAGCATATGTGGATTTGCATGGAGACTTTCTGAGACATTGTGTCAGAACTTTATTGCTTAATACGAAGGGATGTGTTGATTCAGAAATGCTGCATGGAGTTATCAAGAATCTGAACATTATCATCTTTTGTTGAGAATTGGTATATCAAAAGTGTGTTATTTATGCAATAAGTGAAAACATTGAAAGTACTGTAAGATACTGCTATATTTGATACCCCTTGATTTTGAACAGTTATAGTATTTAAGACTTCCTCACAGGTAGGTTTTTTGGGGTTTTTTTGGCACAAGGACAAAACAGATCATAGAATCTTCAGCTAATTCTCAGGAAAATCTGCAGGTTTTCCAGTGATGCGAGGAAACTTCATTGCTGCTTTATCTGTTTCCATATGATTCCTTCCTGAGCTACCTCTTGTTTTTCTTGCCATGACAGTCGGCTTTTGGGAGAATCAAATTATTCATGGCTTATGGAATTAATTTGCATTGCTTATTTTGAGGGATTTTAGTACAAGAAAGAATCAGACATCTCAAAGAGCTGTGGGGCTGAGGACAAGGTATTGCTTTCATTTATTTTCCTCCATAATAAGTTTTTTCTTTGATTGTTAGGTCCCATGAGCACATTGGTATCTGAAGTAAAAATTATGACCTTTCCTTATATGTAATCAGATATGGGAAAATGGAGAGGGGGACAGAATGTCAAATATCAGAGGTCACTGGGATGGAGAGAGTTGCCACTTCCCTAGAAACAAAGTATATTAAAAATCTTCTGTGGAAAATTTGCAGGCTGGTGAGACAGAAAACTAGATTCATGATTTAAAAAGAGGAAAACAAAGAGCATCCATCATCCAGACAGATAGCAGCCTTAATTGTATTCCCTTTTAATTTGGGCTGTTCAATAATGCATTGTGTTAGTCATCTAAGTTGCACCTCTCTGTGTTGCAGTGTGTTGCAGATAGGAAAGTAAGTTTATTACAACTAATCAAGCAATTACAACAAGTTCCAAGGCAGGCGGCTGATGGAGCATTGAAATAATAAATTGTAACTTTCAAGCGAAAATTCCAGACAAAAAACACCAAACACAAAGAAAAGCCATTGGCTAAAATTAGGCCAGCTGAAGGTGATTTCAGGGAGTCACATATAACAGCTTCTGAAGCTGTGTCCACTGTGACATCTACGGATGATCCTTCATGCCTTATAATAGCTGGTAAGATAAATCTGTTCTATTATATATAAAAAGAAAACAAAAAAAAAGAAAAAAAAAAGAAAAGGAGAGGTCCTCCTCAGGAATGGTTTTGTTTCACCAGAAATAACTAAAATAGCTAAATATTTATCAACTTTATACATATAACACAGTAGGTACAAATTGCAGTATGACTACATTGTCCTACTGTACTTGTAACTTAGTGGGAATTGAAATCTTATCCATTTACCATATGCCAGAGACTTAAATTGTTATTTTTTATATTTTTCCCTTCATTTAATAGTGGCAATAATGCTAATAATTCTCCCTCCTGTTTCTCAGGTTCAGAGAGATCACAAATATATAGTTTCTTTCATGGTGGGATCTGCCTTCAAATCTTTTTCTAAACAATGTGTGAAGGTAGTTGCTGTTTTGTCAAAACTTCAATGTTGAATCACTGAATATACTGCAAATTTTAGTCATCTGTCTTGCTATGCTCCCTTAACAGTCACATTCCTTCTTTCTGACACTTTTTTTCTGGACCTACTTATCTTTCTGAGGCAACACTTTTCAAGGTGGTGTTATTGTTTAAGTTTCATGTTTTAACCTGCCAATCTATAAGCAGACAGTGACACTGCCATTGAGTCATCTGGTTTGGACCAGGTCTTAAAATGGGTCATGATTGTCATAGAGTGAATCATCTTCTCTGGTCTGCTAGAAATTGGAAACAGCTACTCAGTTGTGCCTACCACAGAGCTGTCCAATAGAATTTTAAAATTTTTTTTTACCTCATTCTTATCAAGGTTTCACAATACTTCGGCAGTTAAGCCTATTCATTGTTTCATTCATAGTTCTGTTCTAAAAATAGTTTATCCTCAAAAAAAATACATCTTTTCTTGAGCAGAGAATGAATTTCATGGAAGTCCATAAGTAGGTCCATTTAAAAATTAAATCCAATTAGGTGGGAAGGTTAAGAAATTTGTGATGCTTCTGATTCCTCTGTCCTAGAAGTATTGAGAGTACAGGATTCAGTGCTTTTTATTTGTTAAATGCATATACTGTACTTTCAATAGTAACTGTACTAACAGTAGTGGAAACGAAATCATGATTCATAAAGGGAATTCTTTTATTGCATGTTTGTTCCTGAAATACTGCCTAGTAGTGTCAGCCCTGACAAAATTAATGTCTATAGTTTTGTAGCTTTTTCAGATTTTTCTTGTTTGTGGATTTCTTTTCAGATATTTTCCTTAGCTGTTTTGATCATATTTTATTTATGGTTTTAGGTTTTATTTTTCTTGCATTCACATATATATTCTTTTCTATTTTTTCTTCTAAGGGCTTGAGTTCTCATTCTGTCTTGGTTTTGTGCTCTGATTGTACCTTTAGCTGTGTTGTTATAATTGCTCCTTAGAGGTAGATAAAAGCTGCTTTCCTGAATATGGAATTGTTTTAATTGTTTGTGATGGTTACCACCTGCTATTTTTCAGCAGTATGCACTTTAGTGCAAAGGTTGGTGAGATTTAGAGTTTATGGCTCTGGTATTATATCCATTTTTATTCTAGATGATTTTAGGCATTAACCAAATATTCTTTCTGACAAATAGTATGAGATACTTTAGGGGGATCATAAAATGCAAACTATTATAAGAGGCAAATTAAAAGTTGTTCAAAATTTATATTATTATTTCAAAACTGAAGGCAATTCTTCTGTAGATTACATGCTAAAATCATATGGAGAGATTCATTGGCTACAGTTCAGTATTATAACATATAGTGAAGGACAAAATTCTCAGCAGTAATATTCTGCAAAGGAATCAGATCAATTCACATTTAGATAGCTTGTATGTTTGAACAAGCTATGCAGCACATATTATGCAGCACAGTAGTCACGAAGATCTCTTCACTTTTTTCTCCATGTTATAGTGGGTTTTAATAGTGTTATAATGGGTTTATAGGATGTAAAAGGAATCCCAACACAAAGTACTTTCTAGTTCCTCACATAAAATTCACTGTAAAAGACTATGTTAGCATTTGTTTCAGTTATGTGGCAATTGAAAAAATTACAATTATTATTTAAAACAAGACAAACATACATACACACACATATCTGTAGTACAAGTGGAACTTAGCAGAAAACATTTGTTTAGCTTCATCAGTTTGATTCAGACTGCTTGGACAGACAGTGGAAATCCTAGCTTAGCATGTAATTTTTGTTTTCTTAGGAATTAGAATTTTTTTTTTTATCAGTAGCATTTACTAGTCAATTTTCTCTCTTAAAATGCTGTGGAAAATAACACATCAACAATAAAGGAAGGAACAAGAAAAGCTAATTTTGTCAAATCAGTCTGAATTGAAAAAAAAACAATCAAAAGCAATGAGCCCTCTTAGGCAGAGTGTCCATGAAATTAAAGGGAAATTTGAATCATATGTTGCTTATTGTGTGTGACTGCCACAGTTTGATGTCTTCCTGATGGTTAAAATCAATAATCTACTTCTCAGCTCTGGCTTATGCATCCCACCCTTCTCCCCTCCTGGCACATCCATCTTTCTCATAGTGACTGTGAATACCTTTTAGTTATAGAAAATATCCAGGTATTAATTTTTCAGGTCTCCTTCTGGTCCTAGAAAGGAAGTAATTTCTGTACTTGTAAGAGGATTAAAGATTTAAATATTATGTATATATTTGTAATGTAAGTCCCTTTGGAGACATAGGCATGTTTCTTTAGGTTTCCAAAAATAATTGCCCTATGAAAGAAGATAAAGTGTCTGTCCAAATGCATTTTAGCAAATTATTTTACTCTTTGGTATGAGACGCCTTAAATATTATTTATACACAAATCTTACCTGTGACATAATTAAATTATATTAATAGCCTTGGCAAGCAACCATTTTTTGTTGTTATTAGAAACATAATCTGTCACTTGAATTTATGCATTTATTTTTTCTTGCTTGTGCACATTATTTGCTTTCCTATTTACTCGGTAATTAAAAAGCCAACCAGAATAGGTTGGTACATTATTAATCTGCTGCCATTCTGCATGCATTTTCCCTGGACTCAGTCTCATGTTGAGTCATAAGGATTCTAAATTCCCCCCATAACCACAATTAATGAGAAATTTTGGAAGCACAGCAATGGCTTAATTTGCTTGGGAGAAAGCAGTTTGGTAAGCAGTTGTATCACATTAATTAGAACTAAGTTAGATGTGCTACAAAAACATGGTTGTGTCAGTAGAGTGAAAAAGACTTGGTTTGGCCAGATGTTGTCATAGTAAGATGTAGGATTTTAGGATTTGAATGAATGTACTTCATTCACTGGTTTTACATTTTTAAAAGTTTTTAATTATTTGTCTGCAACTTAAAAGCAAATGAACAGGGTCTATGTTTCTTATCTTTTTTTTTTTTTTTTTCCAAATTTCTGAATATCTTCCTGATGGTCTTACCCTAACAAATAGGAAACCTCCCCCCTCCACCTTGTTTAGAGTTTCTTTTTCCTGTTAGAGAAACAAGGACTGGCAAAGCACAAGAAGAATGGTAAAGAGTTATATCACTTTGATTCATTTTGTTCTATTATTGCAGCTCTTTGAAGAATTCATCAAAAAGGTAAAGTTTTAAAAAGAAAAAGATTTAATCTGTGTTTCAGAGGGGTCTCTGTGTCGCAGGTGTGAGCTGCAGCACCGTTCCCATTAGTGTCCTGGTTTAACCCCAGCTATCAACCACACATCTGCTCACTCACCTCCCCCTATCCTGGTGGAAAGGGGAGGAAAAGCAAAAGTAAACCTTTTATGTTGAGATAAGAACAGTTTAATAATTGAAACCATGTAAACTATGGCAGTGGTAGACAATAATGAAAATAAAAAGAAAAAACAAGTAGTGCACAATGTAATTGCTCGCCACCCGCTGATTGATGTCAGACCCCACCTGGGTAACTTGCTTAGTTTGTGTGCTGGGCAGGATTTTCTATGGTGTGGCATGTCCCTCTGGCCAGTTTGAGTCACCTTTATGGCTGTGCTTCCTCACAACTTTTTTGTATACCTCCTCACTGGTAGAGCATGAGACACAGAAAAGTTCTTGATTTAGGATGAACGTGATTTAGGAACAACCTAAGTTGTTTCTAAGTCCTAAGACACATCAGTGTCTTACCAACATTATTCTCATATTAAATCCAAAACACAGCACTGTACCAGCTGCTGAGAAGAAATTAGCTCTATCCCAGCTGAAACCAGGACAGTGGTGAAAGCTTCTCCAGAGGCTGGCAGTGCTTCCTCTGGCTCATCAATAACTCAGTCTCTGTTAAAGCAAAAGTCTCCACAATCTTGCTGCCTGGTAACAAATGCTGAAAAAGTTATGAGGAACAGCTTGACAGGATCCTTCTAAGATAAATGTGTATATTAGAGATTACACACTTCAGTTATAACTTGGATGGCTATTTTCATTTCCAGCATGCTTTGGTTATTTTCTTAATATCCATCTGTTTCTGTTTTCAGTAATTTATACTTTATTTACTAGCACAAATTTAGCTCTTAGGCTCAGAAAAAGGGCTGTTTGCACTGTTTTCTGGACTGCTTATGCCTTCCCCAACCCCTGCAAGCTAGTGTTTGGCCAGATCCCAAGTATGCATACAACTCTGTTTGAGGCTTTACCTTGGTGGCGGCTCCAGGAGCTCAGCTGGAAAGAAACACAGTGCTCTGCTTTCTGCACCTGTTAGAGCCAGGGCACATGAACTGCCACAACATCAGAAACAGACTTTTTGAGACTTTTCATTTAAGCAGCAATTCCAGGGAGCTTCAGGAGGCATGCTAATGTTTCAGAGTAAAGTTTAGGGGCTCCTTAGTAAAGTAGAGGAAGTCAGCTGAATAAATTAAGGAAGAAGCCGCTTTATTTTAACATCATTGTTGTTGGAAATGTATTTGGATCCTTATAGATCCCTACAGACCCTTTCAGGTCTTAACAGAGCTGAAATTGTGCAAGGTTTAGAGGTTCCAAGATTGCATCCTATCCTCAGGAACACCTTTTCTATTCTTCATGGATTACATTAAATATTAAACTGCTTTAATGAAAGAAAATTAAGTGGAGAAAAAAAATGAGAATTATTTTAGTAAGTTTAAGAAGATTGTTTATCATGACAGAGATAGAAACAAATGTTTTGCTTAACATGATTAAATGTAATATTGGATGACAGTATGTAGATATCTTAAAGATGTTTGGTTGTAAGATTTGCAAATTATTGTCTTTGATTATGGACATGTGATGTCATGTCCATGACATCATTAAATGTCTGTGACATAAGCACACATTCAAAGATATTGTTGTTCGGACTGTGTTCAAGCACAAGCCAAACTTTTTTATGTGCTTTAACATTGTTTTAGTAGTAAGCTTCTTAAACAATGTCCTTTTTTTTCCCTTTTTCATTACTGTGAAAGAATTGGTTTGGTTTTTTTTTATCTTAAGATGAAGGCTTTTGTTTTTTCAAATTGCAAAGAAATGTTTTTCCTACATTGTATTTAAAATATTTACCAATTCACTACTGAGGAACCTTGATTATGCTTTGTGTCAAAGCATAATTACATAATTACAAACCATGTTACTCATGGAGGAATTTCTCTGTAGCATATTGTTCACATGTGGACCAGTATGATCAAGAAAAGTGCCACTGCTGCTTATAGATAATTTTTCAAGTATTTTGAATTGCACAGGGTTGTACTCTATATGATTTTATTATAAATACACGATTTTATTCCTTGATTAACCTATTTTCAAAACTAGAAAACACCTCTCATACACATGGACAATATGTGTTAACATTTTTATGTGTAGTCTATACATTTATGGAAAATAGATGTTGAGTGAAATAGACTGATTAAAACATTTTTTAGTGTATATTATATGGTATTTGTATGTTGTCAGGCTTTTTTGTAATGTGTTTTAGCTCATAACAATAAGCTTCCAAGTATAGGAAGTATTTAAAAAGGAAAGTTATAGGAACCCTTTCAGTTATGCAGTGAGCTGTGATGCAGTATTTTGCACAGCTACCTTCTCTTCTTCAAATCCATATTTTCCCAATTGCTGCATTTCTTGGAATGCTTACAGTATAGCCTATGTGTCTAAAAACCCCCCAAACTTCTTGTAGCAGTACATTTCTACTGACATAATTCATCTGTGTGTGCTGGAATAAATTGCTTTCTTTTTGTGCAGCTGTTTCAGGGGTTTCTTTTGGAAACGCTTGAGGTTGTCTGGCACCTTTCATGAATGCAGTAGTTGTCACTTTTCTTCCATTGGCAAAACTGTGCTGCTTAAAGAGTACAGGAAAGCTAACATAAAACTTCTTTAAAATAAATCTAGAAAAAGTGAACAGCTTCTACATTCTCAGCTCTCTCCCTGCCCCCATCCTGTGCTTTATTTTTCAGTTGTCATGATTGTTTTTCTTCACTGTGTGGCACAAAGCACCTCTGAAGCCAGGCACAATTTATATTGCCAAGACAGATCCTATAAAATGAAGCTGAACATGGCAGATGTTGAAAGAGTTGTATGTTTGCAAATGATTAGCTGTCATAATATGTTTTTCTGATTCTTTATTTTCTTTCTGAAACTCTGGACTAGAAAAGAAAACAAGGTGGCCTGGTCTTTCAGAGCTTGATTTGATGCCAAGGAAGAGGAAGAGTTTAGTTGCTCTTTAGACTAGAAGAAATAGCTGGCATCATAACTTAATCCTAAATAACCTGTTGACAACACAATGAAAAATATTTCACAACTTTTAGTATAGATCGTCTTTGATTCCTTAGAATAAATGAAAGTGACTCTGAAGGTTTGGATAGACAAAAATCAAGATGACAATCTGAAATTGTCATTATAGAGCCTTCTATTGTCTAAGCTCAAAGAGTAACTTATTAGAAAATTCCATTTTTTTTTTTTTAAATTTTGCTGAGACCTGTTTCTGAAAGTTTCACAGAAAACAAAAGATGGAAGAATTTTTTCCACAGCAACTGTTTTCCATCTCAAAGTCTAAACAAGTGGGAGATGACATTAGTCTGAATTGTATTTTTGTTTGAGACATTTAAAGGATCATTGAAAATATTTTTCAGAAAAAATATTTGATTGAAATTGTTCAGTGACCTGTTTTGCAATTCAGTTGGGTGTTTTCTTTTGAAATACCATGAGCAATTAATAATCAGGAACCTGTGCCTCAAGGTGTCTGATATTCTCTTGATGGTGGAAGGTCTGTTCAGAGTAATGTTACAATCTGGGAAGTAAAACCAAAACTCCACACTTGGATCATCCTCAGAAACAGATGAGTTTCCCAAGAGAATAGGAAGATTTGAGGGTACTGGCTTTCTGTAAAATCTATGCATCCTCCAGAATCTCCTTGACAGTAAGACATTTCTCCTATTGGTAACTTTTTCTGTGCTCTCCTGGAAGTCAATATCTCCTTGATACAGGTGGATGCAATTTGCATCTGACTTTGCCAACTGTTATGGGGGAGAGAAACTGGAAAATCAATTTTATTAATGCTTGCTGCCTCATATTCAGTACAACCAGAAATATTGTTCTATTGTCTATGAAATGGCTTCAATGAAAAATTTGATGAGTAATTTAACATTGCAAAAAAAAAAATGCAAAAATACCAATGTCGTGTCTTTCCTCTTTTGGTAGTTTTCCCAGGGGGAATTTACAATACTATAAGGAAGGTATTAAGCAACTGTATATTAAATAGCTAGGGGAAAAAATAGAAAAATAATTTTGGAAAATATTTTATTTTGTGTGATTCCCTGCAGTGACACATTTTATCTCCAGGAAAAGTAATGCACTCAGTCATCCCATATGGTGCTAGGTCCAGCTGGCCTTGTATAGTCTGTGCCATGTGGATGCATAACTGGTGTCAGTTCATAGCTGGCTGCTTTCTAGAGCTTGCTTACATTAACATATATTGTGATTCTTGTTAGGGGAAGATGAATGATGTGAATACACAGTGTCTCTTAAAACATAGATATCAAAGTTAATCAAAATATAACCAACTTGAAAGAAAGTACTTTTCAGCAGAGAGAGAACAGTGCCATAAATTGTAGAGAATGAAGAATAGATATGGATAGAGAAGGAACTGAGATTAAGGAAAAACAACCCAGGGAACACAGAGTGTACCTATGCACACACAAAAAGAATATATAAGTAATTTCAGTGTTACATCTTGCAGATAAGACCCATGTGCATTATTTTTGCCGTATGCTTAGAGCACACTGCACAAAGATAGATTTGAACAAGTTAGTAGTAGTATAGCCATTGCAGAACTGACACCCTTCTGGTCTTTGTGGCCAAAATACATGCTTGAAAACCCAAATGTCCTTGCCTGGCTGTGAAGCTCACTGCACAGGGATTTTATCACCCCATTTCCTTTCAATTCCAAGCTTATTAGTTAAAATAATCTGCGTAATTTCTACTTTGTACCACCATCAATGTGAAAGAATAGATATTTTAGAAATAGATCTCTATCGTATAGCTTATTAATTATTTTGAGAATCTCCTCTCTTATTTTTTATACTTAATAGCTTTAGAAATTATATAATAAAATTAATTGCTTCTATATGGAGTGCTATGTGGAGTGAGGTAGGAGACATGTAATGAAGCTGTGCAAAGTCAAACATTTGAGCTGTGAGAACGATGTGCTGCAGCAAGGAGTCTGTGCTTCCAGAAGAAACGGCTGGATACTAGGGGAAATCAAAAGCCCTTTTTAAACCAGGGTTTAATCCTTAGGTCTATCACAAGGCAGTCCCAAGACTGTAGAAGCCCTAAGTTGCTCAGTTGCTGTCCTTAGAGCTTCTGGCAAAGCCTATGCAGATGAGAGTGACACCCAGTTACCTCCAGTTGGTCGTGACTCTGGGAGATAGGAAGGACAGGCCAGGTAGCACATATGTGTTAGGGCTCGCTGTCTTATTTCCATTTAGCTCAGGATGTTTGGTAAGCCTGCTGCAAAGAGCTCTCAATCTTCCTGTGAGTATAGCTAGCTTAGGGAACTAGAGCTTCTGCCTCTTAGATATCTGGGTTTTCTATGGTTTGAGATTCTGCAGATAATCATTTGCCAGCAGAACTTCCATGACCAGAATTTCATTTGGTAATTTTGTCTTGGTTTTTTTGGGGGTTTTTTTTTTGTTTTGTTTTGTTTGTTTTTTTGGTTTTTTGGGTTTTTTGTTTTGTTTTTTCTGGTAGATGTCTCAGGTCAGGTAATGGTTTTTCTTAATGCTCCTATTTATACTTTGAAAGTCTGAAAGACAGAAGACTTTTAGGAAGAAGTTATTTTTGCATTTTTGCTATTTAGTTGACATTCTTTTGAAAAGCAACATTTTCAAAAGATAGGGTTTAGCCAAGCAGCTCCACACTGGATTTCCTTCTCTTTAATTGTGCTGTTTTCTCAACATAAAATGTAGAAATGAAATATTGGTTCATTTTAGGTTTTATAGAATATGTGTATGTCTTTCAGATCAAACCTGAAGCTTCAGTTTCCACTGCACAAAGGCAATTTTATTTATTTGTGTCGTTGCAGGTACTTTTTAAAGACATTTCATGTCAGCCTTCAATCTAATAGTCCCTGCCCTAGCTTATATGACTCCCTCACCAATTTACTGCAGCTTTGCTGCCAGTTGTAATTGTTCAAAAGGTCTGGTTGTGTTAAGAGTTATTTGTGCAGTATCTGTTGGAAAAAAGATTAATTTTGTAACCCAAAGCAGCTTATTTGAAAGAAACTACTGTTTAATTTAATTGTAAGAACAATGTATATCAAGACAAGGCTATTTTAATGCAAACAAGTGTCCATACTTGTCAGTCTTAATCTGAATACTCTGTTTCTGCAGAGTAGGCTTCAGCCAGCATCCAAGACAGCCTTTGATTTTCTCCCTCTCTCCCTCTCCTTTTGGGACCTTATTTCCACGCCATTGTCAGGATCTCTGGTGTCTTCATGATTTCCCCCCTC
This sequence comes from Certhia americana, assembly GCA_018697195.1. Classification (NCBI taxonomy): domain Eukaryota; kingdom Metazoa; phylum Chordata; class Aves; order Passeriformes; family Certhiidae; genus Certhia; species Certhia americana. The sequence goes on from CM031859.1 coordinate 75,080,727, forward strand.
CCCCATGATTTCCTACCTGGATACTCTTTATCTTGCACAACTGCAGTATTGATCTCAACATGGCCTGAGCAAATAGCACCTCTACAATTTACTGAGGTGAGAGAATGGGACCTTAAAAAGTATTTATCTGCTTTCCTGACTGCCAGCAATTATCTCTTGTTGGAAATTATCTCCTTTCAGTTGCATAGTCAACATCGTCATAATAATCAAAGAAATGAATGCATCTTATAATATAAAAAACTATTATAGGCAAGTTCCAGATATTTCAGAGTTGTCCTACCAAATATATTAAGATAGTACAAAGGGGCTATTTCATTAATCTATTGCATAATATAATAACTTAGTTATTAGTTATGGAAATGGGAGATGACAATGAAAAAAAAGGCAAAAAGAAAGGAAAATATCTCTCAGGCCTGATTATCTTGAAAGATGTTCTTAGAGTGAACTGATTTCTGTAACTGATAAAAGAAGTTGAAGTAATCTAACAGTGTGTCCACAAACACAGGACTTCCCAATCTAAATTAACAGGATCATAATTACACACAGCAAATTTCAGCAGAAGTCTGAAGAAAGCCTGGGAGCTGTGGTGAGACATCTTATCTGCTCTACCACCATGCTTCATATCTGACTTTGCAATATTAAATTATTTGCAGGTAAAAGTTAAGCTCCAACAGGGACAGAAAAAAGACATGCTTACTTCTTAGTTAATTAGCATGAAATAGAATTTAAGGAAGATAAAGTCATTAATTTCCATATTTTTCAGACAGGTAAGGTAGCAGCAATGGGTGATCCTAGCAAGCCCTAGATCTTTGGATTTGGGTGAAAACTACTAACTGCTTTATCTTCTTGACACATTATTTTGAAATAATATGCCCAAGCATAACTCCGAGATCTAAACTCTCTTTCATAAAACTTGGTCCATGGAGATGAGCATGCTATAACATTAGTGGTGTTATTTTGTGACAATATAAGACTGCAATAATAGGGTGTGTAATTTTAGGTTTGGAAAGCCTAACTGAAATTTTAGATGCAACTATGCAATTCTAAAATTCACCTGTCCATAAAATATAGTTTGAGATAGCTTTTAGCATGTTTACTCTTAGGTTTGAAGTATTGCTGATACTTCCTCTTAGTTTTAACTGCCAGTAAATACTTTAACTCAGGTGGACAAATTTACCTGCATTTCTGTTAAATCTCACTGCAAAATAATGGCATAGTACAGAAGCAAGTGGCTGATTGACAAGGTTACAGTTTTGAAAAATAAAATGGCAAATCAATGGTGGAAGAACCACCTTGCAAGGCTTTGTTCACATTGACTTTGTTCTCATTGTCATGACATTGCCACATATTGCCATATGTAGCAAATTGTAACCTCAGCATCTTCTATAGTCATAGCACTTCGAACTCTTAAATAACAAAGCAAGGACAATCCTCTGAAACATCAATTTCAATCCCCCAAAGAGAAAGCTACTGATATAAAAGGTCAGTAAAACATGCCATGTGCTTCACAACAGTGTGGGAGAGAGAAAGGTGGGAAAACAAGAAACTAATGCTAGATGTTATAGTAAAATATATGTCTTGGGAACTGGAGGCACCACTCAAGGGCAGTTCATATGCTTAAAAAGCACCATCTGTATAAATCTGCCAGAGTCAACAAGGGGCTGACTTAGCTGTGCCACAGATAAGTGGGAGAAATAATAAACCTCTATTTTACTCTTATCTCACTGTCATTCCCTACTTTTCTCATTCACTGTCTTTTTTCAACACCAACAATTCCATCTAAAGAGGCGGGTAGTTTTTTGTACTGTCACTTGTGTTGATTTTTTCATCTTTTTTTTTTTTTTTTTAAGTCACACAAGAATATCCTCCATGCTATTTCTCTCATAACAACACATATGTGGCATTTTTAGGAGAAGTGATTCTTGCATAAACATGCCTTGAGCCACTAGTCAAAACTGTACAGTTATTCACTTTCAGCTCCAGCCCTGAGAAGTCTTTGTACTGCATTTCTAAAGGGAACAAAATCCTGGCAGGTGCTCCTTAAAGGCTGAGGATCAAATGCAGATTTTCTTCTCTTCCTGCCCCAGCCTCTGCCCCCTCCCATACCAGCACTGAGGGAGAATCTGTGGACTCTGGGTGCATGCCAAAGAACCGAGAACTGTGCCTGCAGTCCTGGGGCTTCTGCCTAGGAGAAAGAAAACTCTCCTATCTATATCCTCACTGCTGTAGCAACTTGAAAAAAAAGATGCAAGAATATTTAGGACCTGATCCTGGTCTGTTCAAGTCAGTGGGAATGTTTGTGTCACTCACTAGGGAGCAGCATGGGAAGGGTGCTTGATTTACAGCTGATGCCACATAGGTATATGTTCTGCACTGTTTGGGTATTCAGTGTGCATGCTGTACTTTTGTGTGCACAGTTCAGGGATTATCTGAGAGGAAAAGCTTCTAGTCAGAGCAGGTTATGTGCCCCGTCAGTAATGCGATAGCATGATTTAATCATGCTCAAATCCACAGAGGATTTTATGGAAAGTGTGTTAGAATTATGCATCATTGTACTTTACTGAATTGTTTATTAATGAATTTGGGAAGCTGCATAAAGTTCATACATTTCAGACTCTGTTGAAAGAGCTTTAACTGAAAAAATAGATACAAAATTGAAGAAAAATGGATATTTAAAAACCAATATTTTGGTAAAAAACCAGTATGAATTGTATCATTGAATGAATCAAGATGTTTTATTAAGAAGTTTCTATTTCCTATTTGTTCAAAAATATCATAGTTAAAGAACATGTTTTATTTCTGTCAAGTCTAACTGAGACATTTCTCCCACACCCCACAGATGAAAAGCAGGATCAGGAATAGATTATGTAAAATTAGAGAGTAATATCTTGCTCATAAGTAAAAAACTATATGTTCCTATACACAGAATTTTTTTTAATTAAAAATATAAAACTATTATACTAACTCTTTTGCAATTTTAAACTAACTTACTCTCTGAAATCACTTGTCTTACAAACAAGACAAAGACTTACTAAATCTTACAAACATTTAAAAAATACTGCATTTTGGAAATGTCAGTATGGAAAGAATCTTTCTTTAAAGATGAACTTACCAGTTTCTAGGAAAGTCTTTTAAGATTTGCAAGGTTAAAGGATCATTTTTTCCAGGCAATGACACCACCACAAATATCTTTTGCATATATATACTGAAATTTGAAGTGTAATGCTGGATTTGCTTTCTTTTTCTGCTCATTATTTTTTTCTATCTCTTTTTCTCTTTTTTGACAAGAAGGGAATGCAGAAATTAAACATGATTTCTTGATATACGTATTATTTTCTACTTGTTGCAGTGACCTTTGCATCTTAATTTCAGATATCTCAAATAGCTTCCCAGAGATGTTGATTTTTTTTTTTAATCATTGCTTAGTACTTAATTCATATTGTGGTCATGCTGTGAAACAGAAATTGTTATCCTGTATGTTTTGCAGATAGTTAAACTAAGGTGCAGAGAAATAAAGTACCTCTACTGTAAAGGACTTTCAGGTATGAGTTTTCTCATCTTAGAGAAATGCCTGATTCATAGGTCAGAGATCATCAAGCAGACATAGAAATGGTGCATGAAACTCTACAGTGGGGAGAGAGGAACAGAGAAACTGGTGCAACTGCACTTCATTGTTTTGGGGGGCTTTTTGAAATGTTAATCATAAAATTTAAGGCATGAAGGATGCTCCAAATACTTCTGGCTCCACATCACTTTGACTTCTAAAGTCACTTATATGAGTTACTTGATAAAGACTTAAGATAATAATTATGTGCATGCAAATTGTGTAGTGTTGCCTCAGTGTGCAGACTAATGCAAAACTGGACCAGCTCATCTATTTCAAAGGTGCTGAGCAAGTACAATTCTTCTTAGGAGTATTAGAATTTCTGGTTCTCAGTGCTCCTAGTCATTATTAGCTTTTAATGTTTTATCTGAAAGGTGCTTCCTGTAGCAAATTGCATGGAACACACTTTATCTTAGAAGTAAAATGGGCTGAGACATTCCTGATGAAATTTCACATGTTAAAAGCAAATATGAGTTGAGGAAAAGTTGATGTAAAATGTTTCCAAGTAACATATATTTCTAGAATTTTTCCATGTAATAATGGTTTTATTTTATTTGTTGTACCACATGCAAAGCAATTATTTGGATGTCATAAAGCACATAATTATGTAAGTTAGAAAATAGTTTATAGGGTCATTCTCTTTGCACGTAATTCACTCTATAATTCTTTAGCTATTTATTATAATACTTTCCTAAAAGGTTATGTGAGATTTAACCTATATCTTCTGTCTGTCCTTCAGCCTTCCTTTCAGAACTCCTTGGCTAGATCTTAAATGATGAAGGCAGCTACTAGGGAAAGCAGCAAGAGCTAGCCCTTGTAATAAACTCCTTCTTCTCTTCACTTGAAGGAATAGCAAAAAAATATCACCAAGGATCATCTACATCCCATTCCAAAGACTCCAACACATCTTCTGATAAAATGCAGAAAGGGAATTGAAAACCAGCCAAGTTCTTTGCAGCATAATTAGCCAGCTGCCGCACTCATGCTGCTTCCGCTGCCAGTACCAAGCAGCCCATGCACCCCTCACTGCTCAGCTGCCAGTAAACCCTCACATATCCTCTTTTGAGGAGAAACCCTCTATTCCTGCAGGAGATAAGAATGTGGTTATTTTATAGATTTTCTTTGCTTTATCCAGAAAGTGAGTCTTAATCACAACAGAGCTCATAACACAGAAAGGTTTCTGCCATGCAGTTTCTCTCTTCTGTCCCTAAGAGATATTCATGGGAGCTGTGAAAAGTAATGGTTTTGTTTGAGGGAGAAAAAAAGAAAGCAGTAAGTGAAATTTGGGAGTGGAGGAAAGAATATGAAAGTGAGAAGAGAACAGAGGCAAGGAAAGTTTGTATAGGACCATCCAAGACAGAAGGCAGTGAAAAGAAGTAAGGGTTGGTGTGGGAAACTAATAGGCTATTGAACAAAGGCTATTGAGCAAGGAAATAGAGAAGAAGGGTAAGCAGTGAGGCAGAGAAGCAAATAGCCAACTGTGGGAAAAGGAGGGCAATGTAAGGACACTATTAGGATCCATAACAAACTATTATGAGAAGGGAGTAAAAAAGAAGATGGTTAAGAACTCAGAGTTGAATACTAAAACACCATAATGCAACTGACTTTAATTTCAATGCTTAACATAGAAGTATACAAGTAATTGTGTGAACACCAGATGTAAGGACATGAAGGAGACCGAGGCGTTGTCTTCCCAATGGTGCCCAGTGACAGCAGAAGAGACTTGGGTGCACTTTGAAATAGGCTGTCCAAAGAGGCTGTGGAGTCTCCACCCTTGGAGATATTCAAAACCCACTTGGACACAGGCCTGGGCAAAAGGCTCAAGCTGATTCTACTTAGGGCAGAAGCTTGTTCTAAATGATCCCTAAAGGTTGCTTCCTACTTCATCATTTCTGTAATTGTGTGGGCATTTTCAAGGGGTTGTGAAGAGGGAATGACAGTTTTCCTTGCAATGTGTTGGGTTTTATTATGCAATGATTTCAGGATTTCTGCTAATAATTTGCAAGGGTCTGGAAGGATACTTCAGTACCTAAACACGTAATTTGGCTTGAATTGTTGGGTTTGAGGTTTTCCTCCTGTTCAGAAGTAATGGAAAAAGCCACAGATAGGTAAAAAATGTATGCAGTTGCTTTCTATTACAATAAAATCCTCTCATTTTGCCTGTGATAAAACCCACAAATGTGCTTGGAGTTAAACTAATTTCCAGCCCCTTTGTAACAATGTGGTTGTGGCTTTTTCTTTTTCAATTATTTATTTTTTAGCTGCACATCTTCAGTTTGTTTTTAGGACACCAAGGAAATGTTGTGGTCATGGTCTGATAGTGTGTAGATATTTTATAGGCAGCTTTGAATTTGGTAACTTTTTATGGAGACGCACAGTTGCATAAAACTGTAATTAATTTGATCCCTCTGCCACCTTATGCTTTTAGTTCAGAAAGAAGGAAGTAAATAGAAAGTAGCCCTTATGTTTTATAAGGGAAAAACACAAATGCATGGACATATAGAACCATTTTTGGAAACAACTTTCATCTGTGTAGTAAGCACATAACACTTTTGTGATAAATTTCTTCCATGAATTTCTAGTTGTCTCCAATAAACTATGTTTCTTACCCAAGATATCAGCAGTATTAATTATCAAGATTCTTGCTTTAGACAGTTATTTAGTTTAAATACCTCTTTGTTTTAATCATGACATTCCTTTCTACAATATCTGAGAACCTACATGAATATTTCCATTAAAATACTGTTTAGGTGGAAGTTTCTGTTATAGAATACTTCATCTTTATTTTAATTACTCTCATGGCCAAGTAGAAAGCTATTACAATGCAATTACAGATAAAACAAACCTATAAATAGAATCTATTTTTGACTAGCCCCTGCTATGATTCTCAGTGGTTATCCATAGGAAACATAAATATTAAAAAATAATGAAAGCTTTCTGAAACAAATTGTTATAAACAATATGAAACGAGTTTAATGGGGTGGGGGTGGGGGGGAACCATAAACAGTAGACCATGAAAATTTTAACAGATTTGTTGGGTCAGTTTGATCTTCTGAGAAGATACTCCAGCACATTGCAGATCAGATTTTGTTCACTTATGTCGCTGTTTTATAATGCCTCATCACCCATTGTTTTTCTGCAAATTCTCTCTGCTTTGTTAAATATATCAGAAATTCATCTCATGTTCAAGCTAAATGGACTTCTCATTACCTTCAGGGAGCTAGCATACATCACAAGTTCAAAGAAATTCCTGAAAGCACAATGCTGGGGATGTTAGTATCCATAACAAAGTTTGCTATGCATGTTTCTTATTTCAGTGATACCTTGAAATGTACAGCAGCTATAGAAGATCAGGGATCTGAATAAGGCTCATGAAGCATAATTGGCTCAAGCCCAGGTGCAGCGAAGGTCATTATTTCAATGGGGTGTGTTTTCATGTTTGAAAGTTAACCCTGTGCTTGAGTTGCTGGGTTAGGGCTTTTAATGATACACTGGATACATAAAGAATGACTTAAAGTAACGTTAATATATTACTAGCTGACAGAGCAAATTATTGTCAATGATTTTGTGTATATTATTTTTAAAACTGTGGAGTTAGTGATCAGTTTTGGATATTATAAATGGCCCTGGAAAAATAAACCAGAAACTTTTATTAAGTAACAAGGAGGCCAGCAGTGCAGGAGAGAGAAAGCTGAGATATGGCATTATGATCACAAACCCTATTGTCAAGGCTATATTAACTTCATCATTTAGATCTGTTTGCATTTTTATTTGTCTGATTAGTTTTTCATTAGAAAAGCTAGATATGTGGATTTTTAGAAGATTAATTTTGGAATACATTACAAAAAGGCTCATTGAATAATTGACATTTCAATTTCATGAAATAGAAGTTTATGAAATACTGTTCGCTTTTTTCCAGAAACCAAGATTCCAGATTGTGCATTACTTTTTTTTGAGCTTAGAGTTTAGTCAGAGGTTGAATTAGAATCAGACTGGGGAAATACAACCACTTACAGAGATTTGATTCTTTTCTTTACATATATCCATTTTAAATATTATTCGATTTTCACCATACAGCTTCAAGGCCAATGGCACTATGAGTAAATTTCAAGCATTCAGTTGAATACCTTGCTGAATCAGGGCCATTTTCAGGGCGCACAATACTGTGAAATGGCTTTATTCCACACTACTCACAGGATAGTTCTAAAAGCAATACTTCTTCATAGATGGACTATTTTTCTTCCACTCAAGTAACTAAAATATAGAGGAAACATGAGCTGATAAAGTTCCTCCAATTTCTTGGTGGTAATCAATATTACTTATAGTCTTTAGGAATTTTAATGCGAGAGACGGGAGCAGATTACAACAAAGTTTATAGTTAGGTAAACAAAAAATGGAAAATGGGATAGACTTGTGCGAGAAATGGGATAGTCTCACCCACTGATTTGCCATCTGCAAAATAAGATCCTTTTTTTTAAGATAAGTAATTATTATGTAAACTCTTAGTGGTCAGTATTTGTAGTATACTTTCTCTAGCCATGTGATCACAATAAATATTAAATTACATATAATTAGCTTTTTTTTGTAGTATAAAGCAACCCTGAAAGTCAGCTTTATAAAAATTTGGTTTAAATTTTAAATTTTTTCAAGTACCAGAGAGGACATTAGCTATAAAGTTGTGTGTGCAAATTGGAAGTTTTTGCAGTTCTTACAATCTTGTCCATTGCTCTGTAGCAGAACCAGAAAGATCTGGAAACATTCCACTTGGAATTCTCACTTTAGTAATCTCACATTTTCCTCTAGTATGATAATCTGAGATATAAATGTTTTTAGACACAGTTTGTTACTGTCATGCTTCCCTCCAGCATGCAAATAAAGCCCAAATTGTCTCTTGAAACCCTTGAAATACTTTATTTTGTAATTTATAATTATAGCCTCTAGTTAGCTGTCTTGTATGAGATTCTTTGTGGAAATTACTTAATTATATATATATATTTTTTAATAAATAATTTGGATTTATGTTGCTCTTGAGGTAAATATTTACAATCTGTTTAAGTTACAGCATAAAGCTATCCCAAAACCCTTTCATTATCTTATATTGCCTTAGTTTCTTTAAAAGCTTGTTTTCTTGGTAGTTATACAGTAATGACATTTAATAATTTTCCCTCTTCTGTTAATGGTAGTCTTTTGAAAAGAAACAAAAAAAATTGAATTAACTTTTTTTAATTTTTCTTCCTTTTTTTAAGCTTTCAATTTTTTTTCTAATCCAAGTCACACTCAAATATAGAAACATAGTGCTATGTTCTTGCCTGCTGCTAAACCAACAGAAGATGAGTGCAGCATCTGCTCTCTTTCTTATGAAGAGAAGTATAGCTTGCTCATTCAGATCTGTAATCCAAACACCCAGACACTTTCAATGCCAAAACTCAGATACAGAAGCTCATCATAAGCTCCAGTCCCCATCTGACCCTGAACATTACAGTGTCTGAGTACTGAAGCAAGAAGTAGTTGATGTGTTGAGAACAGGGTTTCAAATACGAATTTTTGTGGCTATCAGCGCTGAAGGGTTTTTGGCTGTATGCATGTGTGGAGTAGAGAGTTATTTGGGAAAAAGAGAATTTCATTTGTGTGATAAACTGAATTTTTTGGCATTTATTTTCCACAGAGTTAACTTAAGCATTCCCTCTCTGTTACTTAGTCCATGCCTTTTCTGGCTTAGTATCAAACATTGTTAAGGCTGTTCATTTTCAAAAGAGTCTTTGAAGTGGCTATCTTCTAAAGAGCAGGCAAGGATATTTTTCTGTAACCTTTAAGAAATAAATAGAGGGCTGTGATGATCACAGAGTGAAAAACATGGATGCATATTGACAGAAAGCAGTGCTTAAGTAAGTTATAAAAAATTGTATTTATTTATAATAATCCTACCTTGACAAAACAAATACTAGGGATAATAGCAAAGTTTTTAGGTATTGTAAGAAACAGCCCTTCCTGTTAAATTTGTGATTGAGAGCTTTGAAATGGCAAAGGGATAGGCAGTTTTGAATGTAACTTTGCTATCAGATATACTGCATACAGATACGAGTGGTACAAATAAAAGCATCTCTCCTTCTGTTTAGTTTAATAGAAATATTTCTAAGAAGTAACTGTAGATCATAATGTTGACTTTACAGCAAAGGAGACATTATATTCTAATGAAAAATCTGCCATGAATCACTCATAATTTACTCAATAAGAATTTACACATGGCTGCACTTTATTGTATTGAACAGAATGTAATCAGGCTTGATGACCTTTAAGTCCTCTTTTATGCTGGGTATCTAAAAATGTGATCTGCACTCTGCAAGGTCTCAGAATTGCTTTTTTTACAAGGCTTTGAAATACAAAGCTCTCCAAAGACACAATTCATATCCAGTCTGTGGAATGGCAGTACATTTTAACATTTATTCTCAGCTTTGTGCATAACTCTGATTTTCATTTTGTTCATGTCAAATCATAATGTCTTGTACTAGTGATTAAGGAGTGCAGACTTGGAGCCAAAAATTACAGATATAAAAACACAAAATGTTTCTCTAAGGAAAATATTTTAATGATACTAAAAATAATAAAAAGTATATCAATTGTAGATGAGCCATTCAGTACAATACTTTATAATATACCAGATCCATTTCTGGAAGAATTTACCTTGGGATGAAATATGTACTGCTGTTGAAAATGGCAAGCTGTTTTGAAAGTGCAAAGTGACACTCCTGTCTTTGTTGTCAAAGACACCAAAGATCCTGATACTTTTTATTACAGACTAAAAAAGAGTAAAATTAAACTCGTGTCCTTCTTTTGTGTAGAGAATAATCTTAAGCCTTTGGTATTGTTAGAACCATTGCCAGCTTTGTTAAAAGCAAAAGATAAAAAGTACAAATCTCCAAATTTAATTTTTCTCATGAGAAGTTTTTTCCCCTAGGATACCTAAACTGTCTTTTTGTGAAGGTCCTTTATTTCTTTGCTTCCTATTTGAGATAAAGTCTAATGAGGCTGGCCTCAGCTTTCCTCTTCTCCTATAAAAGCTTAAATCCTTCTCTGCCTTGCCACAGCAATACATTCTGACTTGGTTAAGCAGCTGGACTGCTGTGACAGCAGGTTGCAGGTTCTCTTCCAGGAATTAAATACATGCACCTGCTCAAATAAAGAGGTTTTCTCATGTCATTACAGAGGTGTAATTAAGGCTCAAGAAAAACAGGGTGTATATTTGTTTTGCACGTAATGCTTATTAGCAACAAAAATTAACTGTGGCCCCCTACCTTCAGCTGTGAGGAACCATACATGCTGGAACCACACAAATCTAGGTAAAAGAGGAAAACTCAGCTTTCCTCAAGACCATTACTGTTGTCCAAAGTGTACTAGGATCTGTGTGTTGCTTATTTCAATGGTCACTAATGTGCATTTATAAATCACATTATCAATGAATTTAAGTCGGTAAGTAATCCACAGATTGATTGATGATCATGCTACTCTGGCATTTCATGTATTCATCAATTTGGCTTATAGTATTCTGGCAGGTAATCATGCCAGAAAGCCCAAACATTATATCCCTTTTTAATTTTATTCAAGCTATTGCCATGAATTAGAAGGCAAGAGTTTTGTCATCTTTAATTAAAAAAAAAGGGGCATTGTGAAATGAAAATGTAAGCTAGAGATCAAAATAAGAATGAGAACTATCCACAGGTAATAAAATTTCAGGGTTCTCTTTAAAATACAAAATCTAACTGAAATGTTATAAAATAAAGGTTCTTTCAGATTTAACTAGATGCTCAATAATATAATTATAGTGGTTTGATCAGTCTGATTTCAGATTAATATTTCCAGTGTTCTCAAGAAGCAAAAAACCAGGAAGCAAACTTCTCTTTTAGCTGTCAGTTTCACTTATTCATCCTTGAGACAGAAAAAAAATGCTAAATACTGGTTATTTTCAAGTTGAAAACTAGCAGACATGTAAATATCTAATTCTGACCCACACAAACATACTTTTTATTCAGTTTTGAAGGTATTTCTGGGTTGGAGATTTCTTGCCTGCCCCTGCTTATTTCTGTTTTCAGATACATATTGTTCACCTAATCTCTATACTTAGCATTGTGGCCAAGGGGATTTGGGTAAGTCTAGACACAGTAAGTTTTCCCATCAGACATTTTCCTCTGTGTTGGTAGTGCCACTTTTCATTCTCATTATTATGCCTTATTTAATAAGCCTCTGTTGCGATTCAAACACTTATTTCTTTATTTGCTGTATGAACATGTGCTAAAGACATATCACTGCTGGAAGCCCCTTTTATTATGAATCAGATTTTCCCTGACTTCATATCTCCTGAAGAGGTGCAAACAATATCAGCATCTGTTTTAATGAAAAAGAACTCTTCAATAATTATCATATCAGGTCCAGCAAAAAAAAACCAGTTCTCTTCCATCTGAGTATCAGTAAGGAATAGATTCCCCTCACCTAAACTTAAACATTTATCACATGGATACTCATGGTGGAGTTCACTCTGTGTTGTGGTAAAAAAGGAATTGACAATTTCAGGACACAAATCATCTGACCTGTGCTAGACATTTACTTGAGAATAAGATGATTCAACTCTGAAACTGTGTATTTTTCTCCATTATAAAGAGAACATATACAATCTTGCTTATGCCTACATGTCTATATTTAGTTAAATAAATACCACTAAATTTGTCTCTGGACCAGGCTTTCAAATATAGAATAGGAGTCTAAATGTCACTGGAACTGTGATTTTCCAAAGCATCACAATTTCCATAGTGGGTCTTTGCCATCAAAGTTGCATAACCCTTCCAAAACCAAGTAGTGCCATGTCTAAAATATTTAGAGCTGGAACCTCTCGTCTCAATATACAATCTGTTAATGTAGGAAAAAATATTTCTTCATTCATTGATGTCACTTAAAAAGGGTAAACAGGGTATGGAAATATGCTTAACGTGCTTAGCAGGGTCAGTATTTTAGATAAATAACAATAAATAAAGTTGCTAGTTTGCATAAATATTATTGAAGTCAGATACAGACAGTCTCAGCTGGGTCAATCCATCATGTCATTTACCTTGTTCAGAATTACAAAGTTTGCTTCAGGTAAAACAAAATATGTCGAATGCTGATGGATGTACATGGTTTTCCTGGGATCTGTATACCATGAGTTATAGTATACAGATTATTAAAAATGGGGGGCAGTTTTGTGCCTTTATTATAGTAATTTATTAAGTGCCACAAAGAAAGAAGATTATCAAGGCTTTCTGTCTTTTAGCGTACGGTTGCAGTCTTACAATTGGTAAACTAACTGATCTGTGCTAGCTAGGATTTCTCCTTATCTTCATATTAGAACCAAATATGAAACCCCTGCCTCATTGACACCAAGTAATTTCCCTTTTGATGAGTAAACCTGCAATTCTAACTCCATTGGGTTTGCATAGCCACAATGTCTTTTTCTACTTAAAGGTACTTAAATGAGCCATAAATGGAGTTTCAGCTTCCTCGGCTGCTTTAGCTCTTAAACACAAAGTCCTTGCATTTTTTAATTCTGAGTAATTTTCTTGTAACTGCTTTACCAATTTAGGTGAGAGCACCCTGAGAACAGTTGAGGATATAATATTGTCTGGACTTACAACCAGAAAAGAGTTTTTGCGTGCATCTTCCCAGCAATAATGCTGGCCCACTCCAGTATCTGATTAAAATACAGATGTGACTAACCAGTGTGCACATTGCCCATGTTCCCTGTTCTCCACCAGCAAGGATGTGACCTAAGTGCAGCCATCAGCATTTACAGAGTCCAGAGCTTCTGGACTTCAGCTTTTCCCTGCATTAGCCTAGATGACCTCTTCTGCCTAGTTTGCAAGTGAGTCCAGGTGCTGTCTCAGCACATAGGGTCAAGTCTCTGTGCTGTATCTTTAGCACTCAGTAAGGGCCCACCAACAACCCTGTCACCGACCAGTGTCCCCAGTTGGCAGTCACCCTTCTGATTTGGGACCTCAGCTGCATCTGATATATGACTGTTAGTTATAATCCTGCTCACCTGTTATGTGGTGTTCCTGGGCCTGTGTTCTGCCTCAGTCTTGAAGGGAATTACCAAGGGAGAACTTTATTAGTGTTGTACTATGATGAAGTTTGATGGTGGACATCTGCTGTGTCTGAAGACTTTTTATCCTGGAAAGAAAAGAGCAGTGCTTCTGGTAGATGACTTTTTTATTTTTTTATTTTTTTAATCTTACCTATTTCTCTGCAGTGTTCTGGACAGATATAATTTCATAAGCCTGGAATTAGAAAATTCAGACACTTAACTGTTTCTGGGGTTTTTTTTCTGTTGGAATCTTTAGAAACCTCCTACTAGAATATATTTCTTTCTAATTCTGGAGACTGCTTTAGGAATTAGTTCTGTTTTAGTAGTTCTCTATTTCCTTCTTCATGTGCTCCAAAGTCCTTCTCTGGGAAAACAAAAATCATGAAATAAAAAATAAACAGAACTGGTACTTCTGTTCAACAATGACTATCTCTGAGCACCATCCAGGTTTGGGCTGCAGGTTTTTATTCAGACTTTGCTTTGCACAGGAATGTCTCTTTATTAATGTATATTTTAAGAACATAATTATCTTTTTCTTTTATTTATTCTGACAGAATATTTGGGACTTGTTTCTTCAGTTAGTTAAAATAAATGTGTCCTGATAAATAGAAACTAAATATGTCATGTCTTGAAATGCTCCCTTTCAGCTTACATCTGCTTTCTTTTTGGTGAAACTACTTAACCTAAGATGTGCTGCAGGATTACCTTACTTGAGGGAGTTTAAATCCAACTTGCATCAAAGATATATCTTCTCTTCTTCTTGATGTTTCTCTATTTATTTATATTTCCATGTCTCTGTGTGTGTTTAATCAAAAATAACAACACTCAGGTATAGAGTACAAATATTCAGTAGCTGATTAGTGCAGTATTTAAAGAAAAAGTTTAGCCAGTAAATATCTGTGATGTTCTCAGCAGGAACCAGACAACTGGAATCACTGATAGGAGTCAAGAGAAAAAGTGCAGTTAATAATTTGTAGATATTTACACCTTTGCTGATTTCTTTCATGGTACAAAGGCATTAGTGAAAGTGACAGAAACGAGTTATGAGCCATTTACTTGGGCTATCTGGAGGGATTTAATCTCACTTGGGTCATGGAGTTGAATTCTCTGGGAATTGGTGTTACCGTGATAGGCTGTATCTGAAGGCCTGGAGTGCAGAGATAAGACTTTAAGTCCAGCTGGAATTAGAAGCAATAGAATTAACTGGATTGTAATGCTGTAAACCTTTTGGTTTAGATCCTGAAATGCCTCTGGATGGTAGTTCAAATCTCTTCCAGATGGAGGTTTGGCTCTGGGACCTATACGCAAGACAAACATTTCCAATGTCAAGGACTTTTTTTCCGAGCATGCACAGTGAAATCAGCCTTATGTGGCTCAGCATGCTTCTTGTTGATGTTGTTGTTGTTCAGTCCTACAGTTTCCTTAATGCAGTGAGAAGGATGGTTTACTTGTTTCAAAAGGCTAATTTTCCACTTCACTGACACTCACATGGATGTTTGTGGTTATTTGTTTTAAAGGAAAGCTAGGAAAGTGTTTGAAAGGTCATTGCTTTTATAACAAATGAGACAAGGCTGAATATAGCTGACATATGCATATCAATATGAGATAATGGAAATTACTATAATGGAAAACATAAAACATCTATAAACGAGCTATTAAGGGCTGGGGATTTCGTTGTAGTTTTCTTTTTTGTTGTTGCTGCTGTTGTTTCCCCTCCCACCTTGAGAAGGCTTTCCAAGGAAATGCTTTAAAATAGTGGATGCATGGACATTTAGCAACATGAGCTTATTTTTTGCAATGCAGTGTATTTTCTGTGATCATACAGCATAATTAGACAAAAGTGACAATGCATGAGATAGATTAATTCTATGCTTATATTGAAGATGAGAAGTTAATTGCAAACCATGATTGTAAATAACAATTTTGTTTTTCTGGGTTTAAAAGGAAGCAGTTTCCCCTGGTGTATTAGAAAATATAATATCTAAGTCTGCTGAAGAGAAATAAAATTAAAAAAAAAAGTACCAGAGAATATTGATTAAGGATTTTTTTTGGTTTTTTTTAAGGTCTGAGTAGAGAACAAATCCTTCTTCCAACTTCATTGGAAAATATAATTTTATAACAAGAGCCTGTAGGACTACTTCAAAGTTTCATTGCTGTAATAACCTTTATTTCCCAATCAATGCTCTTATTAATAAAACTTTTTTTGTTGTTTAATGCTAAATTATAAGTTATGCTAAATTTAAAAGTGAAGATTTCTCAATAGCTCTGAGGTAGTATGAAAAAAAAAATTAGAATATTATGGATTTAGAAAATGCTGTGCCACGAGAGAAAGTCTCATTCCTACAGCCACTCAGTAGGCAAGTGAGAATTCTGAACAGAAACCTCTTTTTTCAAATCCCAACTATTCTTGTTAGATATTGGACTACAAACACTTTCTCCAATACAATTATTGGATTACTACAAAATTGCAGTCTTCTCATTCCTGTTTGTAATGGGATTTTCTTCTTTGCTCTTGCAACCCTTTATCTTAAGGGAGTTACACCCAATGGGAATTTGTCCAGTGCAGTACATGGACATTTGCACAGTGTAATTAAATGCTTGTGAATAGTTATCATGCATAAATGTTCATCTCTAGTCCATGTGGTGGGAGCACCAATGCTCTAGGGAGTAAAGCTTATTTTCAAAAGTGTTTTTCTGCATAAGGAAGCTTGAAAGAATTTAGCAGGAAAGAGCTCAGGAACTGGAGAGCACGAGTGTGTGTTCTTCATTTTGCTTATAATTTTAACCAGTGAATTGTTTCGGATTCTTTTAATTTTTTTTTTTTTTCAGATCCAAATGTATTGTCTAATTATACAGTACATTTTTTAGTGATCATCACTGTGGATAATTCTAGAAATTGTATAAGGGGAAAACCTGTGATCTATTGATAATTTGGAAATTGTTCAGATGAAATTGATGGAAGAATACTGGCATGAATTAAAAGGAGAGTAGCATAACACTGATGTGTAAAATAGCACTCTTACTCATGTATGTTGGAATTTTTTTATTATGTACTATTTTCCTGATTTTTGACTCTTACTGGCATTTCTCATCAGTGTACTATGAAGAGAGACATTGGATCCTTTTTTAATTTGTTGCTCACCTTATCCCCCCTCCCACCCAAAAGACTCCAACTTTGTGTGGTGTCCTTTCGGTAGCTTTTTAAAAAATTCTAGGTATAGACAAGTAAAATACCTCATAACTTGAGGGATTAAGGTAAAAAAGTTGTACAGATATGATGAATTACTTTTATTTCGCTTTTATCCAAAACAGATTCAGTGTATTTGACCCTTTTGGTTTTCATCAGAGTAGTTCACTCTGTGGTATCTGGTATCAATTTTTGCAACAAGGAGATAATCCACTAAGATTTCTTGTGTACAGACTGCAGTCTATAAAGGTGATGGGTTTACATATGCTTTATTTTTGTGAAGAGAGGGCACTGCCTTAAATTATAATTATCTTGTTTACAGAGGTGCAATTCTGGGATGTTAGTTGCTCTGCAGATGTAGTGTCTGTTCAGACCTGAACAAAACTTGAAATAAAGATGAAGACCTTGTGCCTCATATAGGGACTGAGTCTCACAGAAATATGTGAGACCTGGAATAGCAGAACAGAGCTATAAAGAACATTTGTGCCAGTGTGTGTGTATGTGTGTGTATTTGAGAAAGCTCTGCCTGGTGTACTTATATATTGTACTCCACATCTATATTCTGATTAAAATGCCAGTTCTAGATCCTTTTCATTATCATAACTAAATTTGTTATAGCTATGCCTGATGATGACAAATAAATAAAAAGTACTGATTAGACCACTGCCATAGGCACTGAACTGTGAATTAATCATAATATTAATTCCAGTTAATCAATTTTATTTGTTGTCACGGTTTACACTGAGCCATAAGCAAGGAAAACATCACAGTGATAGTTAAAATGTTATTATAAAATGACAAACATTTAAATAATATATTTGTTTTCTTCCTATGTGACAAAAGAGATATTGAATGAGATTGCAATAAAAGGGAACACTGTCTTCAGAACAAAATGTATTAAAGTCTTTGGAAATGCAAATAAGTTTGAAATTACTGTTATGCCACTGTAGAAGTAGCCAGATTTTATGTCTGAGGGACTACTCTTTTCTGAAGTGATTAGCATACTTTTATAGGTGGTCTTAGCCTGAAATGGATTTAGTAAATTCAATGCAAGTCATAACCCTAGCTATCTTGTCTACAGAACTAAATTTTCTGCTCAAGCTGTTCAGAATTCAGTGGAAATCTGAACTTCACTGTGAAATTAAATGATGTTTTATGTAGCTTCTAGCTGATCTGTTCTGAATTATGTGTTTCAAAATATCCTGATAGCAGTCACTTTTTAAAGTAACTTATTTCTATACTTTCTAGTGCTTGTGAAGTGCTTCCTATGTACCATCTGTTTAATAATATAATCATTTTATAGCAGAGAGTATCTGACTCTATTGTGAGTAAGGAAATCAAAAGCTAAACCTAGAAAAGCACAGATGAGCCTGGAACAGGGTGGATGTGGGGTGGAGTTATCCCAGTGATGTCCTGCTGTGTTGCTCTTTAAGCCAGGTGGGTGTCTCTTCAGAGCACAGGGGAAAGTCAATCCTTATGCCCCAAATTCCTCTTATTTAAGAAAATCAGCTCCTAGAATTATATAAAGGATTCAGAGCAGGTAAAAAGAAATGAGGCATTTCTCCAGCTTAATATCCTTCAAAGGCTTATCCAGAAAGACAACCACGGAGATCACTTTGTATGCATAAACTAGACAAAGTTCTTACAAAATTCAGGTGTTGGGATACCCTTTACTGTTACGCAGGAGCCTCAAGAGCTTGTTAGAAAACTGGAGAGTTAATTTCAAATGTCCCTTTATCCTGACTTCGTTCACCTTTTTGGTGATTTTTTGTGAAAACCATTAAGATGGGCTTTATGTATTTTCTGGTTGTGCCAATATGTAGAAATAAGTCAGGAATAATCCAAAATAATTCATGCACAGATACATGAAATGGAAAAAAAGACTGAGTTGTTTTATCAAGCACTGCTTTTGGAGAAGAAAAATCTGGGGAATGTGATACTAGATTATAGGAATAGATCTCTGTGTTAATAAAACAGGTTATTTCACAAAAATGGTATATGGGCTGGAGCACCTGATCTTGAAAGACAGGCTGAGAGAGTTGATGTTTCTCAGCCTAAAGGCAAGAAGGCTCCAGGGAGACAGAGTTGTGGCCTTTCAATGCTTAAAGGGGCCTTATAAGAAGGATGTGGACAGACTTTGTATTAGGGCCTGTTGTTACAGGGCAAGGGTAATGGTTTTACCTGGAAGAGAGGCTACATTTAGACTGGAAGTAAGGAAGGTGTTTTCCACAGTGTGGGTGGTGACATAGTGGAACAGGCTGCCAGAGAGGTGGTGGATGCCCCATCCCTAGAAACATTCAAGGTCAGATTGGATGGGGCTCTGAGCAACCTGGTTCAAGTTGTCACTATTTAATGCAGGGAGGTTGGAGTAGATGGCCTTGAAAGGTTCCTTGCAACCTAAAGAATGCCCTGATTCTGGTTTGGATCAACTCCTTCCAGTGTATGCAGTATCTTTATGGCAAAGGCAAGATTCTGAACTGCCTGGTACAATCTTAATTCTTTAACACTAGTTATGTTCTCATGTAAAATGCTGAAAGAATCATCTTTCCTTTTATGTGTGGTGGCAGGATCATGTCTTAGGGGAAAAACCAAACCCTAAAAACACCATGCATGCAGCATAATCTTAAATGGTTCTCAAATGAATCTGAACAATGCACTTGATACAGGGTTGTCTGTATTTCTTAATAGCTAAAATAAAGATTTTTTTTTGTGCATACATATGTGCATATATAAAGTTAACACTAATTGTAGAATTAAAAAAAAAAAGAATCAAAGTATTTTTGTTTAGTTTTCCTTTTTAGAAAAAAATCTTTGATATCCTATAACCTTTCCTTTTGGAACATTGAAATATTCTTGCTGAAATGGATGTGGTTTTGTCTTTCAGGGTTTCTGATTATGTGTAAAATCAAAAATGGATGATAGAGCAATCTATTTTCCTCAGATACTGTAGTGTGTAATCTTGATTTTACAGTTTTGTATAACCACAGTAAGTGAAAAAAATGCTTGAACACCTTGTGAAGCAATTCTCTTGCTAGTGGGCCTTTAGCTTTAGTGATTAGCTGAGAAATTTATTCCTAGTAAAAATGTGGGATGGATTCTGGGGTGGTGGGCTTGTTTGTTTGTTTGGCATTTGGGCATTTTTTAGTTTTGTGGTTGGTTAGTAGAGGTTCTTTTAAGATTTATGTAGTATCCTTGGGATGGATGTGTGTCTTTTCACAGGAATGGGAGAGATCCTTTTGATTAAGTAAAAAGAGCAGAAATAAGGAAGCAGTAGATGACAGCTCAGAGAAGGAAAGGGAATGGCAGAAACATGTAGCTAAGGGCAGTATCCATTCCATGTGGATTTACCATAGCCCGGTTGATTGGATGGTTGTCTCTGGTAATGTTGTCTAACGGTGCCTTACAGAAGTGAATCCATGGGCTGACGGCTTGTCCGAGTACTGCCAACAGTGGCAGTGTTCCAGCTTTGTCTCCCTGCCTAAAGATATTTAGCTTTTTCATTCTAGTAAAAAAAAAAAAAAAAGAAATTTAAGGATCTGACTTGCAATTATTACATCTGGATTAAATTATTACTGTGGAATATTCATGAGGCTTGGATTTTTATTCTGCTTATTTGGATTATTGCCTTTTTTTATCTTCAACTCATATTGCAAGGTGTCTAGTTGGCATTATTAGCAACATGTTAACTGCAGACCTTGACTTGTATATTGGCTTAGCTTAGATTTTTTATTTTTGTGTACTTCATTTAGTACGTATATTTCCCATGCACATGTAGCTTACGACATATCCAAATTGCAGGACTGGTATAATCTCTGCCTAAAATGTATAGAGTTGCTTAAACATTTCTGTAGCTCAAAGCTTTTAGATGAATTGTTTTCATGTTTGACTTGGGATTATGGCTATAACTGGTAAAAAACCCTTCACACATAAAACATTTATTCACTTACTCTGTTCTGAGATATTTACCTTAAGAAATAGAAAGTTCAGTGTAATCCTGGCTTATTATGTGTCCCAGAATCAGCAGCATGGATTTCTTACTGAATTTAAGAATTTAAACATGTTACTGAATGTTAGGGCTGCAACCCCAATTTTTTTCCGGAGAGCTGAGAGGCATGAGGGTTTGCTGCCTGATCCTGCAAGTACTTCACCTCTGAATGGCTGAAATTCCTCTGCAGCTCCTCTGGAGCTCTCTGACTTGTAGGTAACTGGTAATCTATCCTTATGCTAATCATTTCTCTTTCAAAATTGTGCCAAGTCTGTCAGTGCCCTAAGGGCTCTGATCAGGATGCAGCCTGCCCTTCTCACCAGGCATGGAGCACCCACTGATTCTGGGCTGCTCTTCTCTACCCAGAAACTCCTGTGGGACAAAATCCATGTGCTACAGGCAGCTGCCACTTGAGAAAAAGCTGAGGTACTCAGTAGCTTTAATTCATTCTGTCAGTTTTTACAGCCTGTAACTGTGACTTAGTAGGGGAAAGCAGAGGATCAGGAGGAGTGTTTTAGGTAGAGAAACAAAACAGTCTTTACACTTTCTGATCCTGGCCAAAAGTTCTCAAAGCACACTATTTTTTTGTATCTTGACAGTTGTGGCTCAAATAGTGCTGAGCACATCCCAGCTGGAGAGAGAACAGGGATGGGTCTTAGAAGTTTTGATTTCTCCTGTTTATTAGCTCCCTGTCCTCTGCCTGGTCCCCTGTGGAAGAAGCCCTGGTCCCCTGTGGAAGAAAAGTCACCACAACAGAAACGGCAAGTGAAGCCAGAGGGCTTTAGTCCGTTCCTGGTTACACTGACCTCAGTGAGATCTGCTGGTGTATACACTTGTAACTGTGGATTTTAGGGGGTTTTTTTTAATGTTATCATTTCAATTGACACAGTAAGTACATGGCATGTTTCAAGAATTACAGGTATTTTCTCCAGTTCTCTGTTATTCTTTCAGCCTTGAGAAAGTATTTAATGCCATCTAGATAGAGAACATTTATAGATCAGAAATCATTAGTCTGACGGATTACTTGAATGAAGTTTGGTTGGTTGGTTTGAGCAGCTTTACATCCACATCTTATGGTTCTATATCTCTCATTCAAGACTAAAGTTTAGAGCAGCAGGACTACTTTGTTCAGTTTTTCAGCTGCAGTTGTATTTGAATTAGCTTTGTTCTCTTTTTGCTGGGAAGGACCAACCAAAATAAATGTTTAAAAGCATGCTTTGAATAATTTTATTCTGCTTCTATAAGAAAGTGTTTGTGCTGGCAACACAATGCATACTATAAAATATTGTCAATGAAGAGATGAATCTGCAGATCTTTATCTTGGGTATCTTTTATGAGCCTTCATTATTTAGTTGAGATCCAGTAGGATGACTCTTGTAAATCTTTGTACTATAGTCTGTATGAAAGAAAAAAAAGACCAGACTTACTAAAAGTATCTCATTAATGTGTTGTTTTTTTTTTTAACAAAGAATCCTGTGTTAAGAAAGAAAAATGCAATGATCAATAAAACAACATGATTATTTTTACTATACTTACCTGCCTTTTCAGTTACAGATGTGATCCTCTCATTTTTCGTTTGAAATAACTACCATGCAGGAAATATTCATAATTACACATCTGTGTATAGTTCAGATGATTGTCTGCTACTTAATTTTGGAAGAGTTATAACTATTGACATAGAACTGTCAATTTAATAATTAAGCTGGTCATTCTTAAAGGAAAATTTCATCTCTAAGATCCTACTATAAATCAAACCAGTATGTTCAATTCCCACAGACCTAAAGTATGTGATTGACTTTTCTTCAGTACTGTTTCTCATATAAATAAAGCTATCCATGTGCTTTATTGATTTTGTCTAATAACCAGTCAATAATAAGAAAAACATTCCTTCTGATGGATTCTTTAATATGCTCTTTATACTGAGCAGTTAACTTGGGTCCCCCCGTCCTATGTCACAAATCCCCAACACTCATTTAGTAGTCTTTTTCTATACTGTGCTCCCTGCTGCATGGGAGATTCCATGCCAAAGTCAGTCCACAGTAAATTGGTTAGCTTTACTGCAATAATGTGTCCCCATGTGCTAGTCAGTTTGTATCAATCTCATCAGAAATATATAAAAAAAAAACATAGCTTTGAAAAAAAATTCATCTTTCTTTCTGGAAATATGTTTGTAGATCTGCATAACTTGTAGGTAAACATCTGCCTTTGTGTTAAGCTTTGTGGTTAAGCAGATGATTTTGGTCCTAAAAGTTGCCGGTCTGACAGTTTTTCCCTTCAACAGATTATCTACCACACTAAATTTTCAAGTGTTTAAAGTAGAATATCTGTAAAAAGCTAGCAAGAACTTCCTGGCTAATTCAATAGTAATCGCTTTTATAAACTATTTTTATCTTCTCTCTCTTATGAGGGATGCTGTTAAGCTGGGCTTTGGGAATTTGGAGAAACGCATTTTGTGCTAGATTGGATGTTGTGGTTCATAGTTTTACTTAGGGAAAAAAATCTGTATGATATTTAAGCATTTAGTAGAAACAGTAGAATAAGTTGGGTTGGAAGAGACCTTAAAGATCACTTGGCCCTCTGCCATGGGCTAGGACACCTTGCACTAAAACAGGCTGCTCAGTGCCCCTTCCAACCTGGTCTTGCCTTGAACATTTCCAGGGAAAGAGCATCTGCAACTTCTTTGGGCAACCTGTTCCAGTGCCTCACCATCCTCCTAGTAAGGAATTCTCCTCATACTGAATCTAAATCTACTCTCATTTAGCTTGAAGCCATTTCCCCTTGTCCTGTCACTACATGCTCTTGTACAAGGTCCCCATCTACCTTTCCTCTAAGTTCCCTTAAGGTGGTGAAAGGCTGCATTTAGATCACCCATGAGTCCTCACTTCTTCAGGCTGAAAGAGCCTAATTCTTTCAGTCGTATCTCACAGGACAGATGCATGCTTACCATTAGGATACATCTTGGTTCCTTCTGCATCTGGGAAACCAAGTTGTCCACCTGTACTGGCATTGAAAGCAGTGAAGTGTGTCACCTTGGTGTGGATACCGCTGTTAGAGTGGCAAAAAGGAAATAAATTTTTATTTAGTAAGCCTTGTATTTTGGGAGACTTTTTCCTGTCTTACTGTCTCAAGATGCTGAAATCATGCTGAAGATTGCCTATATAATGCTTAGCTCTTCAAATACTCTCATAAAGACAAGTCAGTAGCCATAACTTTGCAGAAGAGCCTAAATGTTTGCATGAGCTGCATCAGATTTATCACTTTTCCTGTGTCCCATATGCTGATTTTAAAATCCTCTCAGGACCAGAAATTATTTCTTACATAACTTTAAAAATCCTTCTGCATTAGTAGGTTTTTCTTGTTTGGGTCATTTGCTCAACATTTTAATGATTTCTTTCTCTCATGTAGATAGTAACAGATACAGAGATATGTTTTAATGATGTTCTGCTTCTTACTGTTCACTAGAGGAGAATGTAAAGTGGGGAAAATACAAAGCATTGAACACATGGATAGTTTCCAGCCTTTTAAGTGATTCAGAGTCTTTGATGAATCACTGGTTTCTATCCCTGACCTCTGCTTCTGACCTTTCCCTGACTTCACAGGTCAACAGTTCTGTCAGCAACCACATTTTGAATAATTTGTCATCCAAGATCTCTAGATGGTATTTCTGGTTTGGGGGACTTTTTCATTTTATTTTTTTTTTTTAATTAAAGATGTAGATGAAAATTTAGTTTTGGTTCTACAATAGAAAATAGATCTTGGCTACAGGATAAAAAGTCACTGAAAGTAGTGTACTGTACTACCCTCTGTATTGGGCATCAATATAATACTCTAGTGGAACGTACACATACTTCCAGTACTTCCCTCATACCTTGAAAAAACATCTCAGTCCTTCCTGTTCTTCATATGCTGCATAGATTGTTTCACTTCAAGCTTAATATACTATTCACCAACTTTTTTTCCTGTCTTCTCCCTCAAAAAGGGAAGGAACAACTGTCATATACTCATATGAAATTTCCATACCTAGTTTCTTTGGAAATACTCAAGTACATTTGGTATGAATTTTTCTATTCAGCAGTATTCTTTCTATTTCTTTTTTATATTCTGTCATTTTCCCGTTTATACACCGGAAAAGTCTTCTCTGATGTGTTTATTTTAATGTACAGCTTTCTCTGAGCCATTTGGCTGGGTACAAGAGGGGCAGTTGCTTTAATCTTGCAATCAGAAGGCTTTGTTCCTCTCACAGTATGTTCTTGATTAATGCAAGATAATAATTACAAACACTAGAGCCTGCAGTGTTATAACACCACAAGTGATTGGCTGGCCTGCAGGTTGACAGGCTTTTCTTAGACTTAAGAATGAACGATACAAAAATTGCATTTCCAAGTGTTTATCATGCCAGAATTCCTAATTGTGTTTTGACGCAATTATAGCAATGACATTTAGTAGTACTGTTGCTACAGAAACATTAACATTTTGAATGCACAGTGTTTTTCAAGGGCAAATGTCTTTTCTTCTATTTTTGTTTTGAAGGTGGAAAACTAAAATTTTCAAGCACGTTAAACCTTTTGAAAGTGTGTTAGGTTAGCATTCATAATAAAATATGGCCATGAAGGATGCCAAGAGCAGATGTGGAAAAGGAGATTTTTCCTCTTACTTATTTGGAAAATGAGGTGTGGAATAGGGGCTCTCTGGTTGATTGGGGTTTATTGTTTTATTACTTTTTTTCTCTCCACTCATCAATTCCAAACAGACTGAAACCCATTATGCTCTGCCAGTCTATAATTCCTGCTGGATCAATGCCTTTTTGTGCCTTAAGAACTTGATCTAACTTTTACTAGAACAGAAAAAAAGAAACCACTGTTATCTTAAAGCTAGGTCTGGTTAATATTACCAAAAGAATTAAAAGCATCTGACTTTCTTACAGGTTTTATGCCCACCATAATAGTTAAAGTAAAGAAGTGGCAAATATTGTGGATGTTCTTATGAAGGGAAAAAACAGGCAAAACTACAGTGTTAGTGAACAGTTGATCATTGCTGATAACATGGGACTGTGCTCCTAGTTCCCCATTTATATGCTTTAACGTGCCTTTAGTAGTAGATGACAATTTTATTTCAAATAGCGAGCTGTTTTGTGTGCAAAGCACTCGTGTGTGCTTGAGAAATATCATGAGGAAATAATTGCAGAGAGGGAAAGCACTCTAAGTTGGTATCATGCCATGTAGCACATTGGCTTTCCCTTGGAAATTAGAACTTAAAGGTGACTGAAAAATTCCTATCTATTATTGTTGTTACTGTTAATAAATAAAATATATTCTCATACTAAGTATATTTCAGCCTGATATAGGACTACTTGTAGTGCTTAAATTCTAATGGCAGTCAAAATTACATCAATTCATCCCTTTTTTGCTTTCTTTTAAAAATGCATTTTGCTAGAACCTCAATCTTATAAATGACCCTGTGGATGTTTTGGGGTATTTTTCCAGCTTGAGAATTATTATGCCTCTTAACTTTTCATGATTATATACCCAGACCTTCAAACTAATGAATATTTGGGAAGTTTTCACCTGAAATAACTTCAGTGAAGTAAAATAGTAATTCCTCTAAGAAGGTTAGTTTGAAATATCTTCTTCTTAAAAAATCAAGATAATTAGTACCAGAGCTGATAACACACCAGTGGAACTGCTTCTGCACACTCTTTTAAATTATCTTGGTGTGACTACTTTTTGTGTATATGCTGGTGTAGCATCATTGACTTTGAGAGTCTCCTATCAATCACACAAGGATGAAGAAACTGGAAAAATCATTGTCCCATGTTACCAGTACCAGATTAATAATAATAATAATAATAAAAAGGCTTTTCTGCCTTTTCTTCTGCCTAAACATAAAAAAGGATTTGTGTAAATAAGTTTCTTGGGTTTTTTTAATTCAAATGAGTGTTCTCCCTTATCCCCATCCCTTGGATCCCAAATTTTATAAAGCACGCTTAGTTCTTATTTCTCATCCTTTTTTTTTAGTGTCCTCTTGCCCAAATGGAAATCATGTAAGGATTATCCAAAGCTAAAAAAGAAAACAACTATTGAATTCCTCTAATTTGGAAAAACAAATATTTTAATAAATGTGTGTCAATAAATATGAGTATGAAGGAAGAGGGATAGATGTTAATGAAATATTAACTTGTTAGTGTTGGTTGTCTTTAACAAGTCTTATGTTATGGAAAAGTTGATCAAAGAACCTCCAAGAGGAGAAGTACCTAAGGGGGACCTGGTTTATAATGTTACTAATGAAGATCTGGTCTTCAACAGTGATAACTAGACTACTAAGAGGTAAAAAACGTAAAAAAAACCCAAAACCAATGAAACTATAATTCCAGCACCTTAAATATGAAAATACAGTTAGGCAGGCAAAACCGCTGAAGTTTCTTACCCACAAACAGCACAGTAAACTGTTGCTGAGTCCATTTAAAGTACAATAGGAGCAAAAAGTGTACCGGTCCATTAGGTGTTTGCCAATGACTTGGAGAGTGGTACACAGCTGGTTCATCCTTGGGAACAAACGGATGGGTTCAGTATGGGAGAAACCTAGAAAGTACCGACTGGAAGCCTCTCTGCAAACCTTAGGATGCACATTTCAACTGCTGTTGAAATGGCAGATGAAATTCAGTGCATGTCACTATTAAGTGTTGTGCAATGGGAAAAAAAACCCTCTAGAATTTATACATATGAGATGGATTTTGAGATATATGTTATATGTAGAAATGAGATCTAAAGCTCTCATAGATAACTCCACCAAAATGCTGCCTTGGTGCTTGGTAACCATCAGCAAATTGATTTGCATTTTAATAAGTCTTTAGGAGGACTTGAACAAATTCATAGACACACTAAAGGCACAAAGGCACAAATTCCTATTCACACACAAGTTATATGTACTGTGTGATTTTCCTCATATTCCAAAATTATAGTTGGAAGAGTTACTAAGAGGCAGAAAGTAAAAGATAAGGAACAGCATCTATGTGAGAAATGGGTAGGTAGATTACTTTCCTTCCTGAAAAGTAAACTACTGTGGGAAGGAATGTTAAGGATCATTACAATCTTTGGTGGCATGGGGAAAATTAAATAAATGGAGGCCATCGAGCAAAATTTTGAGCTACTGACTTGAAAGAAATTAAAAGGAGGTTGTTCTTTGTGCAGCATCTCAAGGTGGCCTTGCTGTTCTTCCTGCAAAATTTCTGGAATGCTAAAACTTCATGAGGTCAAAATTCACTGGAACAATTGATGGCATACTTTATTTTTCAAATGTTTTAAATCGTTAATTCAAGGTGGTTCTCCCTTCCTTCCCCCTACATCAAGTATTATTACTTTATAGTAACTCCACTGCAGCTGTGTTCACCCAAGGACTCAAAACCATGATTTGTCACGCCTGTGTCTGCTGCAATTCAGCTTATATGCGTTAAAGCCTATTTTTTCACCTATCTCAAATGCCAGCACTTCAGCTGGATGACACCAGAGAGTGGAGCTCAGAGAAGACCAAGTTATTTTACTCAACTTGCCAGATAGTTATAAAACATTGATCCAGCCTATGTTCACACTACTAAGGGAATTCTAAAATCATTTCAGCGGTGCTGAAAATGATTCCACACAATGCTTAGGAAGTGCCTCATACAGAATTAATAGATGGATCTAGATGTGACACTGGATTACTTTGTAATTCAACTGTGTTTTAAGTAGGCACTAATTTCACTAATGTGGTTTAATGTCTTGATTGCCATAATTTCCCTTCTGGATAAAGATTTTCTGCTATTTCCTGAGCACTGATTCTATCCCAAACACTGAGTAATCCAAGTACCAAATGTTTTCAGTTTTGATGCCTTAGTTGTTTATTTCTACTGTTTGTGGATACCTTTAAGCTTCATATCTGTTGCTCAGATTAATTTTATTATCTGTAAATTAAATATTAATTAGTGTGAAATTAGTATAAAAGGAGAAAGCATACAAGTGTCAATTTTTTTTGTGATGCTAAGTATTTTTATAATTGTTCCTATATATATTATAAAAATAAATTTTCTTCTTTGATAGATCACCCTGTTAATCACACTATTTTGTTGTGAAATATTGATGATTTTCAATCTTTATTTTTTTCTGATTTGTAGTATAAGTGAACTGTGAATATTCAAAAAGTCATTGTAAAGTTTGATAAGGATTTTCTGACAGTTTTTTTCTGTGTTTTTATATTATTTTATTGTGGGGTGTTAGGGGAATTTTAGGTTTCTTTAACAATGACTGTTAAATATTGAAGTTAATGTAAATATGCAGAAATCTAATAATTCTCACTTAAAATTTTAATTATGTTGTATTATATAATGAAATACATAAATTAAATGAAAGCTTTATCTAGAGCCAAGGAATCTATCTACAGTTTTCCTAATTGTATATTCTACTTCCAACTCTTATTTTTTTTTCCCTTTTTCCCCTTAGTCAGCTGCAGGCCCATGTGTAAACAGCATTGAACCAGACAATGAGTGCCTGCAGCTTTTTAATTATGATTAACTCAGTCCCTGGCTTTAGCTAAGAAAATGTAACCTGCAATCAATGCCTGTTCACAACACTGACCTTAGGGTGGAGGGACCACGTGTCCTGTCCGTGACTGGGCTTTACACGAGCTCACTCAGTGTAATCATGATAAAACTGTCTAGCTAAAATCTAAAAGAAACAAGAGTATGAAAAGCAGCAACAATACCAAGTTTTATATGTTTATTTATGAAGTAAATTCTAATCTTTGTATGCTTTGGTTTTATCTTGAAGGGCCCATCTTGCTGGGATGATGTGCTAATTCCCAACAGAATAGAAGGGGTTTGCCAGTCCCGAGGGTGCAATGGAAATGTAGCGGTAAGATTTTGTCATGTTTCTCCAAGTACTGTGCCACTTATAAGAATAATTCTTTGTAGCAATTCTAACCCTGTTAGAATTTCTGTAATGAATGGTAAGAGACAGGGATGGTACACTTCAAAAGAGCTGTTTAGCATCTGATAATAGACCTCTGATGTCTTGCAAAAGGGAGGAACTTTGGACAGATGCTATTTGGAATGAAGGAGGAAATGATTTTATTTCATCTTTTGTACTGAAGTAGAACTCTTAGATTTTCAAGTATGCATAGGTCAAATGTGGGATGTAATACTTAAATGTTTCTGTCAATGCTTATTTTATATTTTTTATGTAGATCTTTGCCTTGAAAGCTTCAAATTTACATGTCATATTGCATATCAGAATTTGCATATTAGGATTTGTCCACAAGACTGTGTTCTTCATGCTGATCACTTTACAGTTTTTCTCCCATGTCTTGTTGCTTCCTTTGTTTCTTGAAGTGACATCAATGAAAAGACTGAGCAAAGAGGAGCATAGGTTTCTCAAATTCTTAATAATGATTTTTCAAAACATTATTTATGTGTACTTATATCTTCACATGTATTAGATATTCATAGTATTTAATACTAAAGTCTTAGAGGTAATTTATTGTCAGGAAAAAGCTTATTTGGAGTGTTCCATTAGGATAGAGATTTTAAGGCTAAACTTGAATTTCCTGTGTAAGAAAAGATTGTATTCATCAATGATTTGCAGATTGGAGCTACACGAATTCCTTTTTCCAGAGTTGCTCACCTACTCTGGTGTGACCTTCTCTTTGTCTTCCCTGGCAAGACTGTTGTGAGGTGGTGCATCCATACAGTTCCATAGATGTCTCCTGTCTGGCCACAGATGGTGTCAGGAAATATTTTTATATAACTTTAGATACCAAGTGATTGTTTTAATTGCATGGGATTTATGGCTGAGTCCATGTGCAGCCAACAAAAACTGAGGTCTGGCAGCGTTTGGGCTTCTGCTTCTTGATGTGCACCTTGTAGCAGTGGCTATGTCACTTCACAGCACAAGGAATGTGCTGGAAGAGAGCCACAAAAACCACAACCTTGAAAGTGGCAGGTGTTAGACATTCAAATTATATTATCTGGGCAGTACAATTCACAGTTTTGTCACCGATTGGCAGAATATACCTGACTGACTTGCAGCTGCCAACTTACAGCTTTTGTTATCCAGCATGTTTGTGAAAAAGATACAAAAAGATACTTTTGGCAACCCTGCCTCCTGAACTACAACCCATTCCCTTATCCAATCAATTCTTATTTTTTTCAAAGCAGGAAATGAAACAAAATGCCATCTTTATGGAGCAAGAAGAAAAAAATCCACTGACAATAAAACTAAAATCTGATGCTGTGGCAAACAACCAATACCCAGTCAACTAAGCCCCATGACTACAGTTGCTGTCAATTCCTCTGGCAAATTGCACACTTTGCAGAGCCGAGGATCAGTGTTATCTTTCAGTACGGCATCACTGAACTAATTTCAGAAGACACCCTATATTAAGAAGACATCTTGCTAATGCAGTTTAAGACAGCCTGAACTACAGGCATGAGGTTGTTAATGAAGAAATGTGCTGCTCCTTTATTTCCAAACTGACACATTTTCCCTTCATTAGCTAAAAACCACTCTATCCGATAGTGTTACAAATGAACCAGACTGAGGTGCAAGAACACTCCTAATTTTTGATTTTTCAATCAGAATTTCCAGCAATATCAATCAAGAAAAACTAAGCATTTAAGTGCCTCCAACTTCTTTTTTTACCTAACTATCCAGTAGGTAGATAACCCTGCATCAGATATTTGGCTTGATGACTTGTTGAGATCCTCTGGTTGCTGAAAGACAGCTTTCTTATGTTTTTAGGTTGTTTTTTTTTTTTCTTTAGACTCAATCACTGTGAAAACACATCTTTATTTTCTAAGAAATCTTACAGTTCAAAGGCTTAAATCACTAAGTCTTTTGTTTTGTGTCTTGCTCCAAGTGGGAAATAATAGAGATCCTAGAGATGCATTTCCAAGGATTTGCCATTCTTTTCTTCTCTGGTAATACAGTCTAACTGTTTGGAACAGAGTAAAAATAACTTTAATTATATCATGTGTTGATACCTTGAGGCTGTTCTTGCTTCTTGCACTCTTTGGAAGATTAAGTCACATTTTATCATTAAATATTCATTTCTGCATTGTTATAAGAAAGTTTGTGGAGTTTTGTTTTGTCTCTTAAATAGCTCCGTAGTGTCTGTGCTTCTTTACAGTAACGTGCAAAGAAGCAGCTTTAAGGCTGTTAGTTGTAAATTATCAAACTGCAAATACTGCTACTTCAGGGAACAAAAAGTTCCCCCATTATTTCTCCCCCAAGACAGGTTTCATTTAAAATGGGTTCTTCATCAGTTTTCAATGTTTGTAAGCCCCAATTTTACAACAAACAAAAACACAAGGTAATGTGTTTTCCCCCAAAATACTAGTTTGTATGTATTTTGGTATGAAATTAGTCTCTTGACAGAATGATAAACTTTAATTCTTTTGGCTGAAAAAATGTAAATAGAGTAATTGACAATATGAGCAAACAATGGAAATCAAATTTCAGTTCAGTTAAATAAAATTTATAAATTATTTGAAGAAGATAGAATTATTATCTTAAGTGTACTGTGATTCAATATGTGTTCCAATGTGCTCCCAAGCAGAGGTCACTGTGGGTTTTTTTCACATTGATTACAGTCCATCAGTATCACTCTGAACTTCTACAGCTTCAAAAGGATGAAGCTGCTGTGCACACTTAGGTTGCTGCAATTGTAGAAAAGTTACTTTTATAACAAACTTTATTTATGTTAATTTGAAAATAGAAGAGTCATCTTTAGCTGTTTTAAGTGTGTATTTAAATCTATCTTTCAAACTATTTCATATATTAGGACCATTTTTTAAATGAAAGAGAACCTTGTACTTTTGGTGTCTGTCTCAAAACACTTTCAGCCAGAAACACTGTATGTAGCTGTGCAGGTATGCTTGGAAGCAGGTATAGTCCTATGAATTCCCAGATGTTCCTCTTATATGAGCATAATTTTGTTACTGCTTAGAACCACAGAATCATTTAGGTTGGAGAAAGCCTTAAGATAATTGAGTCCAAACGTTAACCTAGCACTGCCAAGCCCGCCACAAAAACAGGTCCCAAGGGTATTTCTGATATAATTTTTGTGGATTCATGGTCATCTTTACAGGTGACCAGAATACATGTAATACTAAACTCTTTATTTATCCATTCCTCATTTAAATTAAATACTACTGAAGGGATGTTCCTCTTAGACTGTTGCAGTTCTCTAAAATACATACAGAACATTTTCTGTTTATCAGCCACTGAAGTGAATTTCTGAGTAAGGACTTTTTCTACTTCTGTATATAAAAATGGTATTACATTTGCTTTCTCATGTAGACTCATGCTTTTTAAAAGTTATCAAGAGCCACAGAAATAATACGTCTTTTCATAGTGAGACAGAGCTGTAATATCACTGTAAACCACTGAAGTGGTGATTTCATAGGAATCAGCTCCACATTAGCTCATCATTTCAGTGAACATGCATCAGTTTCTGAAAGACATTTCTGTGTCCCCAAGGCAAAATGTGGGCAAATGTTTTTGAACTTTAGAAATATGGAAAAAGTATTAATGTTCTTTATGTGTTGTTGGGATTCTTATTTGATATGCAAAAAGAGTTGCTATAGACTTGAAAATCTCAGAAATAATGAAACGGTTAAAAAAGGATATAGGTCAGATTTGGCTTAAGCTATTAGGAATAAGGAAAATTGGAAATCACTTTAATAGAAATGTACTTCTCTTACATTTTGATATATCTCACTACTGTTACCTTGAATTCTTTGTTTCTAATGAAAACTTCATCAACTGTCATCATAACTGAATAGCATTTTTATCTCTGCTCCAGTTACTAA
Source organism: Certhia americana (assembly GCA_018697195.1). Lineage (NCBI taxonomy): Eukaryota > Metazoa > Chordata > Aves > Passeriformes > Certhiidae > Certhia > Certhia americana. The sequence continues at coordinate 75,114,449 of CM031859.1, forward strand.
AACATGCTAGGCTCTAACAAACCATTTCTAAAAGAAACAACAGGACTTGTGTGAACTTTTAGAAGCATCTCAAGTACTGGATTTTCTTAAATATTTATACACCCTACTTATTGAGTCCTATAGTGACCTCCCTTGCCCAAAACAAAGATTTATATTCCAAGTTTGGCCACTTTTTTTTTTTTTTTTTTTTTTTTTTTTTAATGCTTAGTATTGGCCATTATATTTTTAATAATCCAATTCCACTATGCAGTAGTCTCACTATTGTAGGGTATGTTTGAGAGCAAAGTTTTTTCCATAGGAAGCATATTTGGTTTTTTAATTATGCAGCTTTTATTATTCCCATTCCTCCTGTGTGATTTTGAATCTTGCAATTTTACTTTTTTACTGTATTGAAATTTTTGAACATTTCTTATATTTTTCCTTCCCTGCTTTTTTATTGTCATTAGGTTTGGCACTAAGGACAGCAATATTATATTTCCATATTAAGGTTCCACAGGGAACCTGTGCTCATCTGAAATAGTTTGGACTAAGAAATCAAGGGAACAATGTTCAGATTTTATGTTTTAAATATGCAGCTTACCAAATGATTTATTTTTCCTTCAATTATCCAAAGCTATTCTTTCCAAACATCACTGTTCAGATGAAGTATGTTTCATTTTTCATCTCATTTTGCTTTGATTAGCTCAGACCTCAGTTTCAGTTGAGAACAGAAATAAATCCTGTAGCAGTTAAAATATCATGAGCAAAGTAGTAAATTTAATGATGTTATCCAAATATGAACATAGTAAAGGACTATCATCTCATTATGGGAAAGGTCTGATACATTGCTATATTATTTATTTGTTGTTCTTTGTGTGCAATGATTATTGTTAAAGGTACTGTGTCTGTCTGTCCCTGGGGCCATTATAATATTTTCAATATCATAATATTACTGTGAGTATTTTTTAAAATTCTGGGATGTTTCTTAATACCAAGAAGGCTCTTGACTCTGCATTTTTTATTTCTTTCAGTACCATCCATGTTAGTTTGCCTTATGCATTAGAGAGTTGTCCAGATAATATATGCTATTAAAAAAAATTCACAGTGAGTATGATAGAGTAGGAGCGCTAATTAAATTACCAGGTAATCTTACTTCAGAAATATTAAATTGATACAAGGATTCTTATTGCAGAATGATTTAGGTTGGAAAAGACTTCTAAGATCATTCTAACCTTTGACCAATCATTGCCTTGTCAACTAGGCCACAGCAACAAGCGCCACAACAATCTGTTCCAACCCCTTAACACCCCCTTCCATGAAGAGATTCTTCCCAATGCCCAGCTTGAACTGCCCCGGCACAGCTTGAGGCCATGTCCTCTTGTCCTGCCACCAATTGCCTGGGAGAAGAGGCTGACTCCCACCTGGCTTCAACATCCTTTTAGGGAGATGTAGAGTGAATACTAATAAAGTTGTCCCAAGCCTTTTCTTCAGACTGAACAATCTCAGTTCCCTCAGCAATTATGACAAGTTCATTATCCAGTCTTCATAGAATTCTAGTATGGCCTTGGTTGGAAGTTACTGTTCATCTCATTCCAACCCCCTCACTCTGGGCAGGGACTCCTTCCAATGGACCAGGTTGCTCAAAGCCCCATCCAACCCGGTCTTGAACACTTCTAGGGATGGGGCCTCCACAGATTCTCTGGGCAATTTGTACCAGTGCCTCACCACCCTCACAGCAAAGAATTTGTTCCTAATATCTAATCTTAACCTACTCTCTCTCAGTTTAAGTGTTCACTACATTCCCTTGTGAAAAGTACCTTTTCAGCCTTCTTGTTGGCTCCCTTCAGGAACTGGACGCTCCTCTAATCCCACCCCAGAGCCTTCTCTTCTCTAGTCTGAACAACCCACAATATTTTAGCTTGTCTTCATAGCCTGTCAACAGCATCACACAATTTTGGTGTCACCAGCAAATTTGCTAAAGGTGTGCTCAATCCTGCTGTCCATGTTGCCAATAGCAATTTTGAACAGTGGCAGTCCCAGTGCCATCCCCTGAGGAAAGCCACTCATCACTGGTCTCCACTTGGGCATTGAGACATCAACAATAACTCTTTGAGTGCAACCATCCAGCCAATTCCTTATCCACCCATCTGTCAAATCCATGCCTCTTTAGTTAAGAGACAAGGATGTTGTGTGTGACAGTGTCAAATGTTCTGCACAGAAACTGTTTCACGTAGCTGACATCAGCTCCCTCACCCACCACTACTGTGGCCTTGTCAGAGAAGGCCACAAAATTTGTTAGGCACAATTCTTCCTTATTGAAGCCATGTTGACTGTCATCAATCACAGCATTTTCCATGTGTCTTAGCATAGTTTCCAGGACAATCAGCTTCCTAACCATACAGAGGTTAAGGCAGAGGTGTGACTGACTGGCCTGCAGTCCTCTCTTCTCTTTTTAAAAGTGGGGGTTTAATTTACCTTTATCCAGCCAGTAAGAGCTTCACTGGACTGCTGTGATTTCTCAAATAAGATTAATAATGGCTTAGATACTTCATTCACCTGAGGACCCACAGGTGCATCTCATCAGGTCCCAAAGACTTGTGCAACTTCATGTTCCTTAGATGATCTCAAACCTGACATCCCACAGTGGGTAGTTCTTCATTGTCCCAATCCTTGCCCTTGCCTTCTGTGACTTGGTGGGGTAGCTGGACCATTACCAGTGAAGACAAAAATATTCATTGTGTATCTCATACTTTTCCATATATGAGAGATACTCTCTTAAGAGAAGATTTATTCAAATATCATACAATACAAATTTGAGAATCTTTCATATTTACCAGATTTTCTGACCATTGCTTTTACTATTTAAGGACTGTTTTACTATTTTATGCCCAGTGCTGTGGCAAGTAAAAGGAATAACACATAAATGCAAGTAACAAGCAGACCAGAGCCATTGTTGTAGTTTTTCTTTCCTATTTTGTGGTACAAGAAGGGTAAAAAACCCAATTTCAGTGATTTTTTATTTATTTATTTTTAAATCCATTTCTTTTCACAAAGCTATCCATTCACCAAATGAAATAATAATATGGCACCGTTTTATTGTATTGGTTCCACTGGTACAAACCTCAGGAATGATACACTTTGCTTACATGCGTTGATATCCAGCTGTTTAATTATAAAATTTAACTATAATGCCATCTTCAGGTTTCCAGTTTGGCTGATCATCTACCAAAAATCTCAATCATTTCAAGTTACTGCCTCACTGAACAGAATGGGTGTGGCTTCATTTCTGGCTGTTTTAAAATGCCGTATCATGTTTTTTGATCTCAGATGAGCTGTTTATGTGGCTTTGCCAGTGATTTTAGGTTTCGTTGTTCCCACTCTCTCAGATTTTGGGCCATCTGTAATATTTATGAGTAATTACTTAATGCCGTCATCCAGATCATTAAGAAATGTTTTGAATAGCATAGGGCTAGGAGATGATCACTGCAAGTCACCTTGAAAAACAGACACTGAATGATTTGCTGTGGGAGATTACATATTGAAACATATCAATTAAAAATTTCTAACATTGATCTCATAGTGTTCTAGTTTCTTAATCAAAATGTCAGTGCCATATTAAATGCTATGCATAAATCTGGGTAAATTCCCACATTGGTATTATGATGTTCTGCTAAGTTTGTCATCTCATAAAAGTGTCAGGTTAGTTTGATAGAGTTGGGTTACCATAAATCCTAATTGATTTGCATTAATTACAGATCCCTCTTTTATTAACCAAGCACCATATTACCTATGTATTTTACGTAGGGCTGGTGTCAGGTTTCCATACTGATAGTTGCCTAGATTACCTAAACAATGATGTGATGTGGTTGTGTTCCTGTAAAGCTCTGTATTTTAAACCTTTTCTAAAGGGTGGGTTTTGAAGCCATCAGTGGACTCTCTGAGGAATAAGAGGTGAAAGTACTGAAAACAACATCTTAGGACTTTAGAATCATCTGTGAAAGTGCTGTGATTGTATTTTGCTGATTTTGGTTAGGCTTTGAAATTGATATACTTAATAGCAATTACAGATTGAATATATTTACTTCAAATGCTTGATTATGAAGAAAGACACAGCAGTTGATTTACTGTGGTATTTAAACATTTTTAATATGTTTTGAGTTTCTTTCCATTCTTCCTCCAAATTATGCCAACTCTACATTTCTTTTCAGATTCTTCTTTAGGAAACCATAATTAGATTTTTTTTTATGGGTATTCTCAAAGTAACCTCATTCTGGAGAAGATCAATTTTTCCTTTATAAAGAAATTCTGTTATTCTACTTCGCAGTTCAGAAAAATCAATGATAGGTGAAAAACTGAATTATAAAATAAAATTAATTCTACACAGGGACAAAAAGCTAAATTATTTATCTTGGAAATAGAAGTTAAAGCTTTTATAATTAAGATCTTTCCTCTTTAAAAAAAAAAGAAAAAATAAATACTTATTCACTTCTCATCAATGTAAACACAATATTTCTGCACTATATTGGCTGTTCTTTTATGGGCTGCAGACTGTGTCTGTATCAACCCATTATTAGTACACATAACAGGTATGGTTTAGATCAGTTGTTTATATATATTAATTATGGTTTGTTGTTTTGGCTTATTTTCACCATGAAAGTCTTAAAACTGAGACGAGCCAGCTCTTTGGTCCCGTTTATCAGTTTTCGCGTCTCCCGAATAATTAAAAATTGCTAATTTTTCACCTATCATTGCTGAAATTTTCATACATATTCTGGCAAAACCAAATGAACTCAGTTATTTTTGCTCTGTGGTGAATGGCTTCAGGAAATTTAGCACATCTTTCCTGTGTTGATACCACCATTTTTATTTGCATGTGTGGATCATTTTGTAAAAGATGGAAAAAAAAATGTTGAACATTATATAATGCTTTTTTCCAAACAAATCCTCTGCTCTTTTGGATGTTGTTCTCCAGTCAACACTGTCAAATAGAAAAAAAATAACAAAAACCCACCATCTTTGCTGCTTGTTTTATTTTGGCATCTGTAGTTCAGTTCCAGAAAGCCTTATCTTGAAAACATGAGCATTAAGTATGCTTTCAGTGTTTTATTCTGTCTTATATGAGCAATTTATGTGTTTGTGCTCAGCTGCTAGGTTCTCATTGCCCTTCACAACTGTCTTTTAAAAATAAGCAGTCGTTTTGAACAGAACTTTGCATTTTCATCAATGATAGAGCTCTTGAAAAATTCTTCAGATAGTGCAGAGACTTCATCATTTGATGAGAGGCAGTTTCAGATGAGTTGAAAATTTGTCCTGTAGCAGGAATCAGTGAGACCTTTGGAAAGACTGATAACTGCATACTAACAAGCCAACAGCTTTTCTTCAAATTTTTCAATGCCCCTGGTTTCACTGAAAAAGAAGTTAATTTTTGCAAATGATCATTTCTATATCCTCCTTGAGTCTCTCAGTATCAAGGGTCTGATGTTATAGAAAGTGAGCAAAGCACAGCTTGTGTTCATCTGACCTAATCCCAGATCATTCTTGTAATAATTCCTTTGACTGTGCTGAAAGGTAGATTTTGGATTTGCAAACCAGAACTGAATGTAAATTGATCTTTAGTGTTTTAAACATATTTTACTTCTAGTAATGTCTGAAAAACATACTGATGATGCACTGCAGCAAGGAACTTAGTCTGTGCTCATGCTGTGTTTGCTGTCATAAAAACTTAATATTGTATGATTATAACATCTTATTTCAGCCTCTTGCAGTGTCCTTTTCCTATTATTGTGATGTTCAAATCAACCACAGGGAGATTCCTCTTTCCCTATTACATAATTAAACTTCAGCAGTCTTTACCATGATATATTGTGCAAGTTGCAATATTTTCAAAAAGTGGCAAACTAATTGGGAGAAAAATCCATTGAGAACTATTAAATGTGAAAAGACTCTGGCTTATGAAGTCTCTGAAAAACAAATTGCTGGTGATTAGGAATAGGTTTTTGGCAAATAGTTTCAAAGTTTTATTGGTTTTAGCACACTTTCTAGGCATCTACTGTTAACTTCCTACTAAAGATCTTTGGTTGAATGGACTGCTCTGTGATTTCATGTGGTGAAAAGTATGTAACCAACAGTTCTCTTATGGAAGATGGTTATCATCAGATTGAGATAGAAAGTATAAATATAACCAATTCATTTCTCATAATCCATGTATTTTTTTTTTCAATTTGCATCCCTCCATCCATCACAAGTCTTAATTACACCTATCATGAACATAATAGGCAAGTGGAATCCAAATTCTGTGTGTTGTGTTCTGCTGCCATGGGAAGGAGGTGAGAGACTCTCACTGGCAAATGTTGTTGCCATTATATGGTCTTGAGCCTAGCAGTGAGAGCAGTGTTACAGTTAGTCTAGTTTTTTTGGATGTTGACCAAGTAATTTTCACATATTATTTGGAGGCCATTATACCATTCATGTATTTTGACTATTTGCATTTTAGGAAACATGTGGGTATTTGGGAACCTGAACAAATTGGGAAGCAGAATTGAAAACTATGGACAAAACAAAATTATATGAAAACAAGAGCAAGAAACTCAAGAAGATGCAGTAGAGTCAGATCCAAACCCTAACATCGTATTTGCTCTGTCACTTGTTTCACAAATCAGACCCACATTTTCTTTCAAACGAAGCTTGTTTGATACGTATTTTTGCATGTACTCTGTCAATGTGTCTAACATGTTCAGGGATTGTTTCGTAATTCAGCAGATTTCAGTAACGCTTTGGCTGAATCTTTTGTTGCTCACTGCTCATGACATTTAAACAGTATGTTACTCTCTGCAGCTGTTGCAAATTCATTGCTGATGATTGAAGCCTTGGATTTCTATTCAAGCATGCAACAGTTACTGCAAGCATCTATCAGCAATTTAATCAAATGGAGGTGATTTTGTTAGGTTACAGTATGGTTACAGAGAAGTCTCTCCTCAAATGTCAGGCAGCATTTACAATGCAAGAACACAATTTCTTCATTTACATGTGGCAAGTATTGTTACTGAGTGTTTAATAACTGTGTCAATTTGAAGGCTGACACACAATGTGAGACATTCTGTTAGCTCTAAAAGCTGCCATAAAATTTACCTTGGCATTAAATCTGTTTCTCACCTATAGTTTTCATGCCTAATGTTCTGGTCTGGAATTCTAAAACATGAAGGTATTACATTTTGATTAACAATTGTCTACTTTTTCTTTTTTGTCTGTTTCTAAGAAATTGTTCCTGTAACTGATTTAGGACCAGTTTGTAAACTTGAATTTGTGGTGTCTGCTTCCGTGCACACACCTTATGAAATTAGCTGATTTTTTTACAAATCAGAATTGAATTTAAAATAAGAGTGCACTGTTTTTAGGATGTGGTGGTGTGAGATAATGCCGCCCAATAGCATTACCTGTGAGCTTCTCTCACCAGGGGCTGCAAGGTAAATCATATTGGAACTGCTGTAACATATTATGGGCTCTGTCTCTCATGGTTCATGCTAATGTGATGGGTTATTATCAAATAGCTGCTGTCAAAAATGCCTGAATTCTCATAGTATAGCTATCTGGGCCAAGGCTTAAGGGGTTGTATTCAGTTTACAATATGTATTTCTAGCTCAGAGAAGTCAACTATAAGGAAAATTTATGTTATTTTGAGTCTAGAAGGCTTAAATTTTAGTAACAAATGTCTTCTGGATTCTATTTTCTGCCTTAATGGCCTAACTCAGAAAGATACTTAGAGTATATACCCAACTTTAAATATACAAATACTCTGCTGAAGTCAACAATGCTCTATGTTTTAAGCACCTGCCCCATTTAGGACATCAATCTGAATGCATAAATAATTGGCTAGATAAATACATAAAAAATCTTCAGTGAAGGTCTTGCAATTGTCATTAGAAATACTCAGTATTTTGGCCTGTTTGCTAGGAGGAGAGAAGTGAAATATTTTCCATGCTTTAGCAGAATGAATGGTTAGAAACATATGGTTAAAAAAAACCAAGAACTTTTTAAGAACGTGTTATCCACAACTTTTGACAGACAGGATTGCAGCAGTTCTCTTTCAAAATATTTGTGAAATCCTGTTTTTCATGGTACTTGCATCTGCTGTTCTGTTGTACTGTGCATCATGGCAACTCTTTGGCACTTTGGTAAATGTTTGGGGCATTCCAAAATGAAATGTCTGACTTTTTCCACTGCATTTAAATGTATGTGGGGAAACTAACTGTGGTTATGAATTGTTCTTAGAAGCTACAGATGGTTAAACTGCTGCCAGGAAATGAGGGATGAAATGGTCTAGTAAAAAGTAGGTTTCTTCCATTTGATGCATAAACCTGCTTCACTTTCCTGCTATCCCCACCATTGCAACAGCAGAAATGGTACAGAATTCTTCAAGTTGCATCAGTGTGTTTTATAGTTATCTGCTGCACAGAAGAAATGGATATTTCTAGTGCTTATGGAGTAATTACTAAGAAGTAACTTTTCACCAAACACCACTGTTACAGTGCCATCAGGAGGAGCTGTGATTGTGCATATCTCATTCTTTACAAACAAAAATATTACCCTCACATGAACTTGAGTTTGTAAATGGGGAAAAGTAATGAAATTCGCTGTGGAGATGCCTATTAAGAGTGCTATGACTTTTATGTGTGTTAGACGTGGCACCCACAAACAAATTGATTTCTGGAAGCTTATTCTTAAATACTGGTAGGCAGTAGTGCATTGCTTGCAGGATCACTAACCTGTCAATAAGGATTTGTTGTGATAACTTAATTCTTGTAATTTACAGGTTTTGCTGAAGCATTTGTATTCCATGAGAATCTTTTAACCATTTTAGGTCAGAGAAACCTGACCTGATAAATTTGTACAGTTTATTTAAACTTTGATTTTAAGCATTTAGTTTTCTAAGAAACTGTAAAAATCTTAAGTACTCCTTGAAAATCTATATAAAAATATATAGGCAACCACCTCACCAACCACCCCAAAAATACACCCACAAATTAAAGTGATAAAAATTGCGAGGCTGAAAGCTCTTAAAATCAAATAACATACATTAATATAATATTTACAGCTGCGTTTAAGTAACTCTATTTCCTCTGGGGGGTTTTTTGGGGGGGTTGGGTTTTTTTGTTTTTTTTTTTTATTTTAGAACATACATCAGATATTACAACATTACAGAACATACATCAGATATTGAGTTCATTTTGAATATTTTAACTAGCATTTGGAACATACTTTGAATAGATTATAGAATGGCTTGGGTTGGAAGGGGTTTTAAAGATTGTCTAGTTCCAACTTCCTGCCATGAGCAGAGGCACCTTTTATCAATTTGGTTTTGAGAAAGCCCCTGTGACTGGGAGAAGATCAGAATAAACAGTGTGGGTTACCTAGAAGATGCACCCTGTAGCAAGAAGATTCATTGTTCCATATTAGTTTTTTGCTTATTTTTCATGCGTCTAGAGAAGGTCAGATTGTTCTTCACAGCGTTTAGGCTGTCCAAGGATGAAGTCCAAGGATGGACTTGCTGCAGTTTTGGACCATGATGTTTTAGGGTGCCTGTTGGGAATCTCAGTTACAACCTGGTTCAGGTTGATAGATGTATGAGAACTACACAGCTGGAACTTTCTTTCAATTTCATGAAAACACTGCTGTGTTATATCTGTGGTATCTTATTGTCCATGAATTTCTGTTCTCTCTGCTTATGTTCTTCAAGAGCAAGGGAAACACTCCATGGAAAAATTGCACCAGTGTTACTGGTCTCCCAGCTTTCAACAAGGTAAAGGCAAGCCCACATCATTTTTCTTGATAACAGTCCATGCAGGGATCTGAACCAATTTAGTTAGGAGAGAATGTCTGCTTCTTTGGAATCAATTTCTATTGAGTGTGGTCTTTTGATACAAGTGAAATATTTGCTGCTTGTTTTATATGGTCCATGGAGAAAAAGGTGCTTTAACTGTTAAGTTACTGCAAAAGGGCACCTCCATTACTACTGGGCTTGAGAGTGAGAGTAGTTGTGGCTTCTGAGCCTTTTGTCTGAAATATACCAGAATTACCAATGTGAGCAGCACACAGAGGATCTTCTGGACTTAGCTTCTTTGGCAGATGCTAATCTTGAGTGTAGAGTGTATTGCGCCTGGGCTGTACTGTCCTGTGCTTCAGCCTCTGAGTTCAGCACTAATTAAGTATTTGGCATTTCAGGCTGGATAAAACATTGAGCACATGAGCTAGGTATTTGTCTGTAGGAATGCAGTTTCATACCCACTCTGATAGGAGCTGAATAAAGAGCTCTGTGTGCTCAGGAGCTAAATACAGGGTTTTTACTTTCTGTATAAATGTGTTTTCCAAGGCATTGCTGAGGCACATCCTATTACAGATTGTAAAATAGTGACTGGGCAGACTACTTATCATTGTAAGGACTGGACCATCTTTTCTAAGGTAGGGCCTGTTTAAGTGGTTTATTTCCACAAGACAGGACCATAGCAAGATAATGGTTAAATGAAAAGTTAAAACTGTAAATGTGTGAAGCAGACAAGGCAAAACCACACCTGATATCCAACTATAACTTCTCTCTGATACATTTTTTATAATTTGCAGGCCTGAACATTAGAATGAAGTGTGTGTTTTACAGACAATTGTAATTCTCATTTTGACTGCTTATTGCCCCAAAGGGATTATTTTATGTGATGTACTTATCCAAGGTCTTTTTACCTCTCTACTACATATTCATGAATATGTAGGCTGCATGATGGAAAGTTTGTTTCCAAGTTGTGAGTTTGCTGCTATTAAATGAGATAATGTCTGTACAGAAAGAATAGCAGTAAGGGAAGTGTGAAGGCAGGGGTAGGCACTGGGCAGTATTTGGCAAACACTGGCTCATTAATTGCTTATACCATCTATGGGAGAATTTTGGAGTCTGAAAAAAGATACGTCATAATAAATGCTATAATAGACTTGTTATGCTTGCATAAACACATTTGTGAGACCAAACTTAGGCTGTTGGCTCAGTTACCCCTGCAAGGTCTACATCCTACCCAGGAAGTGGAGTGAAACAGATCAGTATTTCTGTGTCTGGGTCTGCCACCACCCACCTGTAAGTCAGGGTCAGCTTGAAACCCATGCAATCACAGCCTTGGGGACTCAACATGGTGTGTATGAAATTCTGTGAGTAAGAAAATGTTACTAGAAAATTTGTTTTGTTTATTATCTTTGGTAATGTGTCCTTTTTAATTTTTCTATATCCCATTACAAGGAAATGATTTTGGTCATGCATTTGTATCCTTCAAATTATCCCTTTTCCTTACATAAAATTGAAGTAAAATTGTTTAGTAATAAACACATTTCAAAGTTGTGTGAGTTCTTTTGGGGTTTTTTCTTAAATTGATTTTTGAGATAATTTTCAAGTTTTAACTTTGACCATTTTAGTTTGTAAGACAGATCTTACAATAAAAATAATTTTTGAAATGTCAAGTGCAGAACTTAATGTATGTTGTTTGGGGAAATCATTCAAGAGCTGTTCATGCTCTTTAAAAGATTCTGCTATTGTGTAAACCCATTTTTAGTCACATTTTCAAACTATATTACTGTTCTTTCAGAGTGAGGGCATGAATTTCTATTAAAGTAAATTCTTTTGACTAAGTATGTATTTACATACTATTAATAAAGGTAGAAATCTATTTAAAAGAATTGTGGAGCAGAGACTGTTTTGCAATGGAGAAGAGTAAAAAGCCCCTGCTGTCAGTTGCCTGGCTGGTCAGAAGACTAGAGGAAATTGGACTGGGAATTAGCAGCAGTTAGGAAGATAATGTGTTTCCAGAAGTAGAGAGATATGCAAAACCATGCCCCATTTACTGTTCCTCAGAGGTCCACAAGGTCAGATATTGCTGGTAAAGTTCCTCATGCCTGAAGGCCATAGCTAGTAAGTTTTCTCGGTCCCTTAAACAGGGATGGAAGCCACAGACCATGCCTGGGTGGGCCTGCTCCTTAACTCTGCCTGGGTGACAGGGTGGTTGGCACCATCTAAAACGTGTCAGAGACCTTGTTAACCCTGCAACTGTATGGATGACTGTTCAATCGCTCTAAAATACTCTTGGATAGATTTTAACAACAAGCTTTTTGCTGGTGTAGATTTAGCTTTATTTTCTTCTGGATTTTTTAATTTAAGAAAAAGCATGGGGGGTTTTTTTGCTTGTTTTTTACTGTGAAGACTATGCAAATAGACAGTGGTTTGCTAGAAAAAGCAAATTGTCACATTTGTGAAAACAGTCTATCAAGGCTTCATCAGCATTATACTAAAGTTATGCAAATAGCCATCTACATTAGGTAATATATCTGTGCATTGAATTGTCTTAAAGGAAGAATGTCCACATCTTTCTGGCTTTAATAGTGCAAAATACCTTTTCAAATATGACACTGTGCTGTCATCTACTGAGAAATGTTGGCTTCTACTGGTATGTACATGAAATATGGCTTTTGTGTTAAATGGTTTTTTAAGATATTTACTGCACTTTTCAGATTTTTTCTGCTATAAACTATAGGTAAGAGTATGCAAACATAGATTTTTTTTTCCCCAACAAGATTATACAGGAGCTAATGAATTTCCCACTGTGACTTATGTCTTCTAGCTCATCTTGCATATATATTTTATCTAGCTCATCCATAGATATTGCATGTAGAAAATACATTGGAAAAAAGGATGATGACAGCATAAAACTAAATGCCAGAAAACTGTCAGCTTATTGCAGTGGCTTTAGAGATTTTGCAGTACAAGATCAGCCAATGAGAAGAGTGGGTTTTGGTGGACTTTTTTGTGAACTTTTTGTTTGTTTGTCCATTCTACCCACATCATTTCCTGCACCCCTCTGTAACTTTCAAGAGCATCTAATAACCTGTAGAAGCTCTGAGGAAAGCTTTTTAAGATTTTAGGCTATAATGCCATTTTATTATATAAGGACGTATTCAACTCCATAGCAACACTGTATACATGTGGGTTTGGTAATGTGTGAGTCATGTAAAACACTGGCCTTATATTTGTATTTCATAAGTTTGTGAGGTGTTTATGCTCAATATTGTAGTTCAAATTTTGCTATTTAAAATGCTGACGAAAATACTCATCTTGTCAATCAAACCACTTTATCTCGTTCCACAAAAGTGGAAGAAATAGTTGTTCCTTGTGTAGGGTTATATACAGGTTTTACTTAGCTGATACAAAATTAACTAAACATATGCATAGTCCTCTCCCCTTCTTGGAAGATGGCAATAAGAATCAACTATTAGCATTAGTGTATTCATGTGATTATATTTACCATCATTGCTCTTTTTTTCTGTGTATTGTATATTTCAGCTATTGTGCAGAGTATTTTGGTTGCTTTTTGTTTTAGGAAAGTCTCAGTTTGTGTAGTACCATACAAATATTATATCTGTCTTCTCTGTCCATGCAGAAGAAAATATCTAAACTAGGAAACCAGGGGAAAGGAAAAATTCTAAATTTACTAAAATTAATCCCAACCTCATCAACTCTGGCAATTGAACAAGCCTGAAAAAAATAACTATTGGAAAAACTTTGCAAAATTTTCTCAAATATTATGGTTTAATGTGTCTTGTTCTGTGCGGATTAAACATTACCTCTGTTGGTAGGACACAAGACCTTCTCCTTAGCATTTTTGTAGCAAGGAGAATATTAAGAGCATTAACTCAAATAATTTAGTAGAACTCTATTAAGACTTAAGGACAGCATAGCAGTAGTTGTGCTAACAATGTATTGTCATGCAAAGAACATGCATCAAAAGAAAAACCACAAAATTCTGGGTGGCAAATAGCACTGAAAAAGCCCCCACTGTGTATTCAAAGAATATGCAGGAGGCGCCAAAAATTTTTCAATCTTCTGAGAAGGCAAGCATACCTTGTACAGAGGGAGAGAATAGCGTTTCTGCCATTTCCTCTCTCTCCTCCTCTCACAGTTTCCATCCTAACTGGGCAGTCTTGGCTGGTTCGTTCTCATTCATATCCTGATCTATGGCAGGCTTTGGGAAGATGACAGAACAAACTGTCCAATTTTTCAAAGCTGAAGACACAGAGATGAAGCAAATAGCCACTCCTGTAGTATTACAGCCTAATTCTGTCTGGCCAGTGTCATCACATAAATACTGAAGCTCCCCCTGAGGCAGCCATAGTGCTAAATGAAAGGTGTCTTAGTACTTTCTTTCAGCTGTGTTAGAGACTTGTAGATCATCTATATAGTTAATGGATGGATGTGAGGCTCTAGGACATAGGTGGTATTAGTTAAAGGCTGGAAAACTAAACCCAAAAATAACAATCATTTTTTAAATGCCTATTGGGTTAAAAAAAACTCTTTCTTGAAGCTTCAGATCTGTCCGCTTCTTTTGGTATCAAGGCATAGACAAAAATTTTTCATTTGTGGCAGGATGTGATGGATGGAAATCTGCTGCATACATTGCAGAAAAAAAACATCGGTATTAATAGACTAGACTATGGAATTATTCCTTTCACATAGAATACTCAAGAAAAAGTAATAGTTAAAGAAATCATGTAGTTTACTTAGGCATTGTGATTTGTTACCTCCGTAGCCTTCTGAAGCTTCTTTAAGAGACCTTACAAGCAAATGTCACCTGTGCAATATTTGAAGCTCTGTTTCTTGTACATTTTAGACTTTTGTTCTGTAGTTATTTTGGAGCTTTGATCACTGTCTTTACCCGAAGTGCTTGCTAACATTTTTGGAAGATATACAAATCACTCAAACCTGTAACTGCAAGCAACTTTTTGTGCCATAAGAAGCACAGCCTGGGGATCCACTATCATGTAGTATTCTATTATCTTCTCTCCTTGAGCCCTTTTCATGGCTTTTTTTTCACATAAAAATTCAATTCTGATTGCCAGAGGAAATTAAGCTCAAAGTAAAGGGTTTATTCTCTACAGGAAACACTTGATAACAAATTTAGACAGTTGGGTTCTACTTTAAAAGTGGCTGATGGGAAAGTTTAGTCCTAGGAATCAGCACTAGTGTTTAGGATATGATGATTATAATATGTTGTAAGAAGCTACTCCGAAACTGAGACTTGGTCTGTAGCTCAAGTAATTCAGAGGAATTTTTCCAAAAGAATCGGTTTCATACATGCTGGTGAATAAATTCAACAGAACAATTTAGGTTGGGCTCTGGACTCTGGGCTAGGTAATTTAGTCATACTGACACCTGCAGTCTTGGTGCAGCCCAGAAGTTAGTGTTGATGAGAGACTGCATTGGGTAGATATATGGATGAAAAACGTTCTGAGCAAAGAAGGGAAGGGGGAGTGTTTGCATTCTTTCGGAGAAAGGAATGTGCGAGGCTTTCATATTCTTTTATATGAAAGCATGGCTGTTCTGATTGAAGAGTTATTTACTTGAACTATCTTACTGTATTTTTACATGCCACAGGCATTGTGTTACCTATGATCTATTAATTAGGCAATTTTGGGGATTGCCTGTCTATAGGGCCTCTGATTCCACTACAAGAATCAATTATAAGGACACACCATGTGCTACAGCCTTCATATTTTTGTCTATGCTTTGAGAAAATGGGTGCTAGAAGAACTGGGTTGGTCTGTATTTGTGTCCTGTAAGTATTGCTACTTGAAGCAATGATAGCAGCATTAGTGATAGAATTGTTTGAGTTTGAGTCACCAGTTGTAGAGAAATTAAGCAAGTGTGTTATGCTGTTGCCTCTAGATGAGCAAAACAAATGAGAAATGTTGCTGTTAAAAATGTGAAAAGTCACTTTCCCACAGAGTACTTCCCTGTTTGGTTGAAGAAGTATTGTGTGGGCAGCAGCAGCTAAAGGATTCCCAAGGCATTTGTCTGCTATTTTTTCACCGTGTTGTTTCTAGTAGACAAGAAAAGAAAATTGCATGATAGGTACTAAATTTCTTATTGCTTTCCTTACACAGAAAATTCCTAGAAAACAATAGTTTCATGTTTTATTCAGAGACCAGATGTCATTATAAACTTGTACAGTTAATAACTCATCATGCCAGTTATTTGAATCCTAGATATATCTTTCTCCTCTATTTAAATTTTAAAACAAATCAGTAACTTCACAGGGTTTATATGTGTACAATAGATAGGCAAGCTTTTTTTCAATCATCAATAATCTTGGTAATATTACATCAAATGTCTTAATAAAACTGAATGGTACTATAGCTGTCCTATTAAAAAATGTTGAACAATACCTGTGTTCTTCCAATGAATTGTGGAAAATGAAAGATAGAAATCTTTTTCCTTGGCAAGGGGAATAAATGCATGAACAGATTCCTTTTTTAGCTTGATTTATGTTCATTTTTAAAGAATGTGGATAAAAGTGAGATCTTGGTATGATGACAATAGTCTTTTACTATTCTCTATCCCTAAAAATGTCTCATGGAAATGATTTATGATGAGTTTTAGATATATTTTTATTTTCCTAAACCTTGGCTTAAAGTGACTTGGTCAGAACTAAAATTCTAGGTCTTGTAAAGATTCATGAATAGTATATGTATTTCCCATAATCCTGCTACACTCAATTTCCATATCAAAGGCTTTCTGTTGAAAGAATTATTGTGCAACAAATTGTTTTTGATATTCGTGACTGACTCAAAGGCATGGTGAATATGTTAAACTCTGAGACAAAGAAGTGGAACTGTGTCATTTTTAATGTTTTTCTTATATGAACTTAATTAAAGTCAACCAAGAATTAAAAAGAGATATTGTAAGAGATCCCGGCACTCCTTTCTCTGAAATATGTCTTTTCGTCGCTTGGACACATTTAGATTGTAAGTGTTATATGCGAAAAGAAGAGAGTCTGAAAAAAACACAGGAAGATAGCATTTCTGCCACTGAATGCTATTTGTCTCAAAGATGTAGTAATGATTTTAAAAGTTCACTCTCTCCATCCTCCATCCTTCACACAGGTCAAAGTTGATGTTTTCGCCAAGACAAATCTTGAACAAATAGTTGACAAAAGATACTCATCCTAAAGAGCTTTCATTATTAATAACAGATCTTCTTAGCCAGAGGCATTCTGAGAAGGACAAAGGGGCTTGGTCAGAAAGCAGAAATTAGGGAGGTGCTCATATTCTTTCTACATTTTTATGCTGATTTTGTCTCTTGACAAATTTAATAAGTATATTGTCCTTTCGGACATTTAAATTTAATATATTAGTACTTTATTGCCTTTCTTCTCATCAGAAGATACTACTACTTATCTTTGAGGTCAGCTTAGTCATCGGCAATTTATTACCAGGGCTATTATATAACATTTGATCTCTCATGGAATATCAGGCTTTTTCTCCTTGCCTCCCATAAGTGCATTTCTTTTGAAATCCACATTTTTGGCAGTGTCTGTGAATTGCCATCTCTGGCATGTTCAACAACAGGGATTCTGTGAATTTGAAAGTGGAAGGGATGGGGAAATTTCTGTAGAAATGTATATAAAGTATGTTCTTATTGGTAGCATGCCTATTTTTTCATTCTTGCTGATTTTTCTGACGCCATGAATATTTAGGTCTGAGATCAGGTATTGAGTTTTTCCCAGAGTTTTCTCCTAAAAGAAAAAAGTTACTTTAAGTTTATGGGTTTGTTTTTTTATGGCGAAGAAATGTTGTCTGAGTGTAATCATTGTGCATTTTAGAGATTTGTATTAGTTTTGGTATGTAAATGATTAAAGTGAGAAACCTAGTTAATAATTGCACTGAAGTATTCCTAAAATCTATACTAAGGAACTTCAAATTCGCTGTCCCTTAATCTGGAATTATATAAATCTATTTTTTTTTCTGTTTTCTCTGTTCTTCTGTTTGCCGGCCGGCTATTTATCTTCTGTCTTCCGAGAATGTAAATAGTTTTGTTTTCACCAGCCAGAGATCTTGAAGGAAAGGTGAGTGTGAGGCTTTTCTCTTCATAATTTTTTTTTTCTTATCATTTCAAATACCAAAGCTAACTACAAAATGTACAAATGCCCAACTACTCACTACGAAATACTAAAAGTCTAATGTTCCCTACAAAGTGCAAAAAGCTTATCTTCCCACCCTCAGGGTGGTGTGGATATTTATACTACATTCTACGTAATCAGTATTTATAATTCTTCACCAATTACTATTATCTATGTTAGAAGGTTAGATTCTATTCTAAGCCAACTATAATGTGCCACCTCACTGCAGAAGATAGAGGCAAGGAAGAAGAAGGAAGAAACCCAAAAGCCATGTGCTTCCTCCATCTTGTCATCACTTGCTTACCATCCTAAAAACCCCATATATCTAAAATTCTCACCCTGTGATAAAACTATGCACTATTCTACTATTTAATACACACTCTTGAAAACCCTGCTTTATTTCAGAGCTTAAAAGCCTTTTTTTCCATGAACAAAGGTTAAAAACACTGTTTCAGAGATTCTAAAATCTCTCAAACATGCAAAGAGATATTCCTCATAATTCCAGACTACGACACCTTAATAACTTTGAATATTTTTCTGCTGAATCTTAATAGAAAATTAGAAATTAATCACATGCATTATTATACTGCTTGTAGTGATCAGTTCATGTATTTCTTTTCACAACGAAACAGACTTAAGGACTGACATGGTTCAGTTTAAATGCTGATTTAATACTATGCATAAATCTTTTCCCTTTAAAATGAGTTAGCTATTTATTTGTCCTTAACCACTAAGGCATGAGAGCTGTATTTATCACTTGTTTGCCTAGGAGGGGATCCACTTAGCTGTGCTCAGGGGAAACTGTATTTTCAGTTTAGGGAAGTCAGCTGCCCTCAGGAATAATGTTTACATCAATGATATCATGGTAAAGAATCAAGTTTAAGCTCAAAGGAAATCCACAGAGAAAAGGTTTGATTTTGATTGGAATCTCAAGTAGGAGAAAAATATTCTTGAATGGAGAGCATCTTGAAAAGAAATAGTGCTGATGACAGGAGCAGAGCCTAAGGTTAACTTCTCATCTACAAGTATTATAATAACTGTTCCAGATGAATTCCAATCATAGAGGAAAGACGAATTTGCTTGTTTCAAATATTGGTAACTGTAGGAATGCCTTTTTTTTTTTTTTTTTTTTTTTATGTGGGCTTTTACCATAAACCTGGCTCTATTCTAAATATCTTATATTTGGGAAATAAGTTTCTCCCTTTAATCTTAACAGTTGTTTAGGTCTTTGCTTAGCAAAGCTAAGTCATGCAGAGTAGCAGCCACCAAATAAATGGTATTGATGGATGCTTACCATGCTCAGCACCTGATTGGAGGTTCTTGGTAGTATTTGGTGAGGTGCATGGGGGAATTGCCATTATTTTGAACAAAATATCTTCCAGTAACCAGAGATAGTCAAAATACTGTTTGCTCACAGAAGAAAGTGGAGCAGTCTTGTATATGTAATGCATTCACAAGTCTATCACAAAGTTGTTTAGGACTTAAACATTTAAGAATTGCTCTTTGGCTCTAAAACCTTCCTCAAAGTAGTTAGCTAGTGTAGTTCTGATGTTTTTTATTTATGTAACTTTAAAAGCAGTATCTATTTCATATGTGAACAGTGGTGTTTTAGATTTGTTTGTCACAGGGATGTTTCTATGGCTTGGAAAACTACAGCCGGTAGTTCTTCTGGGATGTGGGAACCTGAAAATGTCTCTGCACAGAGTTAAGCTCAGTCTTTCCCAGAACATCCCAGAAGAAATATTTGATTCTACAGCTGTTCTGAAGTGAGTCTCCTTCAATCTGTCCCCAGATCCACTGAAAGTCTACTAAATTTTTCAGTTTCAAAAGCAAATGAATCATTATCACAGGGGTGTGCCGCAATAACATTGAAGTTTTCTCTCTTTCATGGGGATAATTATGATGATATGGTTGAATGGAATTTAAGTTTACTGATAATTTAAAAAAATTAAACCCACACCTTCAATGGCTATAAAACATTCATAAATTGCTTTGTCTATCAATCCTAAATAAACATTTGCAGACAATTGAGGGAAAAAAAATCACATTCTTTTGCAGCTTATTAAGAACTGGGAATAAGAAATCTGCCTGAGTTTCCTTAGTTTAGCCAATTTACACAGCACGGAATGACAAGCAAGGGGAGGAATGTGTATTTTGATGTTTATATATTGTACACCAGCCAAGGTGCAGGCCATCATGGTGGTACTTAGGAAGACTAGTGGGTTTTTTCTGACACGTGTAGTAAACTGGACTTAAGAACATATATCAAAAGGGTAAAATTTCTTCTAGGCCTTTTTCAGACTGCCTTCCCCCTGATGGTTTGTGTATGACTTTGATCTTGCTTATGTTGGTTACTTGGCCACATAGAAGTCAGTTCAGTTATCATCAGCAGTTAGGGGTATGTAAACCCCTGGTTTGTGTGTAAAGAGAGAGTTTACAGAGACGTACTTTTAGTAAAATATCAAAGAAGATTTGGGGAGGGTTTGAAAAATTTGAGCATTTTCTTCTTAAGTTTCATAAAAAGCAGCTAACATTGACCATGTATCTTTGAACCTTTTCTTCCCTTGTGCACTTTTTATGATGTTGTGTGACACAAAAGCGATAACAGGAGTGAAGAATATGACAGACTACGTAAGAGTGATGCCTGCTCCCTTCTCTGAAAAACAATCTATCAGATACACTGCCAAAAGGAAGACATTTATAGTGTTAAATAGAATGTTCACAATTTCATGGGACCTATGCCTTTAGGCAAGAAAATGATCCAAAGGTATTCACTGCAGTAGAAGGTGACCATAAAGCTACTCACTTTTAGAACTAAGAAAAGCACTAAATTTTGTCTCTGCTTTTGCAGTAATTCCTTGACATCCTTACTCATTGCTGATTTAAGCAATACTTACAATCATCAGAAAGTTTTTTGTACCTAAAAACATGTGCAGAAAAGATGAATAATGTGATTTCTTCTATTAAAAAATATTTTAGTAGTCATCAGATACTGATGTAGACTGCATGAATTTTTGCTCATTTCTTCTGTGTTATTCTGTAAGGTTTGGGGATTTTTTTATTATAAAGCCAACATTATGAAAGTGCTGTCTCATATAGCACAAATTTAGAGACATTTTGATATCAACCTCAAGAAGTAATTACTGTTTGTATGAATTTTACAGTTTGAGGCTAATTTAGAATATTAGTCTTAAATTGACTGGCTCCTAGGTCTCTGCACCTGTTCAGAGACTAAAATTGGAACATAAATTATTTGGATTAAAAATCTTGCAAATTTCCCTCCTTAGGCTCCCATACACTGGGTGAAAGGCTATGTAAAAGGATTGCTAGACTTACATGCCTGGTGAAATGCAAGACTGAAGAATGTGGAGTAGCGGCACTCTTCCGTCTTATATTTTGCTTTCAGTAATTTCATTGCTGGAAACAGTCAAGAAGCAACTTGTGCTGATGGGTTATATGTAGTGATACCTTCTTAGGTATATGCTTTGGCATAAAAAAGTATATTAAATCTCTAGAAAATCTGGTAGATTGAACAAATAAATGCTTGTGGCTTGTGTATTTATGCAATATGCAAAACCAGGCAACATAAACTCTTACGTGCAGCTGGAAACTTAATTGGTTTCATGATGTTTTAAAGCTTTTAAACAGATGGAATGTTTATTACTGCAGAAAACAAGAAATATTAACAATGTGGAAACGAAGTCCATACTACTGCAGAACTGTCAGGCACTCAGTGTATTGCATTTTTCGTTCTTATCTTTCCCTGTACTTTTGAGGCCCTAGCACAGCACTAAGGTCTCAGACCTCCAGAGACAGATTATTGCATTGATTGTGTAGAACTATGCTTTGTGTGGGTTGATACTGGTTGATTTTCCAAGGGTGCACTACTAGTCTCAACATATCTGTTGTGAATAACTCTTTTATTCTTTAACCTTCAGGATTTCTTCTGAAAAAATACTTGACACATAATCTTGAGGGATTTTTTTCCTATATTTTTAATGAGCCCTCTGTTCTATTTGTATTTAATTTTAAGATTTACTATTTCTTTAATTGCAGTTTAGTCAAGCAGGGATTCTTTCAATGGATAGCTTTGGAAAGTGGCAAGATTTTCTTTTGTTATATTAAACAGTGTTTTCACATTCCATAATGTTCTCAATTCAGCAACTGAAGCACATCATAAATTTAATTAGAGGAGTTTTCTTAAAGCATTTTTTGGCTGATAAACAGAAATATTGAGAAATAATTTTCCTAAGGATATAACAGAAGTATTTGGGGACTGTAGCAGAAGACTCTTGACTATTTTTCCCTTCCTGTCTGTCTTTCCATGGAATAAGAATTGCATATTTTTATTGAACTTATTTGTTGAATAACTTTCATGACAAGAACCATCATGAGATATCATCAAAAGCTATTAGAATCACCAAACAGATACTCATTAGCGACAAAAAGAGGCCTAAACCTATTTTAATTGGTTCAGAGCTTAATACCTTTATTACTTTTTGTTTGTGATACAAATAAGTTCTTATTTAAATGGGTAAATAGTTTTATAATTTTTTTGTTTGCTTGTTTGTTTGTTTCCCATACTTTACCTGTTATGGAATTGTGATTTGTCAATATTCTTTTAGTTGTATGCAGAAGATGTACTGAAGAAAAAAATATATATCTTCTGTACTGAAATAAATCCTTCTTAACATTTAATTCTAACAAAATAAACTGAGATTAAAGGGCAAAGAAACTTTACCTCCAAAACCTATTAGCAAATAATGCAAAGATCAATGGATACATTTTCAAAGGTTGAAAATTAATTGAAGTTACAGATTGTGTAGGGTTATCATGTGTTCTAGATGAATGTGAAGTTCCATTGACTTTTCTGAAACTGAAATGCTTCAAGTTATGCTGATATTTAAAAGTTGTGTGTGTATCTGTGTCTTGGACAAGAAAAAAAACCTGGGAATTCTTGTCTAATATTTTCTTGCCTGGTACTACTTCCTGATATTATGAAACAGGACATAAAAATAATTTACCTGTGTTAAAACATGCACCAGTGATTTATTTCAAAACTCTTGTGACCAATTGCTTTAAAAAATAGGCTTGCCTTTAAAAAATAGGCTTTCCACATAGTTCTCTTAAACTGCTATTAAGGCATGCTCCAGACATTGTGCCCTTCACTTTTTGCAGGGTATGAATATATTGGTGAATCTATTGCATGTATCAGCGCTTCTGTGGCAAACAGGAGGGACTAACCTAGGAGGAAGGTTACATCAATACTTCTCATATCCCAGTTACTAGATTCCACTTTATAGTGGCACAGAACTGCATTTGTCTTATGTAGAAATAAACAATATAGCTAAATGATCATCACCACTAAGGGAAAAAACCCAAAACAGTAAATGCCAACCGTTTTGCAGATAAAGAACTCCCTCTTGCAAGGCTGTAAGCACTGAGAAAGCAAGAGTCCGTCTGGACTGTTTTTAGTGCTTTTTTTTTCACTGCAGGAAATCATGGAAAGTTGTAGAGAGAGAAAGGGGATTTTGATTAAATAAAACTGATTTTGTTTTCATTCTCATTCATCCACACACTCTATTTTACTCATGTATTAGTGAGTGCTGCAATATGTGTCCACATTGTCTGGGTAGGAACTGGGAGTGACACAAGTCAACACCTGGCATGTCTTTTTAATGGCTTTTGGAGTGTTCCTGATGCTGAGGCCTGGATGTGACTTTTTCACCCTAAAAAAGTTGACAGTAGCTGTAATTTTTTTTTTTCCTTCATCCTGTGCCACCTTCAAGAGTCATTAGGAAATACTGCTGGTTTATTCACTTCTTTTTCTTCTCTTTCTGCAGTTTGTTTGGGTTTAAATTCCTTGTTTTCTTAGTATTTTTTGCCAAGGTCAGGTTTCTTGAGAATAAAATGTGATGTTACTATCTTGATGTTATCAACAATTGTCATTCTTGTATACCGTCTTACTCTTTCTTCCCATGTTTTTATACCCTTACGTCCCAATTTTCGTTTCATTTGTACCTTGCTTTCATTATCAACTTTCACAATTTGTTACTGGAAAGAAGGTTTCATAGCAACAAAGAAATTACAAACTTTACTCTGCAGCACCTATTGCAAAGCATGCGTCTTCAGATGCTTGTATTTACGTATGCTCAGAGTGATTTGGACACTTAGAACAATTTCTTGTAAAAAAATCTTATCAAAGAATGGTGCACTGCATATGACCTTCCCTGGGGTGCAGTGGAAAAGGGAACAAAACACACATTTGTGTGAAAAGTATTATGCTAATGAAGGTAGTCTAAGAGGCTAAAGCAGCTTGATTCAAACACTGTATACTTGGAAATGTAATATGGGCTACAAGAGAGGTAGAGGTTTCCTTTCTTATTATGGTAAAATTGTATCTTTAAGATTTCCAACATCACAGAAACAAGGCCAGATTTCAGTATTTTAGAGGTAAAATTCGATGTTGTAGAGTTCCAGAAATGGTAATATCTGTAACAAGAAAAGATGTGGCAATATTAATCCATATTGAAATTGGTTATTTTTTTGCCTTTGACGACTATACTTACAAAAAGTCTAGATAAAGTGATTTTCTTTTTTCTTTTAATAAACCCAGGAGATCACAGAGTGTGTCACACTGATATCTTTGCTAGGCAAGGCACTCATCAAAATACACACCTAGACTAGTATTTTTGCAAAGGATCCCTTGTAAACCTTTCCTAATGGCTATCCTCCTTTGCTGTTGGCAGTGGTGATTTGTCTGTTCTCTCAAATGCCAGTTACCCAAAGATAAAGGAAGGACATGAACAAGCAGGTATGTAATCTTCTTTTTATCTCTCCTTCAATATTTCAGGAGTTTTACTTTAAATGTGGAGCACACCCAACTGCTGACAGTGAAACATCTGTGGCTTTGAACCTTATTACAACAAACAGCCGCTGTATCACATGTATAACATGCACAGATATTAGGTAAGTACAACAAAAATTGTCAGAGATGTACAGTCTCAGTGCCTCATAGTACTTATCTCTTCCAAAGAGCCTCTCTCTCTCTTTGTTTATTTTCCTTTTTAAAGGCTGGTGTTTTTTCCCCTGGTAACATGGTGAAAAATGGGTCATATTTTCAGCTGTGTTATTTGTTTTGCTGGTAAAATTGCAGTTCATATTTTTGTACCTTAGTCATGTTGTATGTGGAAATCTGACTGCTTAAATTCTAACTAAAACCTCAAGTTCTCAAGATAGTGGCATAAGTGTGTAGATATTTTCTGCTAATATGTATTCAAGAGCCAGGGAAAGAGCTGGATTTTTGAGGGGAATTTTTTGACTATTCCTGAGGAAATTAATTTCTTTATATTTGTTCTATAAATCAAAGTAAAATGCATCTGTTCTCATGTTTGTGTTTATTGTAATTTGAAATATGTAATGCATCTTTGCTTGTGGTATTTGGGCATGTACATTCAAGAATATCCATTACTTGCAAATGCATGGATTAGAAACCAATTGCCCGAAAAAGACACTTACCATTTTAGTGAAGAATTACCTGAAGCACATTTATCTATTGACTAGGAGATATTTTATATGAAACTGTAAAGAGAATTGTAAAACAGTAGTTGTTGGTCAGAATGGAGAAATTGGAAAGGACACTTGAACTCTGTACTGATTCATATGGCGTGGCTTCTGGAAAGGGCTGGCTTTGAGAGCATCTTTTGTGGTGTATTTACAGAAGTGGCTCCTAGGTACAGATTAAACAAAGACCAAATATCAGTCTCTGTCAAACTGGTACATCAGCATTTTGCAGCAAGGATGCCAACTCAGCTATTCAAAAGTGGCTGGTTCTCTTGTCTCCACTATAATTCCCTGGGCAAGAGAATGATTTGGCTTACTGAAGAGCAGACCCCTAGTGCACTGTACTGCTAAATACAAGAGGGCCAAGGGCTGATCCCCAATCCCAAGCCAGATGGAAATGACTGACGGATGTCCTGCGCACAGCTGTGTAACCTGGTGCTTCATCATAGCAAGCTTGGGTTACTTGTGGAGTGGAAACCCAGCTATTGTAGATATGCAGTGAAAGTACACTTTTTATCCCAGCAGTAAGATGGAATGGAAAAGTTCCAACATTTCCTGTGTGAGGCCCAGAAAGTTTCAGAAGAGCTCACTGAACTTTGTAAGAACAACAAATGAATAAAGCTTGCTGAAGAGCTGAAGAGCTTTTTGAGATAAACAGTACCTATCTCTGGCACCTGTGTCCACAGGGTTCTCAAGAACTCCAAGTATTTCTGGACTGCAGGAAAAATTGTCTGTTCCTTCTAATTCTCCTGAGGAGAATTTATTGTGTTTTTGTTAGGGTCTCAATTAAGCAAAAAAACAGAAAAAAATGGAAAAAAATTTAAAAGCCCACCCCCCAAAAAGTAAAAAAAAAAAAAAAAACACCAAGGAAACATAAGGAAAAAACTTGTCTAAAATCCCCTTTCTGGGTAACATTAAAAGAAGCAAAATGTAAGAAATTTGTTCTGTTTCATCGTGTCAAAATATTGATACACATTTCTACGATAACTAAATTTTTGAGAATGTATCCATACATTAAATTCTGATTCTCTTTCAGAATTTAGATTTTTTTAAAGCCATAAAAGCCTCCCATGCACTTTTGTGTAATACTAGACATTTGTAGGTGATACCAAAACACAGGATATTATTTTACTTTTTTTTTGTATGGCAAATCCTTTAAGTTAAAATAGAATTTCACATGTGTCTTTGGGTGGATGAAATAATTTTCAAATTAAAGCTGTGCAAGAAATTGGTCTAGTTTCTGATTTTGTCTTTTACCAGTTGCAAGCATGGTCAAATGTAAGTTCTGACCATCAGAAAGAGCAAGATCCTACAATGAAAACACCAGTTATGAAAAGGTCATTGTAAAATCTTGGGCTACTTAAAAAATCTCTGTGCAGTTGTTTTGGGGTTTTTTGAGTTTCTAATTCCTTACTCCAACCTAACATTCTTGTAATATTTGTGTGTAATTCTAAGAAATTACCTAAATCGCCATAATCTTTTTACGTCAGTTAAATATTTGGGTGATTGTACTGGCAATTACTTTCTAATACGCTTATGCTTTTGAAAAGTAGCATTTAGGGCACTCTGCAGTTTAGAGTATTTTGTGAAACCTACCTTCATCCTTCTGTAGCATTCATGTGAAAAAGAGGATTAACTGTATTCGGTACATTAGCTATTACTTTGTATTAGCTTTGCTATAGTAAAATAAGAAATTTGTGTCTGTTCTTCAGAGTAGATTTTTCTTCCTTTTTTTTTCTGAAAAAAACCCAAACCATAGCAAGACACCAAACAGGAAAAGATAACAATGACATGCTATTTGCATTTTTCTTACATATTATTTTTTGCAGCAATATACACCATATCTCTAAGTGTTTCTATCAATTTATCATTGGCAGTTAGTCTACCACAGGCAGAGTAATTAAGCTCCAAGATTCTTGGCGCAGCATTTGTATGGTTTTAGTGAGGTTAGCAAAGCTCCTAAAAATCTTATATAGAGCAGTAGTGTACTCTGCTATATAGACAAAATACAAAGTGGAAGGAGTGTTAGTCTATTGTCAGTTTTTATTCTTAAGTTTACATTAGATACACTTAGTTTGTCTTAGGTTTATACTTTACATAAATATTTTCATGCAAGTCTGACCACTCGAGTGAAATAGTTGAAAGCCAAATACCCTTGTAGGGCTATGCTAAATCCATAGGCAGTATTCCATGTACTGTAATGCCTTCCAATGTATTCTGCTTATCTGCAACAGAGTTAGTGTGAATTTGCAGCCTTTATGGCAGCCTTTATGCTTTTTTGGGTTTTTTTCTGTAGCATTTAAGGTGATGCGTTGCTATTCTACGTCCTTGAAGAAGCTTTAATAGGTTGAGCAAATGGCTGGAAGTTGAAACAAATACTAAAAGCGTACAATCCTCAAGGGAAGATCTGCTTTTGTCAACTGTTTCCAGTAGAAATAACATCAAAAGGGGCTAGGAGTACCCCAGGGTACCCATAAATCAGGCTTAGGAATAACAGCAGTTTTAAGCAGTGTAAAAATAAAATGTGTAGAACAGAAATGCCTCACGTCATCTTTCACGAACTCAGTAGGGTACAGTTCCTAAAGGCACCATTATTTTTAGCTTTCAGCAGATCCAGATAAGTGTAAAAGATATATAGGACATACTGTCACTTAATAGGTAGAAAGAATTCTCTAGAAGGAGAAGTACTAGTACTTGGTGTTGTGTTATCAGATTTTTTTTCCTTATCTAATAAATTCCTGCTTCATAGTCTTGAACAAAGAAATGTTTTGTTTTGTTTTGAAACAATGAAATCTTTTATATGTTTTTCTGCTCTTTGGAATTTTTAATACTGGAGTTGGAAATGAGAACTTCTGCTAGTAGTGATAGTAGTACATATGCTAGTTATTCTTCAAGGGTAACTGTGATGTAATGTCTTTGACATAGTTCTTTTCAGGCAAATCAGTTTAGACTGTGATCACATTTGATTCCATGGGCAAGTAGTGGAGAAGGTCAGTACTGAGAGGGCAAAAAAGTGAATGTGCTATAGGAAGACCAGTTGGAAACTCAATGGACAGCTTTCTGCTCCCTCAGACAGTAAAGAATAAATGCCTGCATGTTATTGAGAATAGCAGTGTTTTAATCTGGTTTGCATGGGATTACTTTGGGTCTTCTAAGCTTCTCACTAGTTCTTTATCAACCATATTTTTCAGTTTGTTTTTTTTTCCCGAAGTCAAAGTGCGAGACATTTTTTTCCTCCAGCAGCAGTTTGTGACATTCTCTTATCACTCCTGCTTGCTCATTTCCTCCATTGTAGAGTCAGAATTGACTGAGTTGAAAAAAACAGATGAGGAGTTGTTGGGGTTTTTCTGTTTGTTTTATGGTGTAGTGTTTCTAAATTAGCAAAGGATAGAATCATTTGCCTTGCAATAAATGCATATGTGAATGATTTTTTTTGTGTCTTCTACCTTGGCTTTTATATGCCAAAAGAAGACCAATATGAAGTTTATAAGGGGGATTAGGATTTTTCTGTTTTCATATTTTGGATTTTGATCTTTATAACATTATTGTTGATGTAGATGTGCCATGTTCTTTATTGACCTACACGTATTGTGTTATGCATTAATGTTTTTAGATATAATATTTCTTCAGTTACAGTTTAAATATTGTTTAAAGACATCTGAAATAATTTTCCTTGTCTTTCTTTCTTCTTATAAAAGATATATGGTATTAATGGAGTCTGGGTTCAAAAAAAGAAAAGTGGAAAGAGTATCAGAGGAGGAATAAAGCAGTGATTATGACAAGAAATAGATGAGGTAGCAGGTCAGCCGTGTATTCAAAACCTTTACATTACAAATAATTCCAGAATCTTTAGCTGATTACTTGAAACCAATGCTACAGTTGAAGAGACAACTTGCAAATTCAGCTTTTGATAGAGAACCACCAATTACCTCAATTTGTTAGAGCATGCTAATGCCAATGTTATGGGTTCACATAAAGGTTGGACTTAATGATTCTTGTAAGTCCCTTTTGACTCAGAATATTCTGTGATTTGTTTGAGAACTGTTAACATTTTCTTAGTGAAGAAGGTGTAGAACAAATTTGATTCAGGTCAGTTTTGCTGGTATTTGAAGAGAGTTTTGCCAGGGACCTACTGTGGTTTTCCAAGATGAAAATGCAGACCATGTCCATTAAAAGACATTACCCAAATGATGTTTTCAGAAGAGGAAATATCACCTTATTTTAGACTGATAATTGCTATTTCTCTTTGCTTCTGGGACACAGGATCCTAAATTTACCCTTTGGGCCATTATAATCCAAGCAAGTTATTAAATCTATATTCAGCTATTCTGTTTTTAAGCACTTTTTCCCTCGCTGTGACCCATCTTGATAATGTGGTCTCTGCTCCAAATCTCTGTTACAAATTCTGTTGTCTTTGTGTACCTTGAGTAGTTCAAAGAAGAGTGGGAAAACTTTGTGCTAAGAATTAAATCTACTTTGTCTAACAATTATGACCATCTGGGACAATGTCTACTGCTTTATTCCCTAATGTTCCTAAAATTAATGAGATTTCTTAAGAATCACTTATTTAAAGCAGGAAATTAGATATAAAACTAACTCTTACTAATTGATTCAGGGCCTTTTTTTTCTTTTCTCCAATTAGGTAACTTACAGAATACTCTTGTTACAGCTGTATTTGCTTGTGACAAAACTCAATATTTGAGTTTTGTTACAAGCAAAACCATGCTGAGAAAACCTTTTGTTGAGAATTTGGATGATCTTTTGAAATGTGAACCAAGTTTGAAATGAAGTGACCTTCATTTTCTCTGAGGAGCACACTGTGGATTTCAGACTCAAAGACTTTTACCATGGGCTACTGGAAGATGTGCCTTGTGCATGAAATTCAGTTGTCTTAATCTTTCTCTTTAATTATAATCACTAGAATACAGCAGCCCCCTATGGCAATGACAGGACAGCAGTGCAATTCTTATGGTTCTGCCTCTGAATCTGTTAAGATCTGCACTGCAGCTGCATTTCAGTGAGACAGCTGCCAGCTTCAGCACATCTGGGGACAGGAGAGCGCCTTGGCAAAGTTATTGCACTGTCACGTTCTACATATCCTTTGCCAGCAGGGAACAAGCGAGGAGGATTTTATACAACCTCACTTGTCTCCTATGCTGGACATAAAGCATGAATTTCTCTTCATCTGGGAGAATAAAGGCTGACTACCTTTCCTTCTTTATCACAGGGATTTTTTTTTCTATGTTGTTCCTTTGCTTGACATATGTTAGTGTACTGTTGACAGAAGGGACAAATGGAAAGGAATGTATTGATTGCCTGCTGGTTTGTTGGGGTTTTTTTTGGTTTTATTTTTTTTACATTTGCCTACGTGTTTAATTATAAATATAATATAATAAATATAATGGTGTGTGGTGTGTGAGTGTTTGAAACAGCCATGAGTGAGGATTTTTGTCACAAGTGAAATTAATTTCTGATTTGAATTTATTTCAATAACGTGCATCTCCTGATACATGTGGGATAAAATAAATTGAATTTCATGAATTTCATTTTACAGTTGACATTTCACCTGAAGCCTGCAGATTACAGAATATTATCAATAGGCTCTATATTATATGCTCTTTGCCATTCTAATTTATGGTGTGATTAATACAGTGAGATGTTTTTGTAGATTTCTTCACTTTGTATTTTATTCATGTTGCAAGACACAAAGACTTAAAAGTTTAAATGGTTTTGGATAAATCAGTAGTTTTAGTGTGTCAGGTATCCAAGTGTAGCATATCCAAGATTTCATGAACCTCACTTCCATAATATTCTGAATATGAATGCTTGCATATAATCAATGAAAAATGCTAGCTAAGGAATTTAATTTTGTTCAAGTATTGTAAATTTAAATGTTAGAATTCATTTGCAGTGTCCAAGAAAATCAGAGTAGTGAATGTTTTAAAACGTTGCTCAAAGAGACTCTTTTGAACTTGCAAGTCCATAGTATGCCTTTTCCCCATAGATGTTTGCAGGTTCAGGTGTCTGGGACTTTCTTTTCTTTCGTTTTAAAATGAATTCCTTAACACAAAAGACAAAACGTTTTCATCTCTGGTTAGTTCTGCTTCAGGCAAGGTTAGTAACAGCTGAATATTTTCACCATCTGATAGCAGTGTAGTGGCCTATGAGAATTGTTATTGGAGGTCACAACCCACTTGTTTTGGAGAGAAAGCTATATCACCATCACAGGTGATATTAATTAGCAAGCCTCATCCTATCAGCAGAGACCGAGGTCTGAAGGAACAAGGTGAACAAATTGCAGAGATGTTCCTTTCAGGTCTCAACTGAGGCATTAAGGGAATGGTTTGGCGAGGAGCTTCTGCTGTTGCTCTCTGTTGAGCAGCCAGTGGTTTGGCTCATCTTGCACTTCAGTAAGGGGAAGGAAGGGAAAGTGTTTGTGAAAGATGTGGTTGGCTTTTACAGCATAGAGAAACAAGAGTGAAAATATCCAAGAAAGAATGAAGCTGTCCAGCAGTAAAAACCTAAATATGCACACAACAGAATAATTTCATGTGCAGGAACTTAGGAAAAATTGAAAATAGTGGTATTGGGCAAATGTACCAGGAGAAAATTAATGAAATTAAATATTATTCATAAGACGGAGAACCTGTCATACAGTGTCTGTTGTCCTGCGTAATGTCCTGGAGAGCCATTCTGTACCTGACTCAAATAGCTCCATGAGAATTGCTATCAGGTTTCAAAAACACATAATTCAAATGAACAGTTTGATGGAATTTGATGGCAAGTGTTTACACACTGTTTTCAATAGATGTCTGGGGCAAGGTACTACTCTCAAATTCTATAACCATATTTTTGATGTGTATCACATTCAGGGGTACATGGGTACAAAATTTTGGGGAAACAAGGGAGGGATTGAGAAATATGTTGAAGAAATATGTTCATTTGTGTACATATAATAAATAGGATCGCATACTGCTGTATTTCTCTCTAAACCATGGTGTTGAATGAATTGTCATAGCAGTGTACTGACTGACAAGTGCATAAGGAAAATATTTCACACATTTTCTACTGGCAGTCTGCACTGAGCATGCAAAGCTTACATTAGTCTTGATGGAACTGAAATGGAATTTGTTAATTAGGATTCCTTTTTTTTGGTTTTGAACTTAGCAAGTCATGATCATTGATAGCTCTTTTCCATCTTATTAATTCTTTGGTTGTGGTTAAAGGTTGCTTCTGGAGACAAAAGCGTTTCTGAAGGCAGTTTTAGAAAGAATCTGTATTTATTTCTTTCTGTAAGAGAAACCAATAGGATTGTAAATTTTTTAGATATTCAGAGAAATTCCTTTTTACTCCTGATGAACGTATTTGCATAAAACTTCATTTAGGAAACTTCACTATATGTTTATTTTAATGCATAGCAATTTTGAAATAGTAAATTATTTCAATAACAGTATAATTGTTGTATAATGATAAATGATAGTAAAAATTTTAATGTAAATTGTGCTAAGTTCTAAGCAACTAAGTTCTTTATCAACTAAGTTACCAGCACAATTAAAGTTTTTAAAGTTTCCTTATAAAGGGCAAATCCAGGGCAGGGTTGGGCAGTGACATAGAAAGTAAATTCAGTCCCATGGTAAAAAATAGAAAAAAAGCCAAGTTAAATTGTTAATACATAACCTATGAACTTAGTGCACAAAGATGCTGATTTGCAGTGTGGTTTGAAAATGACAAGAAATAAATCATAATCAAAGTCATCAAAATCTGTTAAGTTCTATCAATATCTGTAAAATGTTGCAGGAGCTATGTGCAGGCATTTGGAAATGGTTGAAAATGTACACAATTAAGGGAATAGTAATTTTCCCAGTACAAGTTTGTATATGGTAGTGATACTGCACTGGCATATCAATGTAAGAATACTACACAAAAAATGACACCAATAAACCCTCATTTTTATATTGTTACAAACTCCTGTGCTAAGACTTATATTTTCATTTGGCGTGTTTGTTTTAGTTTATGTTAAAGTAATTCCATATCACTGCACATTGAAATGCAGTAAGCAGGATGAAAACAAGTACATTTGCCCATCTAAAGTGTTTGAATTTTTTTCTTAATATTTCTCCAATTACATTGACATAATTTCTCTTGTTGAGGAAAATAATCTTA
The DNA here is from genome assembly GCA_018697195.1 of Certhia americana. Taxonomy (NCBI): domain Eukaryota; kingdom Metazoa; phylum Chordata; class Aves; order Passeriformes; family Certhiidae; genus Certhia; species Certhia americana. The sequence continues at coordinate 75,148,126 of CM031859.1, forward strand.
TGGCTCATCTCTGAAGATCGACTTTGACTGTGGTTGGACATGCTCATGAAAGAGTCAGTGGTAGTGAAAAGTGAGTAAAATAGTAGAGAAAATGTGTGTTGCTGGTCAGCAAGATGAGGGAAAAATTATACCTACTCGACTGAATGCATGAGTTAGCATAAATGTTGCTTTTTTGTGCAGAGATTTCAGAGATTTTCTACCACAGCAAACTTTTACAAAACCCTCCTCTTAGTCACTTTGTTTTGTTTCCCTTTAATGTTATGTATTCCTACATGTTTACTAAGTAAAATGAAATTTTGATTGATTTTTGGTGCATATTTATATATAATATATGCATGTGTATACATACATATATACACACACATTCTTATGTGTATGTACTTCTTTCTTTCTTTGTCTTTCTTCTCTTTAAGCAATCTTCAGTTATTTGAAGTGCATTACATTTATAAGTGTTTTCCCCCCATGCTCTTCTTATTCCAGTTTACACAGGAGACAAATCTGCCCATATTTCTGGTGAAAGTAGGAACCAGGCAGTGCTTTTTTGGCATGCAAATTCCATTTGCATTTTACAAATTACTCTTTCTTTTTGTTTTGTTTGAAGTGACAAAGAGAACAGTCAGACCACTTCCCATAAGGTGTGTTCTGTTATAACCACTAAAGGCAGTGTCAGCCAAACAGCTGCCAAGAAAACCAGGACCAGCCTACTGATGTACACAGTGCAGGGAAGATGAGTGCACTCAGATGTCACCTCTCTGGATCTGTCCACCCTCTTTGGAAACAGGCTGACAATGCTGATGTCAATCTTGAACTGTACTCATGAGCAAGACTATGCCTTTGCTCCCTATGGATTCTCTAATCTTGCTGGGGTTTATTTGATTTCCTGACAGAAGAAGTTATTTTTATTCACTTTTGCTATATGTGCCTCAAAAGGTGTCAGAACATGTCCTGATCAGAAAGCAGGTGGTGAGAGTGATGCTGCAATATGGTTCAGTCTGGTTATATAAATATAAAACAGTGTCAGAAAGTCATTTATTCAGTTCAATGCATTAGTAATTTAATTTTGATTTTAAAGTAAAATACCAAAACAAGAGAGAAAAAGCATTTTCAAGACCCTCATCGCTGGAATTTTTTGCCTTGTCCTTTTTCTGTCTTGTCCTTCAAATACATCCATAATTTCAGGAGAAATAGTCATTATTGTTTTGTGGAGACACATTTATGCATGTATCTGCTAAAGTAATTTTAATTAAAAAGACACTTCTCTTACCTTGACCCTTTAGACTTTGGTTTTGCAAACAGTTTTGTGGGTTTGAGTACTTTTTATGATATAAGTGTTTGCAGGTTAAGGCTTATGTACTGCATAACTGCAGATCATTTTCACATAAACAGAGCTATGACTTTTCCAGAAATAAGTATCTTCTACAGATGCACAGCCTGTCCCTCTTGCATTCAGCTGTGACCTTGAAAACTGATTAACAAAATTGTACTCTAAGGGATACAAGGCTTCACATAAAGCAAGTGAAGCATGTGCAAGCCCTTGAGGGGTGCTTAGAGTGTCTCATAGACTCTAATGGTAATTCCTTTCTCTTTTAATGCTATTAGGTGATTCTGGCTTGAGGCAATCCGTAGTACTTTTCTCTTTATTTAATTTTTGTGCCACAGGTTTTATGAATTATCTTATTACAACCCGTTTCATGTTTTAAAGTCTAAGTGCTCTATATGTCTGGTGTGCTAAGTGTCTCCTTCAGCTATTCAGGTATTTTGGGTTGTTTCATTGATTTTACATGGCATAAACTTTGGCACAGTAAGAAGATGAAAAGTTGAGTTATGATTACCTAAACCTGAAAACAAAGTGGTGCTTGTGAAATGTAGGGTGCCCTGCATTTAAGATCTCATGTCCTTCAATAGTAAGAAGGGTTATTTGAAAATATGCTATTTGCTACATTCCAAAGAGTAGTACATTTATTATTTAGTAACATTGGCAAGCTGTGAAAACCTGGTTTCAAAAATTAATTTATTCATTAATTAGAGGCTTGTAAATTATTGTACTTTTGACTTTCTAACTCTCTGCATTTGTATTTGAATTATGCTTTGGTTAATGAAACCTACTGGAAGTCAGAACTGAGAAATAGAATTTAAAGCGCTCTACACATTCCTCTCAATCTTGCTGCCAATTTTTATGTCTTTAAAATCAAATTTGTATTACATGGACAGGGATGTAAGGTATTGTTTTAATAAGTCATTAAACTGGCAGAAGGCATTAAAAGAATCTTGCTTGTGATAAAAAACAGAAGGCAAGACTGAATAGTAGCTGATCTTAAACATCTGGGATGTGCCAAGGTACAGAAGTATAAATGTAGCATTCCCTGCACCCCTGCTTTTTGTGTTCCTTGTTAAAAAATCTGGGTACCAAAAGTGGAGGGATTTTTGTTGGGTTTTTGTCTCTCAAAGTTGAGTTATTCCAGTTTCTGAAGCTAGAAATAATGGGGACAAAATATAGATATTAGTTGGCCGCATGGCAACTTCTACTCTGATTGTAATGCATTTCCCTATCCAGGACAAAGAAATTGAATCTCCTGAGAATTTTTTATGCTCTTCTCTATCTTTCATTTAATAAAATGTGTTGTTTATATTAGCAAGGAATAAAATATTTCTATAGAGGTGTCCTTATTTTGTTGGTAGGGTCTCTAAGGTGGTTTGAGTTCTGCAGAACGTTTACAACCAAACTGTGACCTCATCTCAGTAAGCAGTTAAACCTGTGTTTAGCTTGCTGAATCTGAATACTCTCCAACAGGATATAAATGCAGGTGTATGTCCTTTGCTTGGTCAGAACCTAGACTCATCCAATCTAATCATCCTGCATTTTCTGAGTGATATCCTCACATTCAAGAAGTAGTTATGGAATGTCTTTAATGAGTCTCTCAGTGTGAGGTAGGATTTATAATGCTCTTCATCACAGGAAGCAGATCTAATAGGGAAAATTCAGGAGGGTTTGTTTCTCTTTTTTGAGAATAATACTGTTCTGGAAATGTCTGCTGTCATGAGAATGAATTTCACTGGAAAGAGCTCTTTTCTCAACCCTTTGCTGTCTTTTCTGATTATCTGAGCTAATCTATATGCATATGAAAGATGTATTTTATATGACTTATCTTCCACTTTTCTAGGTATCCTGGTAATGACCCCCTGTTTTAAGACAGATATTTATGGTTTTGTCCATACTGTCCCAGAGCTTCTTGTTTTCTTGAAAATATATTATGCATATTTGCCGTTCAGATGGTATTTATCTAAGGGTTAAAGCATTAACACTACTACAAAAAAATGTTAAAAATATTTCTGATGAAAGTGATTGTTTTTCTTAGCATGTTGAATGATATTCTTGGCCTTTCAGAATAGGTTACAGAAAAGTGAGCATTTGTATTCTATTTGCTGATCAAGAAGTAGGATACTATTATTCTGAGTTTGTGTTCCTTTCTTTGTTTTGAGTTTGTTCTTTTCCAAATGTATGAATATGTTATTTCTTCTTTTTCTACGAGATTCATAAGATTGTATTAAGCTCCTAAGGAAGTCAGGAGAATATCCTTTGAATTCTTTTCTTCCCTTGTCTCTTTCCTTCTCCCTGCTGTGTTTAATAGATTCTGAAAAGAATTTTATTTTTTTTTTAGCTGAAGCAAAAAAAGGAATAGGGGAGGAAAAAGAGAATGAAGGCTTTACATTAGATCTGCAAGGCATTTTGAAGAGGTCATTTTTGATACCAGCAAGCATCTTTATTTCCCTTTTTTGCGTTAAAAGAAAATTGTTTTCTAATTGTTTTATGCAGGCAGTACACAGTCATGTAGTTGGATTTCACTCTAAGAAGATTTTTTAAAAATTCAGTATGAAGTGGACTGGGCAGAATTGCATTGACCTTGGTTCTAGGTACTAATGTTAAGTAATAGTTTTTGACACTTGGGCAGAGTATTCCATTAAAATGGATATCTTCAAATTTTTTCCACTTAGCATTTACTGATATCTGTCTTATTGTTTACCATATGCCAGAGGGAAAAACATCCTACAGGTAAAAAGAAGTATTTTTAGAACTGGGGTTTTGTAACATTCAGTTGCATTTTTAACATTGCATTGCAGTTTTATTTATTTTATTTTAGCTTAGCTTTTCCTACTGTGCATATAATCATATGTCAATGAAAGATTGATTCTGCAAAGTGAGGACTCAAGTTCTAGAACAGGACGTTATTTAAAGTTATGCTTGACTTTAAATGAGTAGTGGCTAAATATGCCAACAGAAGAATGTTTATTCTCATTAGGTTCTTCTTTCAGTTACCCCTTACAAATTTTTTCTTCTCTAATAGCTTGTCTTGTCAAGGTTAGGTCACAATATCTAAGTTTTGAGAACCATGAACAAAGGTACGCAGATACCATAAGAGGAGGTATTTGCAAAATCTCAGTGGGGGTAACTGTCTCCGTGTGGATGAGTTTCAAGACCTGAGGCAGATGAAGAATTACCTTTTCAGTTGTAATAAACAAGCTTAAAATACCAAACTGATTTGGGAACCAAGAATTGGAGCCTTCCTTCCTTGCTTAGTTATTGAGGTTCTCTAGTGGATGTTTCTTTTTTAAAAAAAACTACTCTTGGTCTCCATAAACTGTCACATTTCTTTGATATTTAAACTTTCTTTGCTACTTTAATGACACTATACTTTTCTGAAGTTTAATTACAGTGGGGTTACAGTGGCAGTTAGTACAATAAGCATGAAGTCAATGATTTGTAGGAAAAAATGGTTATTTAACTAACAGCAGAAGCCAGAGAAGTAACAACTTGATCTAGACTCAGTTGCCTATAGGTGAAATATTCTGTATATATTGACAGTCCACTTTGTGCCTTAGATTTCTGAAAGGCTACTTGTGTAACTGGCATATTAAAAGCCTGTGGAAAGGAAAATAAATGAATGAAGACTTTGTAAACTCAGAACACATTTTCTGTGTTCATTACCTGTCAGACAAAATATATTTGGGCCACGACAACAAAAATTAAAAAAAAAAAAAAAAGTAATAGTGCTGAAGAGCACAAATGTGTGGAACCACTGCACCTGTATGGGGTTTCTTCAGATACTTTAATATTGCTTGCAATTGAGTCATTCATTGATGATGGTTGAATACTGTGAGGTGGAATGAGTACCTTTTGTGTGTGTTACAGGTTATCATATACTGTGGGTTGACTGACACTCTAAACATCCCAAACTTTTTATTGCAGAATGCTGTGCTATCAGGTTGGGTACAATTATCAGCAGCCTCCCTCATGTTCTGAAAGAGATACTGAACGTCTTGCTTGCTTACCTTCTTTTAGGTCTGATTTACAGCAGTGCAAAGTGAGGAAAGCTACTTTTTTTAACTGTAGTCTTTGACAAATTATAATTTTTCTGTGGAGAACGGCCCCTTGTTTTTCAACATTTTTCAGATGTGAGAAGCTTGCTGTATGGTTGCAGTCATTTTGTGCTTTTTTTCATTTATGCAGCTTTGCTGTTCTGCTCAACTAGTGGGGTTAGCATAAAATTGCTCACTTCACTGAATCAGCTAACATAGGTGGCTTGCTGCTTGCAAATTGTTGGAAGAGGCAAGCAGCCAGCAAGGGTTGTTGCACAGCCAAGAACATGATATACATTCAGGTTCCAGAAAAATTCCAGGTTTTCAAATAAGGTTTGTTGCTGTTAGAATTATTTCATGGCAAAAATTATTGTCTGGCCAAAAGTTATTAAACCAAAGTATTCATGGTGCAAGTTGCAAATAAGTGCTTTTATCCCTTGCTTTAAAAGATTTGAAGGATACCTCTCACCAGTGTGAGACTATGGATTAAGTATCACATTCTGGTAAGAATGTTAGCTGCTGCCATGGGTGGGATTTTGGTTCTATTTGTTCTTCAGTGCAGAGAGTTCTGTAGGGTCTATTGGTTGGTTTGGTTTGGATTTTTTCTGTAAAAAGATATTTTCTGTATTTTGATATGTTTTTACTAGGAAGGATTCAGAAAATACTTTTCTGGAAAACTGCGGCTGCTTGAACAAAACTGCTTGCAATTTCAGACAGGAGATTAAAAAAGAGATAAGGAGAGATAAAAACCAAACAAACACAGTGAACAGCAGCGTCCTTATGCATCCCAAGACAAAAAAATTTTTAAACATAGTGGAAAGTTGCTTTCGACTATGTTTTTATACACAATTTTATACACATGGCTTCAACATTGAGCAATCTAAAGAAAAATAAATTTTTGGATCTTCATAAGTTTTAATTCAAGTGACATTATTTTCCTTAGCCTGCTTCACCAGATTCTTGATGCTTTGTTGCTTATGTGTGCTTATGCTTGAGTATGTTCTCCCTGTCTCTGCCAAGTACCTAACTCTCCAACTCATTCTACAGTGAAAGTCCTGACTTAACTTTTTCTTAAGCTTTTCCTTTTTGAAAACCACCCCAGAGCTCTAGTGTATTTGTATTTGATTGGCAACCTTCAGTTTTGTTTTTTTGATTAAAAAAAAAAAAGGCAATTAGAAAGTTTTATAGAGTGAAATATTTTATGTGCTGATTTTATGAGTATAGCTTTATTGTCATAATCTTAAATGGCAATGACATGAATTTTCACTGCTGGGTGAGTTATTAACAACTTCCGAACTCCTGCCTTCAGAATGATCTTTTTTTGAAAAATTTTATTTTATTCTGTTTTTCTAAGTCTCATTTAATGATGCCTTCTAGGTAAAAAGATAATTTCATGGAAGCCTTTGAAAACAGAGCTTTGTGACTGAAGCTTGTTTGCTTTGTGACCTACATGTATATTTTAACAATCAAGGTTGTTGAAATACTTTTGCCCTTCAAGAAAGTAAAATGATTCACAAAGCGTATTTTAACCAAATACTAAAACAGAGGTATATTTACTTTGGAATGTAAAGGTTTATTAAAATAAATGCCTAATAATTGAGTCAAATATAAAGCTGCAATAGTCATTGTGTGGGATGCTGCAGCAGTGAAGGTAATGCTTGCCAAGGTACACCATGAAAGCAGATTGATCTCCTGCAACCATTTGTGTACTACTTTACATGTTATCTGGACAGACCATTCTAGTGACCAGAATCACAGCCAGCTTTGTGCCAACTACAGAATTGTGCCACTTGCTCTATGCTTTTTTATATCCCAAAACTTAGCTTTCC
>CM031859.1:75798335-75996690 GCA_018697195.1 Certhia americana
GGCAGTGCCGGGCAGGGTCCGGGAGGTGCCGACTGACACCGGCAGGTGCCGAGCTCGGGCAGGAGCCGCGGGCCCGGGGCGCCGGCAGGGGGCGCCAGCCCCTCGCCCGCCGCCTGGCAGGCTCTCCCGAGGCTCCACGACTCGGGCCCGGCCCTGGGGAGAAGGTCAGTGACAGCCCAATTTTCTGTCCCCCAGGCCCTGCCTCGGGCCAGAAGGAAGCGGGCTGGGCTAATCTAGCTCTGCAGGGAGCTTGACACAAGCCGTGATCTCCCTGGTGAAGGCTTCAGCCTGCACCAGCACCGTGGGTTGCGCTGTTTGGCCAAGCGTCCCTCGCTGACAAGGAAGATCGTGTTTCAAGGCTCAGATTAGGCTAGAAGATTAAATTGTGGCAGCAGCTGCTACTCAAGGGAACAAGGAATAAAATCATTAATTACGGCAACAAAGAAACAAGACACTCTTTCCAGTGTGAGGCTTGCATGCAGCCAGGTCAGAAAGGCACAAGCAGCCTAACTGGGGAGATGGAGGAAAACCCATCACAGCCCTCTGACCTCTGCAGCACCCTTCAATGTGAAAAGGAAACACTTCCAATTGTCTGTATCAGTATTCTGCAGGAACTCTCTGCCTCACGTTTGGAGGGCTTCCTGTCCTTCATGTCCAGTCACCCCCAATCCTCCCTCCTCACACAAAATACTGAAACTAGAATTATAAAACTCTTAACAACCCCACAGCAAAGGGATATGTTACGTGGTCCCATTCAGTTTCTGAAGTGAAGCGATACTCTCAGCTGACTCCAAAAAAACCAACAACTATTAAATCCTACACTAGATGAGAATGTGGAGGCCTGCCAAGACAGATCAACCAGTACAGCCAGCAAAATATGTGAAACAGGGTAGGCAGCATCTTACGAATATCACTGAAGGGTGCTTACAGCACCAGCTTACAAGTCACAGGATCACTCCCCCTGGAAGAGACAATGGGTGGCACACACAGTTCAATAGCTAGGACACCGTATCATGAGTCGCTCTACGCCCTCACATGCTCAGGATCATTCCAGTCCAGGCCTTATCTAGTATGAAGCACAATATAGCCATTGCCATCTACTTTTAAAATAGTTTATTTCTGGTCTTAAAATATACATCAGTTTGAAAATCTCAGAAAAAAACACATTAGTTACAGATTAACAGTCTGGAGTTGGAACACTGGAAGTGGGATGGGCTCAAGGTCCCAGAGCCAATACTGCTGGAGGTGGGCAGGAGTGCAGAGGACACAATGCCCACGGGGAGAGAGGGCTCTGCTGCTTGAGGCCACCACCCCCTCCCTCAACCTCTGCCAGCAGCCTAATGCTGCAAAGCACAAGAGTCTGGTGAGGTGCTGGGCATACCTTTGCCATCCCTCTACTTCACTGTTTTGCTTTTCAGTCTACCTTGACCAAAAGCAGAGAGAGGCCAGCTCTGTTCAGCACCATCGGCACCAGCTGCCTCAGCAAAATAGTTTTGTCCACTGACCAGCATGTCAGGATTCAGGGGAAATGAGGCTGAGCTCTGGGGGGCAATGCCTCCCCCACTGCAGGCCACCAGCAGCCTCAGAGCCAGAGCAGCTCACTCAGTGAGTAGTAAACCCCAGGTGACATCTGTGAGGCAGGATCTGGCAGCTGCTGCAGATGTAAACTCTCAGCAGTGCTGCAGAAGAACAAAAGAAATGCAGCTGTGGAGTTGCTGATGGCAGCAAACACAAGGACATTCCCCTGCCCCTCCACAACTGGAACAGGGGAGATAAACACTCTGCAGGCACAGAGGAGGCTCCCACCCTCAGCACCAGCCTGTCTGCACAGCAAAACACTGCAGTGAAATACTGAGTCCCACCTCCCCGCCAGAGGGTGGCATCCAGCTCCACAACTGGTCCAGGTGGGAAACAAGGTGAGTACGTAGGCAGCAGCTCTGCCCAGGGTACATAAAACAACCTACACAGCTTGCCAGAGAGGCCTGCAGCTCCCTTTCACTGGCCCTGGAGCCTCCAGGCTCAAGCTGAAGCTCTGGCTGGCCTCAGCTACAAGCTGCAAGCCCTTTACAGGGACAGGGTTTTGGGGAGGGAGGCAGGGCCCCCAGATAGCTCTTGGCTGCAAATCTTGATGTAAGCATATGAACAGATGCTCCTTCCTGGAGAGAAGGATGCTCTCTCTCCAGCTCCAATGAAGAGCCCGCATGGTGTAGGGTGGGAGGACAACACAAACCCAACTCAAAAACCAGACAGCAGGCTGAGGGCAGGGTTTGAAGGGGGTATGGTGAACAGAACTGGGCTGTTCTCTTACCCCGCACCCCATGGAAGCCATGAAACATCAGACAGACAAGGGCACAGGACAAAATTAAAACAGGAGGCTAGGCTTTGTAGGCCCTCAAAAGAATACCTACATCTACAGACCTCTCCCCTTCCCTCCCCCCCCCAACAAGACATTGAACACACAAGACTGAGAAGAAAAGTCACACAATATCACACTACGCTAGGAAAAACACGCAGAGAGCCCTAGCCAGAAAGAGAGGCCCCAGAGAGACCCCAGAGTCTGGAGCCCCTAAGAGAAGGGGGTGTGCAAGGAGATCCTGGTGAAGGGCTGCTGCCGAGCCATGAGGTAGTGCATCTGCAAGGAGCAGCTCCTCAGCATGCTGCCCTCACATCCCTGCTGGCCCTGCATCAAGCCCTTCTCAGAAAAGCCCGGCAGCACCCTTCATGCCTTGCTTGCCTGGGGCAAGACCTTGTTCTTAAATCTGGAGGGATTTCTGCAGGCTGGAGGCCAGGATCAGAGGGAAGCACACTCTGATAGCTAAGACTCCTCAACACACCCTCAGCGCAGGCATCAGACTGACTGCCAACGGCTGTGTCTGTTTATGTGGGGTGAGGGAAAAGAAAAAACAAGACACCCCAAAACCAAAGGCTTGGAAAGAAGAAAGAAGCCCACCCAAGAGCAAAGCATCAGCACCGTTCAAACAAAACAACAGCACAGAGAGCAGGGGAAGATGTGTGAGGGAGGAGACACAAATACAAACCCCAGCGCCCAGCAGGCACTGCCTCCCTGAGTGGGAGGCACTGCTACCTTAGCAGGCAGCACCCGTGTCCCACACCACAGCACCAGCCCCTGTGCATTGCCTCAGTGAAGACCAGGTGCTAAGCCCAGCTCTGGAGACACACGACAGTGACCTGCAGAGGCAGATTCTGGAGACTCACCCAGTGGGCAGCTGGGGAAAACAAAACCTAGGAGGAAAATGAGACACCAGCCATCCCAGCACATCCCCATGGCACACAGCCATCTGCTGGGAGAGTCCTCATGCCCCACTCACAGCCCCTGAGGCTCTCAGGGAATCAGACACCACCACACAGGCACCCTGCCCTGTTGGCACAAGTTAAAAGAGAGCAGAGCAGCTGAGGGGAAACAACATGAGAGCACCCAGGGCCTCAGGTACCTGAGTGGGAAGGGGAATGAGAGCAAAAAGAGGCACAGGCACCAGGAAAAGGGGTACCAAGAACTAGCTCTGGTACAGGCACCAGTGTGAGGCTGTGAAGAGAGCTGCAAGTGTGTTGGGGCAGTGGGTGTGCTTCTGCACACTGTGTGTGCTTGTACTGTGGGTCTGAGATGCCACGGAAGGGAGATCCCAGCTCTTCCAGGTAGCAAAGAGAATAAATATAAAATCTCAAGAGCAGATTTCCTCTGGAAGGAGGGTACTAAGGGAGGCTTCTCCCTCAGATGAACTGATGGGGTCATCCCACAGCTCCGTTAAGTGGCTGCTCCTTGCTCTGCCTCAGCTGAGAAGGTTGCCCTGTTCCTGGGCTTGTGTCAGACTGTCTTTGCGATGTAAGTGATGCACCCCCATCCTCTTCGGGCTGCGGTGTGGCCGACTGAGAGGAGGCTTGACCCTGCCTTCTCTGCTTTCCTCTTGAACACTTCCTTGGCTGCTCTCCTTGTTTCCCTGGAGCAGCATTTCTCTCTCCTCAGCTGGGCTCTCAGGCAAGCCAAGGTCTACATAGTCCTTGTGCTTCTCTGGTGAGGGGCTTTCAGGCTCAGCTGTGCCTCCACCGCTTTCAAGCAACAGCTTCTGGGCTTCATCCTGGGAGAAATCTGTACCATAGTCTGAGGAGAAATGGCTCCTGCGGGCTCTGGACTCAGTGCTATCTGTGTCCACACTTGAGTCCCGGCTCACGGTCCAGCTGCAGCTCTGTGCAGACTCCTCACCATCTGAGTACACCGAGGCTGCCCTACCCAGCTCCTGCATGGAACGGCTGAACCTCTTCTGGAGCTCGGGGGCTGTGTCACGGCTGAAAGCCGTGCGGTTCATCAGCACTCGCTCCGAGGTGGGGGGTGCCTTATCCACAAACATACGCTGCCAGTTAGCCAGCAGGTCCTCCTCAGAGCTGGCAGAGCTGGCAAAGGCGCTCGGGATTTGAGGAGGGCTGCTGAATGGGCTGCTCTGGGAAGAGCCGTGAGCTCTGGATGCTTTGGGGGACTGCTGACAGGAACAACTGGAGGCTGAACGGCGCCCTTCTGAAGCAGGGCTGCTGGGGAGTGTCCTGTGCCTGTCACAGCTCTCATCTTCGCTCTGTACCAGGCTGAGGGAGATGGCCTGACGCGTAGCGTATGTACAGTTGGGCAGGGGGCTGTTCTTTGGGATCCTTACCTTGTCCTCAGAGAACTCAATCACTTTGCGCCCTGGGTACATAGGGTGGGGAGGTGAGGGAGTAGGGTATGGGCTTAGCTTCTCAAAGGCAGGAACCTCCTCAGGCACACTTTCCACACTACTCTGTGGCTTGCAGCCACCGTTCTGCTGTTTCCCCGCATCTCCTCCCTCCTTCCCCATCTGCCCTGCACTGTTGCAGGCATCAGGAAGGGCTCCACTCATGTCCACATGCACAAAGACATCCTCAGCCATGGGACAGCTGCCGCTGCTAGACTTGGCTGAATTCAGAACCAGAGATTCTGGTTTTTCCAAGACTCTGGCGATGACTGAGGTGGGCACAACATCAGATGGAGCCAAGGTGTGAGCTGCCTCTTGGCCAGGGCCTGCAGACTCCTGCGTGCTGTGCAAATGCTTATTCACCATGTCCTGCAGCTCATAGGGAAGCTAGGGAGAAGGAAAAGGACATTAGAAGGGGGCTGCCATACAAGCCATTTAGTTTCATATAATCTGCCTTTTCCAACCAACCTATGTGTATATTTCATAGTCCTTATCTTGACCCTAACATTCACCTACCCTGCCTTTGGAACAGTATCTTTTTTCACAGCAAACCTGCCCCATGAGTGACTAACAACGCTCTCTACCTATCACAGCAGTCATGCTTCTAGGGCACGATTCACAGGCCCCATGTGGCAAAATGAACAGGTAAAGACAGCATGTGGGCTCAGTCCCACATGCCTGTGAGCACAGAGATAAGGCTCAGCCAGCACTTGCTAGGAATGGGTCTATTGATCTGTGGAAAATCAGCTGGTGGTTGCACTGAAGTGACTCTACAGCCCCCACTGCTGAGATCCACAGTGCTCCCTGAATGCATAATTGCAGCCATGCTGCCTTGGCAGCCTGCCTGCAGACCAGGATCGATGCCTTCCTGTGTTCCTACCAACTCCAACACGTCACCCCGTTCCTCACTCTCTCCATTTCAGAGAGACAAACATAGGGCTTATTACCAAAGTTGTTGGACTGGGGTCTCACCAGGGGGTAATGCAAATGGGCATTTTTGCAACTGCTCTCCCCATTACCTTGCCAAGCTGCCCTCACCTGGGTCACCACAGACAAGTGAAGCATGAAGTGGAGAGCAGAGATACTCAAGCCACTCAGTGGCAGAGAGTCCCATCATAGCCAGAAGGAAACTGCACCCACATCTGGACATGCAAGGCACACTGCATAACAGCTGTCTGTGAGGCAGGCTGTCTGCACAGCTGCTCAGCACCAAACCCCCTCCAGCGGCAGCCATGTGGAACACAGCATTCTGGGGGGCAGAATTCAAAGCTCCAGAGAGGGGGGACAGCTGGGAGAGAGATCAAGGTTACCCCAGCAGTAACTGATACACTGACCTCAAGAGCGCTAATTTGAGACACAATGGGGGAGGGTGACATAGTGGTCACCTGCTAAGCTAAAAAAGACAAGCATGTAGTTTTGCTGCGAGGAACACAAGAAGGGTCAGAGACTAGAGGTATGGCAAAGAGAGAGCTGGGTGAAGGGCCTGGACAATACTTTCAACCAAAGAACTGATGCAACTAATGTGAAAGGAGATGAGAACATGCTGAGCTGAACTGCCCCCACCTTCATCCCTCCCCACATGGGGGAGTGAGTGGGTACCAGCTTCTCCTGCTCAGAAGGCCTAGAAAACCCTGAATGCTGCCTCACACATTTCCCCTCAGAGTAAGAAGTGATGTTGGACTGCTTCTTATGAGGCAGTATGGCCCTTCCATGTGGCCAGGTGAGGAAGGAAAAAGGATGGAGCAGAATAAGAGAGAGGCCTGTCCTCCTGCCAGCTACCAGCACACACCCAGCAGGCTATCAAGTTCAAGGTTATTGTGCTTTTTATAACAGCTCCTGGCTGAACTGTGAAATGGAGCTGCCATGAAAGAGGAGCTGGCAGAAGCTCTGTGCTGCCTCCTCAGTGGGAGTGGGAACAGGAACCTCCCCCCACCTCAGACTGAAGGATGAGAGGCCAGCAACCCTGTGGAGAAAGCTGGAGTAAGCAGAACAAAGTCAAAGCCCATGAGCCCTTCTTCCCCACCTCAGCAGGATTGCTACTCACATCAGCAAACTTGTGGTTCCTGAAGTGAGACTTGTTACACTTGAGCAGCTGTACTGCCAGGTTACAGTCCTGTCGATAGCGTTCCTGCAAGAGAGGGCACAAGTGTGTAACACTGTCAGACTCTCCCAAACTCTTACCCAAAAAGGCAGCACCTGACCAGACTGCTTGAACAGAATCCAGAAGAGGCATCTGATGAATCGCTCACTAGGGCACTGCCATTCCCTCCTCTTCAGACTTTTGTATATCTCCTACAACTCAGCCAAGGTGTCCCTTTCAACTCCAGTCCTTGGTGCCGGCATATCCTCTGTCAGTGTATCAAGCCCCTCTCCCTCCAGGGATTTTAATCATCCCAAAAAATCCCACCAGATTTTCTCTCCCATCCCACAGCTCAGCCATATCTGATGATGCAGACAGACTGGAGGGACTTGACAGCAGTTAACAGAGTCAAGCACTAGATCCAGGAACTTCTGTATTAATGGTGTAGAAAAGGCATCAGCTCCCTCCCAGCTCTGGAGTGAATGACCCCTCCATAGGTACAGCCCAGACACAGGTCAAACCCTAAGCTTAAAGGAGCAAATACACCAAACTTGAAGATCCGTTCTTCCCTGTTCAACCCCTCTTCCATTTGTCTGTCCTTGCTATTATGTACAGCTCCTGCACTTCCATACGCACTGGAGTCATTCATGTGCTCCTTTACACTCATGACGTTGAACAAAAGGAAAAGCCCACACCTCACACACTTTCACAGCCATTTGGAGACTGACACTTACATTGAGTTCCTCCAGCTTATTGATGGTGGTTTTGGCATCAAGCAATTTATTAGTGAGCTCTACAATCTCCCAGTCCAGCGTCTTGCGGTCCATTTCTGCCTTTTTAATCTGGGATGCAAGAACACCAGGTTTAAAACTCCCTAGCACAGAACCTGGCTTCACCACCCACCTCAGCCCAAGCGCAGCACAACGACATATTCAGCTGGGGTACAAAAAACTTCCAGACAGACAGACAGACAAGGGAGACAGCCCTCTTCAAAGGAAGGTGATTCCAAGAGCCAAATGGGACCAGCCGCTCTGAGAAAGCTACAATAGGTTGAACCTCCTTAATGCAGTATCTCTTCTTGCTGCACCAGCATGTTTCCTCTCTGCCCCTGGTTCCTCACAAAAAGCAAGTGGTTTTGAGTGATCAATCCCAACCTGCCACTTGTAGCAAAGACCCCTAAGATAGTGACACGCAGCCCTCCTTCCTGGAGAAACTGAAACAAGAATACTGCCTGAAAAAATCCAGCAGTCAAAACTGAATGGACAAAAGGGGGAAGGCACCATATTGAAAGAGTTTAAGCCTTGCTCTAGGTAAGTAAAAGGACCTGTTGCTTCATTTGAAGTTCAGCTAATGTTCATCCTAAAGCAGGCAACCTTGCCTCTTCAGACCCCTTAACAGTTCAAGTACGGGGCTGACAGAGACCCAGATGTAATAGTGAAGAGGGACAACAGCTCAGAACAGCCATGTTGTCACTGTCTTAAGAAGTTCTTCCAAACTGTTCAAGGGTGTTGTGAGGCTGTGACCAGCTGGGCCAGCTGTGCATCACGGGTACAGCACAGCAACAGGCAACCGGATAGAGGAGCCAGTACCTCCCGAGTATGCAGTCTCTTCAGGCACCAGCACAATGAGTAATTGCTAGCGAGTATTAACTTAAGGAATTCAAGTTCTAGAACAAAAGAAATCTCATCCTGGGCTACACAGAGACAATCAGCACCTCAGCTATTTGATGCCAGCTCACAGCTCAGAAGGGGAAGGAAAAGGAGCAAACGAGGCTCATATCCATCCACACCTTGTGCAGTGGCACAGCTTATGGGCACCACTTCCCAACATGCCTTGCTCCGGCTGGCTCAGAGTCAAACACTCTTAATATGGAGCCCTGCAAGCTAGGACCTGCTGCATCTGCGGGCAGCTGCTGGATACCAGGTGAGCCCTTGGCTGGACGAGGGCTGGGGCCCCTCCATCTGAGATGGTGTATGTGGGATTGACAATGAGACCAACAGGCTGAGACACGCAAAGAGGAAAAAGGAAAAACACACAAACGAAAAGACGCAACTGCAAAAATCCAGCTTTGGCTGAGAGAGGCCTGAGAGGTGAGTGCGCCCAGAGTGTGCCAGCGGCAGCGTGGGGAGGAGAAAGAGAAAGAGAGGGGGAGGGAGAGAAAAGAAACAGCCATGAGTGTTATGAATGCACACAACAGACATACACGCACATTGGCTCTGCTCTGACTGCCCCCGTCCTCCCAGGATGACCACCCCAAGACTAGCTGACACATCCCTGGCATTTTGAGAGGGACTGAAGCAACATGACGGAATACCACACAATTATGTTGTGAGGAATAAAGCTCTCATGCACGACCAAGTATGGGCTCAGTAAATCAAGAAAACCACTCATGACACCAGCCAGAATGGAGAGGAGATGGTCATGGCCAGAATCTCACCCCTCACCCACTGCCACATCTGCTGGGTAAAGACAGGGCCCCTTCCCCCATCTGCTCCTAACACACACTGGTCTCTTCCACCTCAGCTCTCTAGTGACTTAATAAGGCACTCACCAGGGCATGCAGCTTCTCCTCCAGGTCTTGGTTGGTTCTCTGAGAAGCAGTGTAACTATTCTGCAACCTACAGAAACAAGATTGTATGCTTGGGAATGGATCTCAGGCACCTACTCAAATTGCCTTCATCGGTGCCAAGAAAACCATCAACTCCAGAACTCAGAAAGACTGCTACTAAGACAACCAGGCATATTAACTATGCCTCACCTCTGACACATGATGGCTTTCAGACCCCAAGTTACTGAAGGTAAGATGAAAGGGTGAAAGGATCCTGCAGGAGGGGATGTAGATGACTTTAGAGGACTCCTCTGAGCTATGTCACATCTAAGCACACAATCAGTGACTGGCACTGACTTTTAAGTCAGGTACTTTTCAGGTAAAGCAATGATGTATTTTCTTACAGCCACCAGTGGCTTTTTTTTGCACACATGCTTACATCCAACAGATGAAGAACTCTCTGACATCAGCCTTTCATGCTGTTAGCATTCCTACACTGTACCTGGGAAGAAATAATGGCTGCAGAGCCTTTATCTCTCCTAGAGTCTGGATGTTTTCAAGGATGCAGCACACCTTTGATTTGCACAACAGGGCACAGCCTGCTCATGCCAGCTGAGGGAGTCTGGTGTGAGGGATCATTTTAACTCTACCCCTCTCATTTTCTTTGTCATACCTACGGAATTTGTCCTTGAACTTCTCCAGCTCCTCACGGTTCTGGCCCAGTTCCATCTCCAGGTAGTCCTGCCCTGACTCCAGTTCCCTCTCCATTGCCTCCATTTTGTTAGTCACATATGTCAGCCGTCGACGAAGCTCCTCATTCTCATGCTGCAGTAGCCTGAGGCAGGAACCAGGAGCAAGGTACCACTGAGTGCACAAGGAGTATTCCACAGCAACACCCCCACCCCACTGCCCTGCACTAGGGCCCAAGAGACCCCACAGGGACCCCAGAAAATGAGGAACTGAACGTTCAGGAGACCTCAACACATGAAGCAAGAGGTACATCTCTGTCAGGACAGACAGACAAACACTCTTGGAGCAAAGAAGCACATGCCAGCTGGCCAGCCACGGCTCCCAGCTCCCTCTCAGGTTACGGTCCTTGCATAAAGACAGATGAGCTGCACAGCTCCAGTGTCCCTCACTGATGAATGTAAACCAATCAATAATTTATCTCAGTCCAGGTTAAAAGAATAGAAGGGGGAAATCCTCTGTCCACCTCTGTTAAAGACTTCATCTACTTTCTTTCACATCCACCAACTCCTCTGCCTGCACCTGCACTGGGGGTCCATGTTCCCTCCTCCTCCTCCAGTGGGAGGGACATGCAAGGCACAGGTTGGCAAGGCACAGACCAAAGCTCTGCCCACACTACCCCAAGAAGACTGAAGATCTGAGAGGAGCCTGCAGGGCCAGTCAGCTTCACTGTGCAGGTGGCACAGGCAGGATGTGAGGAATCAGCACCCACACAGTTGCAGTATGACAGGCATAAAGAGGGGGCAGGACACTTACTTCATCCTTTCTGCATCCGTCAAGGGTTCCTGTACAGGGAAGAAAACAGCTGTGAGATTCTTTTAGAAGAGGAGTTGGTCTCTCACAACTGGCCTAAAAGGCAGTCTTGGTTAGACTAGACCCTAGCCGTGACTCTTCCTCCCCTGCTCTGAGAGTTCATATTAGGCAAGCTTAGAGCTACAAGGATTTGTACGCACTGCTCAGCTGTCTGATACCAAAACACACTGTGTGTTCTGGTTCAGAGCAGAAGAGCTGGACTAGAAACCACCACACAAGTTAGGTAACTTTACCCTCCCATGGTGCAATCTCAGCATCTCTTGTAACATCACCACCTTAGCAGGTGTTTCAGCTTCCTCCACATCCACAGCTGGTGGGCAGCAGGAATTTCACAGGCCAGGATACACAGGATTCATTTGTCACCACAGCAATCACTTGTGGGCCCCCCTGAAGCTCCACAAAAATCATGAGAATCATTTTGGAGCTGAAAAATGCAGCAACAAATTATACCACCCAGATTGTGCTGCAGAAAGGGTTTCTTTCTGCAGACCTGAAACCAGCCACTGTAACTATTTTAGGATAGCAGAAGAAACACTAAAGGTCAGAAAAGCCTGTAAAAGAAAATGTTATGGGCAAGATCCCCAGAGATAGCTCAAGCAGGGCCCTTCAGAACAAGAAGACAGAGAGCAGTGACAAGAGCACACAGCTCAGCTATTTTGAACTCTCTGTGCTAACCCATGAGATGGCTGCTGCCTGCAGGATGGCTGGGAGATATTTAATTAGCACTAGAAACAGCTGTATTTTTTGTGAAAGCCCAAGACTGACCACTCTCACAAAGTCCAAACTGCCCATGGATTATTTTTGGTGCTTGATACCAAGAGCACTTCAAAAACCCAAGTACTGCCACACTTTAGATAGTCTGTTAAGTGTCACAGACAGCTCTGGGCTGAGAGACCGTGTCAGACAGCCAAGGACGATGCTGTTGACAATTCCATAAGGTACACCATTCCAGTTCTGGCCTCAAGACATTATGAGGCTGCTTCCTTCATTAATTCTCACTTTAAAAGAATGGTCTTTAACACCTGCATACATCCTCCTGTTCTTAAGGGCAAAACATAATCCATTCTTTCCTCACCTCCTGACTTCACACTGGCAATCAGTTAATTCACACAGAATTATCTAGCAAATGCCTCCCCTGCCCCCAGAAATACACACAGAGCAGATGATAGTGACCAGGGAAAGAGAATAATGTGATTCTTATTAATACAAGATAATGCACTGCCTTGAAGCAGGATAGAGAAAAGAGGAGAAAGCTTAAAGAATCTAGAACAGCCATGATACAAAGATCCAGTTCCTGAGACAGCCAGGCACAGGGCACACACAAAGAACCAGGAGCATCCCAACACCTCCTGACAGAGCAGCCTACCTCCTGCACACATCTATTGCCCAGCAGCCTGAAGGGCCTCCAACCAGCTATCACCTGGGAAGTCTGCAGTGGGGAGAACAGCACCAGTTTCTACTTTCCTCAACTCCTGGGGCCAAAGGGAAGTTGGTTACTCCCAGGAAGATATACCCAACCTGTAGCACAGCCATGAGTGGCACCCACAAGACAGCAGCTTCTGGTGATTAACCACCCACAACATGAGCTTTGGGGGCCTGCTTTCACTCTCTGCCCTGGCATTACAGACTAGATGAGATCCACGTTGGGGTTTGGCCTTTTTGAGAGCCCTACCTGCAAATCAGTGACCCTGGCACCTACCTTGTTTAGTGCCAGGTTGAAGGAAGGGGAGGATCTAGATGGGGTAGGCCCCTCCTCCGGACTCCAGCATGTTGGAGTGGAGCAGGATCCTTTCTCTGGGTAGTTCGGCTCCACTGCACGCTTCTGCCCAAGCTTAACACACTGATGGTGTGGCTGTAATAGCTGTGAACAGGGACTGCTTTCATCCCTTCTGCCCTCTGCACTGCTTTTCCATGAAGACAGTGAATGCTGCTGCCCAGAGGATGTCCCTGCCAGCCCCACGTCTGCCAGCTGCTGCAGCTCATACTGACACAGATCTACTACCCTTCTCTCCAAGGAAAGTTTTCCCTTACTGTCCTTCCTCCCAAGGACAGGTTTCTTTCTTAGTCTGGAAACTCTCTCAGCTTCCTCAGCATACTTTCTCTGGCCTGAAGCCATTCCCAGCCCCTCACTTTTCTTTTCTGCTTTTCTTCTGCTTGGGCAGGGGGATCTTTCAGTTGCATGCTTGGTTTTGACCCCTTTCAGGCGACCTTCCCCTTGGCCTTCCGGCATGGAGCTTCTGGGGAAAAGGGGAGAGTTCTGGTCTTGTTCTGCTCCCCTGGTCTCTCCCAGTGAACGCAAGCGGTTGGGACTCAGCACCCGCTGGGTAATCTCATCCAGGAATTTGGAGAACTGCAGTTTTTCCTCTCTGATCTTCTCCCTGCGCTTGACAGAATCAGCAGCCCTGCTGCTGCTTTGCTCCAGGGAGCGCTTCTCGCTAGGGCTGAGGCAGAGCTGAGGATCACTGTATTTGCGTGAGCCATGACCATGGCAAAGTGTCTCTACCGAGCGGGACTTGCATAAGCTCTCAGGGCATGAGCCAGTCATGTTGGTCTGCTTCAGAATCCCTTTGAGAGGCAGGTGTGTGGAGGAGACACGAAACTTCCTCGGTGTCAGGACTTCAGGAGGCTCTTTAAATATAAGTGAGCGTTCCAGGCTTCTGCTCTTGAAAGAGCAAGCGGGATGCTGTCTTTCATCTCCAGACACCAGAACTGTCTCCATGCTACGGCTCACAAATTTACTGCGGTGCCCACGACTGCGGTTTGGACACCGCTTCCCACTTCGCTGCCCCATCTTCTCACCACGCTGAAGTGCTGGAGAGACAGTCTGGCTCTTGACGTTCAACTCTGCTCTGCACCCTGCCACTTCCTTCTCACTGCTGGACTCCAGGGACCACGAGGAGGAGAAGTTCAGGTTGCAAACCTCAAACCCCTCTGCCTGCTCGAGCTGGCCTGCCTCGGTGTAACTAAACCCTATTTGCTGGTGCAATGGTGTTAAGCCCTTTGTCACCCGGCAAGTTGTTACCTGACTCTGCTCAGCCAAGATCACTCCATCCTGGTCGTCACGAATGATGGGTACCTCATGTCGGATTTCGCGATGCTGCGGGGGTGCCTTGCGGTAAGGCTTCTTTGACGGGGCTGTGCTCGACATCCTCCCACCTGCGTGGCTCCGAAAGCGGGTTACCTACCAACAGCAGAAAGTGCACAGAGGAGAAAGTCACGGCTGCTCCATCGAACCCTAGAAATGACCCAGCAAGAATTCAGCTCCCCTGGAGTCCTAGAGCAGGTCCCCATGCAGAGTGCTAATAGAGCAGGTAAAGGATGTAGCCACAAGCCTTGAGCAGCAGCTGCAGGAGAGGGAGTAAAGTAAGAGGCAGCTGTGTCCTTCTCCCAGCCAGTGAGAGCAGAGGGCTGGCACATCCTCTCCCCCCTCTACACACGCTCACTCACGTAGTTGTGTGTGTCCAGATTATATATAGCAAATGAGAACAGACCTCACAGCAGCATATTGATTAGGCTCTTTAGGAAAGGCCTTTTTCAATATGGAAACTGCAAGCCTTACAGGCAGCAGTGACAGCTGGAGCAGGAGTTATTGATCATGTCCTGTCACTGTCAGCAGGGACCATGTGGGAGGAGACTTCAGCCATTAAAGAGCCCAGAACTTTTTGGCTTTTACTGGGACCCCAGTGCAACAGACCACAGGAAATTTTTCAGAAGGAGAACTGATCACTCTGGCAGAAAAGACAAAGACAATCCCCAAGTCATAGGCATCAAATTAGGGAGCAATGTTTTGGACCCCTTGGTACTTAAGGCCAGATTTTGCAACACAGAATCACAGAATGGTTTGGGTTGAAGGGACCTTAAAGATCATCTCAGTCCAATGTCCCTGCCATGGGCAGGGACACCTCCCACTAGACCAGATTGCTCAGAGCCCCACCCAGTCTGGCCTTGAACTTCCAAGGATGAAGAGTTCACAATCTCTCCAGGCAGCCTGTTCCAGCACCTCACCACCCTCAGAGTAAGTGCTCAATATATAGACATGCAGCTGTACCATAGTGGAAAGATTAGTTCCTTCAAGCTAGCTATGCTGGGATTCTTCCTGCTGCAGGAGCAGTGCAAGAGCAAAAAACAGGGTAGAAGAAAAGCAGCTGTCTTGTATATATGGAAGAAACTTCCTTTCCATCTTCTGGGTCTGCAGTTGAGGGCAGAAAGACTTTCCCACAAGCAGCCAGAATGTCACTCACCATTGTAAACAAGACGTCTCAGAGAAGAAGCTCAAGAAACTATCAAGAAGGCACTGTAGAGCCCAATACTGTTTGAATTATGTCCTCAGTGACAACATCTGCATCATTCATAGTTGTCCTGTATTTGGAGTAAGTGCCCAATTCTCATTGTCCTTGTGGGACCCTTACACTCAGCAAGTCTAGCCCCTCTGCAATCCTCAGCACCTGACCTGAAGCCCTTCAAAGTGCAGGACCTGTGTCCACTCAGATCACATTCTCTCCCCACTTCTACAAGCAGGGCCACACAACTCCCCTTTACACACTGCAGTCAATGGTTACCACGGGATCCGTGACCCAGCAGACTTCACTTGCTTTGTGGGTTGGACAGTGGCATTTTACACGGTAGGAATCTAAATGGAGCCTCAAGAATTCTCTCCAATACTTATCTGCTCTAATCTAGCTGCCTCTTTTGACACTCAGACTGAGTCCCCTGAGAGGAAGGCTAGTGGGTGGTATCTGCAGCACAGAGCAGTCCTAAGTCACAACAGGCTTTACACTTCACCATCCTTCACTCTGCTATAAACACAAGCTCACAAAAGTTTCTCGCACCTTTCCACAAACACAAACAACTTCCTAGGACAAACCTGTAAATCTCCCCCATCAAAATGCTGAGAACTTCCCCTTGCTGCAGTCATTCCCTCAAAGTCCCTTCTCCTAAAAAGACTCAAGTAGATGATGCAGAGATCTCTAATATTTTAGAAAATTACATCCATAATACTGAATGCACATTTCACTGCATCCCTAAGCAAAACAGATAGGTCTGATTTACTGGGAAGCCGTTTCTCTTTTTTCAAAGAGAAAGACTGAAAACCTGACCAGAAGGCTGTATGTAAATGGCCCACTATCAAACAGGTGGTCTAGGGGACTCTTCTCTCAATCTCAATTGCCCAGCTGAAATCACATTAATTTCTCTAGTGCATATGGTCATGAGCACTCACCAGCCTGGGTTCAAATTCAAAGCTTCATGAAGCCAGGACAGTCACTCAGATGACCTGAAGAAGAGAAACAAATAGCTTAGCATCCACCAAAACAGCCAGCTTGAAATCTCATCCCAAAATATGTAAGGCATAGGGAATATTCACAGCCAAGGACAACTGGGATGGCCACCTCATTCCAGGTATCCACCTCAACCCACATCAGGTCTTCTGAAAGTAAAGAAAATTAACTTAGAAATACTTGGCCGCATAGTCCAGCAAGAGCCAGAAAGGCACATGGCAAAGAAATGTTTAAGGCACTCAGGCAACTGGAATCACAAACTCAAAATTCATGAAACACTGGCTTCAAAGCAACACTAGAATGGACACTTCCAGAATGACTGAATAAACCTTCTCTAGAATGGGACTCTCCCAGCTAATCTTCCCTGTCACTGCAGAGGGATGCAAACTGTGGAGCCCTCAGTACAGAAGTTTGGTGATGCTAACAATTCTCTCACTCACCCTTTTAAGTCAGTGCTTTTCACCCACAAATGAGCTGGCAACTATCAGGCTCTTGTTTGAGCCAAAACATTTGTGCCTAGAGCTGTGATAACCCACACCCCCAGAAGGGAGGAAGGCAAGCTACCCTCTGACTTCCATCAAACAGAATATCATACTCTACCTTGCTGTTAACAGGCTTCTGTAAAATATCAAGCCAGCCAGGGATACAAAACAGGCTCAGAAACAATCTTCCTCTCTGATCAAATCCTGGGGTATTTAACTGGTTTTGCCTGGGACAGAGTTAATTTTCATCCTAGCAGCTAGTAAGTGCTGTGCTTTGGATTTGGGATGAGAATAATGTTGATCGCACACTGATGTTTTAGATGTTGCTAAGCAGCGTTTACATTAAGGCAAAGATTTTTCAGCTTCTCACCCTATCAGTGAGCAGGCTGAGTGACACAAGAAGCTGAAGAGGGACATGGCCAGGACAGCTGACCCCCACTGTCCAAAGGGATGTCCCATAGCATATGGTATCATGGTCAGTATACAAACTAGGGGGAAAGCTGGCCAGGGGCCACTGCTCAGGAATTGGCTGGGCATTGGTCAGCAGGTGGTGAGCAACTGCACCGTGCATCCCTTGCTTTGTACATTCTACTTACTTTATTATGATCCCTTCTTTTTCTGTCCCATTTAACTGTCCATATATCAACTAACAAAATTTTACTTTTTACCCAAATCTCTCCCCATTTCTCTGAGAGGTGAGAAGTGAGTCAGCAGCTGTGTGATGCTTAGTTGCCAGTGGCAATCAAACCACAACAGGTACCCATCATTACAAGAAGAGAATTGGGTTAATCTGGGTCAGTCAGCTGTAAGAGAGTAGCTTTGTGGCCATCACTCTGCCACTGGCATGAGAGACTTTACTGAAGTCTTCCTTTCCCCGAAGCACTATGGCTGCTGTGCTACTTTTTCCACGTCAGTGGCACAAAGCCTTGGGAGATAGGTCAGGAGGCAGGGTGTGGAGCAGTTATACAAACACAGGGAGAGTCAGATTGAAGGTGAATGGAACAAGCAAACAACCAGGATCATACAAAATCAGACTTTGCCAAAACAATTTGAAGAGGTGCCCCAGTGCTGGCCCTGCCCCAACATGCTGTCTGGCCCCTTTCCTTGCTACGATGCTGGAGTTGGGCCTCAACTAGCACAAGGGAAAACAGCTTCACAACAGTGGAACTGCTCTGTGGGGAAAACTGTAAAGTACAAGGGGAGAAAGCGAGGGAGAACATGCACCTCCAGGAAGGATCAGGCCAGCATAGTTTGAATCTGCTTTTCCATCAACTCCCAGCAGGAGCTGGTTCAGCATCAAGACATAACCACCAGCCACATGGCAGACAGACAGAGGCTTCCAGGAACAGCTGCACTCATGGGTCCACGCATGTTTCCATTGCAGCTGTGCTCAGAACAAACATGCCAAAGGCCTCGCTGTCTCTCAGCACGCAGTTCCTCAGGCTCAAACAGAACTCTCCTGCTTCCTACCCTAGAGGCAGCAACTATGCTACCTGCCATCTCATCCCCACTTACCTGGAAAAGATACCAGGATTTGAAATCTACCCTCATGATCTGAGAATTTCCATAGATACTCAAAAACTCACAGGGCTGCCAGGCAACTTTCCCTCAAACAAAGACTTACAGATCCAAAGTGACGACGTGTCCAAACATTTCTGGTCGTTTGTCTCCGAATCAGCTTTCTCCTGTCAGCGTTCAGCAGCATCTGCCCAACAGCTCCTGAAACATGAGAAAGGAAACTTAGTGAGTCACCTATCAGCACAAAACATGGAAACAACCAGGCATGCTCAGAGCAACCCATAGCCGGGCGCCAGGGCAGAAGTCAACAACCATCAGACTGCTATCTAATGCCAGGTCCCTCCACATGTAAAAGCTCACTGTATCCCAGAAAGCACAGGTCTTCTAACCATTTCTCCACCGAGCAGGATGCCTGTGCAGGTCAGTAACTGACCTCGGAAAGGCAGCTGTTTTTAGCTCCATAGCTCCAGGGGGTCTCTGCTTCCCCACCTGCATTCCCTGTCCACCATCAAGAATCCAGTCGCTGTCATTCTGCTCCAACCACTCTGCCACACCAACCTAATTTTGTTTTGCAGACATCCCTGCAGTGAACAGCACAGCAAAGGCCTCCTCATCTACAATACCTGAGCATCTCTTGCTACCACAGAGTGAGAATCCTGAGGTGGTTCAATTCACCACCCCTCTGTTCAGAGAGGAGCAGATACTCTCTGCAGAACAGTTGGACCTTGTGCTCCAAAGCAGAAATGGATATAGGTAATATCTAGAAATAGAAGGCACTAATTCTGCTCATCACACTACTCACAAGCCTCCCTCTGAAGGAGCTTGCTGTCAAGTCCACATTAAGACTACCCTGCAGAAGTTCGATTTTAGCCTGGAGCTACAGCAGGAGGCAGCTCTTCAGCTATTCTAATTAGCACTGTAATACAAGAGGGAACTTAAACTCTTAGTTCCTTTTATCCATCCTTTCCACCTCTCATCAGTAATGCTCCTTAAGATTTGCAGTCCTCTTTCTGCTAGTCTATCACATGCAGTAGGTCCAATTCTATTGTGTTCTAGCTATTGCTCACTGTTGTTCCAGTCTGATTTCTAAGTTCATTGAGAGTGACAGCTTCATTGGAATGGCTTATGGAGGGCCACAAGGCTCACACTGACAAAACACACACAAACTCTTTCTCTACAGGGACACCATGTCTGTCACCACAGCTGGGACAGATTTCACTTTCTTCCTGGTACAGTACTGTGGTTTGGATTTGAGATGAGAATGATGGTTTGGCTGTTACTATGCAGTGCTTGCTCTAACTCAAGGAATTTTCAGTTTCTCGTGCCTGTGACAAGGTACATGAGAAGCCGGGAGGAAGCACTGGACAGCCAGGACAGCTGACTCAAACCAAGTAAAGGAATATTCCACACTTAATGGCATCATGCTCAGGACATAAACTGAAGAGAGTTGCTGGGATGGGCCAACTGCTATTCAGGGACAGGCTGGGCATTGGTCAGCAGGTGGTGGCCAATTGCACTGTGCATTACTTGTTTTTCTTGGGTATTATTCCCGTCTCACTCTCTCCATTACAACTGTCATTATATTTTACTTTATTTTAATTATTAAACTGCTCTAATCTCAACCCACAAGTTTTACTTTTTTCCAGTTCTCCTTCCCATCCCCCTGGGAGCAGAGGGGAGAATGACCAAGTGCCTGCCTGGCACTTGGTGGCCAGCTGGGACTAACCACAACACAGTGACAGAGTGCAGCTGCACAGGCAGCACACAAGCTTGACTCTAGCTGGTTTTACCAGAGAGCATATTCCTCAGTGTAAAATCCACTTGCAGGGCAGCTCAGTTCTCTGTGTGATCTGAGAAAGGCAAAACCTTTACCACACACCACAAACAGATGTCATCTCACACAGAATTGCTTAAGACAGTTCTGTGGGCCCTGTACAGAATAAACAGCCACTTGGCATGCATTCAAAACCACACCACCACCCATAAGCATGGCTTTATCTCCAGTAACAAGAAAGAGGTTCCTAGCAGAGAAAGTAAGGTTCAAACAGGAATGCTTTGGACAGAAAGGGAAAGGCCAAGAGAAATAAAAAAAGGCAACATTTGTAGGCACCTAGTGTCTCTTCCTGATATTTGGCATGTCCCTTGAGGCCTGAGGTAGTCAGCACGCTGGTTCTAGGATGCACACAACTTCTGCCTACTTGTAGTTGTAGCAGCTGAACATTCCCTGCAAAGAGGCAGAGGACTTGCAGGTTTTCCTCATCAACACCTTCTCTTGTATTGCCTTTCCTGACAAACAGCCTTCTTAGCAGTGCTGAGAGTCAGCAGTGTCCCTTTCTCAAGAGAAATACAGTGATTATGACGCAGATAAAGTTTCTTATTTCAGATACTGAAAAACCCTTCCCAGCTTTTTCCTCTTAACAGCAGCATTTCTTTAGCGCTGCTTTTTATTCAGAAAGATAAAACTTGATCTACTGAAAAAATACATTCCGTAACATAATCACAATCACATTTGTTTCTAATGCAACACTACAGAAAGATTTTTTTGTGGCTATCAGAGTCAGCACACTCCAAAAACTTGCAGGTACAATACCCACAAGTAAGAAAACCAAATGTTCTGTGACACATATCTGACCTGGAATATTCCCTCTCCGTGGGCCAATCTATATTGCACGCATATCCAATACAGGATATTGGCATATCCTGCTTTAGGAGGTATCGATATCTCCTGACTAGCTTCACGAAAAGCAAACGCAGGAGAGTTTTGTCTAGTTGCCTTCCTGTGTTTATGGATACAGGAAACCTTAGCTTCCAAAAGTATCAAACCAGAATACCTGAGAAGCTGCTGCAGAAAGCCTGACCAAGACAACTAACCAGGGAGATGGACAATGCAATAACTGCACCAAGGGATATCTGTCCAGGACAGAAAAACAAGCTGTGTGAAATTAAAAGCAGTACCTGTAGACTGCTGGTGCCAAGCACAATTGAAAAGGACTGCAAGGTTATTAAAGGGCCCTTTAACATTTAATGAGAGATCTTTTCATTCAGAGAAGGCATCTCAAAAGAATGTTCAGATCCATTCTACTGCTGGCTACATTGAAGCTCATTTTAAAATAAAAGGATGACAGCTCCAAGTGCAGACTCACATCTCAGTTCTGCTTATATGTTAATGCTCACGATTCAGATCTTAGTAATAGCATTATAGTGACTCTTGGATTAAAATCGAGTTTCAGGAGGATTATTGCTCATTCCTGCTTTTCCATACCAATTAACCTTGACTGTTAGGCAGAAACCTCAGTTCTCTGCATGGGAACAATTCCAAGAGCTATCAAGAAAAAGGGATCAGGCTAGCTGTTGAACAACAGTCCATGTAACAAGCCCTACTTAACACCTAACACATTTCCAAACAAAATTAAATCCCTGGACTCCAGTCATACATAGTTCTTGATGAATGGAAATACCACAGGACATATCACTTATCAGTCATATCCACTGCACCATGCAGAATTTTCTTAAAAATTATCAGAATCACACTTTTCTTACAGTCCTGTTCTCTCCTTCCACAATACAAAGATCTCAGTCCCCGTAATTCAGTTGCACTCCACACCCTTAAGTGTGCATTTTATTATCTACTCTCTGCTGTGTTAAGAGTAGCTTAGCTTCCCTAATTCTTTCATAGAAGCCAGGACTGGTCAACAGACCAAGAAATGCATTACTAACATGTAACTGGAATAGAATGCAACAGCTGATTAACATCTGAACAGGAACAGGACAGGAAGCAAAGGACCAGAATTCAATCCCCAGAAGGAATGTTAATGGAGAATAAAAATATCCAGGGGGGATTTGGACCAGGAAATGAGCACCCGCTTTTTAATGCGTATAAAGCATAGAACCACCTTTAATGGCTACACCTGAAATTGCACAAGCACCAGCTCAGCAAAAGGTCACTTACCAAGTTACCTTTAGCACAGACAGCTACATCAAGGGCTAATGACAGTTTATCATTCAGAACTGCTGACACACCAGAAGCATGTTTAGTTTGTTCAGTGATCCTTCCAACTCTCACAAGGTAGTTTAGGCTATAAACTTTCAGAGTCTCTCCATCTTAACACCCTGGGTTTCATGTCCTTCCTCATTCTGTCTTCTTACCTGTTCTTTTAAGATCTCCCATAAGAAAATTTCTGGAGCATATTGCTCAGAATTTTAAAGAAATACCAGAACATTAGATAAAAACCCATGGAGATTAGAACTCTCAAAGGCTCCTGAAAGTGTCTGGACCCAGTCAGAAAAAGCAAATCTTGATACTCTAACAACATGTATCTGGATAAAGCTGACAGGTCACACCAGGGAAATCTGGGAGTCATGGCCTTAAACTTTCTCAAACACAAGCAAGAGAATGGTTACAACAAGCAAACATTTGAAGAGAAGTGAAAGAGGGAGATTTCTGTAGAAAATCACCACACAGGAATTCCTTTTCCAGACTTCTGTCATACCCTGTGCTGTGTAGGAGGGGAAGAAGAGAGGGAAAATCATACATTACCTTTATAGAGCATAAAATCAAAAGTGATTAAATTAGGACAAGGTAGAAGCAGTTTACATTTTTCAACTTCTGAGAGGCAGCCTCTCAGCCCCTGTAAGTACTCCCTAAGTCTCACAAAACCCCCAGCAATTAATATCAGCAGTCCTCTTGTTTCAAGCTTTGGTTCAGAAGTTCTGGGCAAACTGCAGTCTCCATCTCTTCAGTGCCAGGAACTGAATGTCACTGAGCTGTCCCTATAGCAGAGATATAGTAATGCTAGAGAATGCTCCATTGCTGGAGCATTCAACTGTTCCCTTGCCACAATTCACTCTCCAAAACATGCCCTCTGTCTGAGAGTCTCAGTGATGCACAGATGGCTGACACACTATGCAGTATCTACACAGTGGGACAATGGAGCAGAGCACATTATTTGCATTATTTACAGAGGACAGATGGACAAATTGCTACAGTGACCTAGCCTACAGAGCATCTGCAGTGCTGAAGAGGCGCTAAGTCTAGCCCTAATGCTCGCAGGTGCTGACAAAAACAAATTTCAAAAAATAAAATGGCTGTTTACAGACAGCAGTCAGCTTTATTCTGAAATGCTCTCATTACAACCACGCTTGCAGAGTAATTCACATGCCAAGTTTTGTTCCTGTAGAGCCTTTACCGGCAAGCAGAACACAAGATGTATTGACTAGATTTATCCTTTTCAACCAGAAAGAGAACTGACATCTGCAGTACTTACTTATTCTTTGGCCATAAGTTCTGTATGTGCGCATGTCACCACACATAGCAGGTGGCACATACTGTCGGGAGACACAAACCAGGAAGGAAATACCATCAAAATGGGGTGACATTTATTTCAAGCTATGGATGAAGAAAAGTAGCAAAATCCAGCTCAAGCCTGCTCAGCCATCTGATTTTTTTCAAACATTAAACACTTGTGCCAAGTTTTAAGATGTTGCTTTTGCTGCCTAAACAGGATACTAACCATGTTGCAGGTAATTTTATTGGAAGGAGGACGAAATTTAGAATAGCATTACAGGGGTCTCACATCTGTTCTAGACAGGAAAAAGCCTCATTTACAAGGAGGATCAACCTACTTTAATTGAACACTATGGCTAAGAATGACCAAGTCGTACAAAGGCTCACAACGATCAGTTCGCCCATCCTCCACCAACATGCACCACAACAGGCTCTTTCATTCCATGATCACATGGCTGCAGCCAAACATGACAGACTGTTCAGCAAGTAATAAAAAGGATCAGCTTTTTCCCCAAGGTCTCGTCTACATATACACTGTACTAAATTAAATTGACTTAGAAAATAATATAAAGCAGTATAACGCTCCTGGCCAAATGTTCTTAATTCAGTTTAAGAGCACTTTACATTGAAACAACTTAAGTTAAATAGATAGATACAAGACACAAACTAAATTAAGGATGCCTATACAGGAATGCTGCACTAATATAATCACAGCTGTCTCTAATCTGATTAAGTTAAATCAGTACAACTTCCCTGCAATGGCAAAATCCTTACCGATACTGATGTTAACCCTTTTTTTGCACTTTTCTGCTTCCAAAGGTTTTGTTGTTTTTGTGTTTGGTTTGTGTGTTTTTCTTCCAAAAGACTCCAAATCCGTTACAGTGTGGCCTCTCTCAGAATCAAAATAAGCTAACTAGACTGCACAAGGTATATTAAGATACTAAAGGCATTGACATTTACATGTCTTGAAAGTTTTATTAATCCTATGCCAAATAAACATCGTAACAAAGCTCAGACCAGTGCAGCTTAGTATTTTCTCTACTTTCCCCAAGCAAAATGGAAAGGGTGATCACAAATACTCACACTGTACACTGTTTTCCATACTCCCACACAGCTTTTGCTCGCTGATGTCCAACATACCTGGAGCAGTTCCGGGAAGACAATGTTCCCCACTTGCTCATTCCTAGGGTATGGCTCACCAACAGTGTATCTGAGTGAACTGGAGTGTGGAGTTAGAACATGTTATCTAACTGCCCCCAGGCATAGTCTTACTACTGACCTTCTTCTACCAAAATATGTTCTCCTGTTAACTGTGGGGTAAGCACACACACAAACAAAATCCTAGGCTGTGACATGCTACAAACCCACTCTCTAACATCATCTCTCCTCAGTTCACACAGTATTTCCCCAGGAAACATACTTGTCATAATTAAATTTCAGTAACTCTAAAATTAGTAGTATTTTTGCCATTCCTTATTAAAAACTATTCAAACTCTTCCTCCTGAATATGAAGATTAAACTTATCTTTTCTCTTGGCACTCTTTCATCTCTACCTGCTTTTTCAATCGTGTCTCTTTGAGCTTTCCAGTCTTCTTCACATCCATATCAGCAACGCAACCATTTCTCTCTCCTCAGGGCCACCTTCTACTGCTGCCTCTGAGCTACCATGTGCAGAACTAACTTTCTCTTCAGTGCAAGTTTTCCAGGTTTAGCACAGAAAGACATGATCAAGAATCCTCTCAGAGCCCCTTGAAGAGAACTAAATCCCTCATTGACCTTCAGAAACTAAATTGTGCCACAACTCTGAATAAAGTGGTGGACTGTCACTTGAGTACTCACAGCAGCCCTGAAATCAACCTGAGATGTAAGTCCTTTTTTTTTTTTTTTTTTTTTTTAGGAGCTGTTTTGAAGCCCAGATCACACAGCATCAAAGATTGTAGGTACATAAGTGTTCGGCTGCTAAGGGAACCACACTTACATATTTTCTGTTTTCAACTCTCAAAGGGCTGTAGATATATTTTTGCAATAAACTGTTCAGTCTTAAGTCTCAGATTCACACTGGTGCAACTATAGTTATGCTGCTTTGCACAAACTCTAGGATTCATTCTCACCATAAATACAGGCAAAGAAGGTAGGAACAATTTCCATTCCGTAAGTAGAGAAACTGAGGTACTAGGACAAAAAAATAGTTTTGTGGAGTGGTTTTGCATTAAGTTGCAAGTTAAAGAAAAACAGAATCAGCTGTCATATGAAAGGAACTGCACAAAAACTCTGCAGGACAGTCTTACTTCTTGCACCTAAAATAAGAATGATCTGGGATAGAAAAGAGAAAGGAAAGTGTGCATGAGCTAAACACCTACCTGAGTTTGAGCAATTGAGTTGAATAGTCTGCAATTCTTTATAAGAACAAATAAAACAGCAACCCTGATCCAGTAGTAGAACAATATTTGTGCTATACTCTATTTTTTCTGCTGCTGGGTTTTAATCCCAGCAAGAATCGTTTTGGTTTAATTAGCTTTTCCCTAGCAGATGGTCAGATATGAGAGGCAGAGAATGGTACAGGCTTAACTGTTGGGTGATTGTGCAGCTGCATCTGTAGCCGAACAGTTAAGCATGTCCAGGGGTCCAGCTGTAGTTTGCACGACACAGGCTGTCTCTGCCATTAGCCAAATGTCAGCTTCCTCTTTCTCCAGATTATATAGCAGTCAGAGGCATATCCAAAGGTAGGCAAACAACTAATATGCAGCTACACCACCATTCCTTTTCTCAGACAAAATCCTCAAATTTTAATCAATTGGAAGTCCCTCTTTCTTTGGAGACAGAAGCACATTCAGAAGCATTGCCATGGAAACTCGAGACATCCTCTGTGCTATTCATCAGAGAAGATCTAGCACAGAAATATTTTATGATCTCTACAGCACTGAATACATGCAGCAGTCAGCATAATGAAGTAAAACTAGTGACACCAGTGCTGTGTGAGGACAGCAATGGGGTGTTCTTCAACCAAGCTGCCTGGACCTTGTATCACCTACAATGAGCAATAACTTGCTGTAAGCTGGCAGGGAAAAGCAGAGCAGCACTGAAAGAAGCAAAGTGGTGTTTGAGGAATAAAACTAAGAGAAAAGGAGTCATCACAGCCCCTTTCCCAAAGCTGATTATATCCTGGCCTCTTCTCTTCCCAGAAGTTTACAAGTAATGTTGCAACTGACTCCTTTGCAAAGCAGGATTGCTCCCAGGCACAGAGATCTCCCACTTAATCCATGTCACAACCACTGCCTACTTTGGAGACTAAAACAAGTATTCCTCATTGACTTCCACTCAGCCTCTGCATCCAGGCACAATACTGAGTGCTAGAGCATCAACTTCTGTACACACTGGCAGTAGTCATCTCAACAGGCCACAAATGCAGAATAAGGAGATGGCTTCCAAATCCACACTTTTGGCCTAGCAGACTCAGAGCCTGAGCCAGGGGCAGGAACAGGAATAGGAACAGGCACAAAACTTGTCTCAGCTCTGTAAAAAATACAGCAGAACGGCTCCTGAAGCAGCATGTAACCCTGGAGCATCTTCTTTTTTGTGGTGTGGTCCTGTAGTTAACCTGCCTCAGTTTACCTCATTTGTTTTCTTTAGGTTTTTTGGGTTTGGTTGGGTTTTTTTAATGATTCTCTTAGTCTTCAGCACCACTGAGAGATTTCATTCTGAGTCCAGTCACAGAAATATAACAAGGCTTAATCCAGCTTAGGAAAAACAAACAGATCCACCCATCTATCTTTCACTGATGACCTACACAAAGCACGCAACTGATTAGGGTTCCTCTCTCCCTGTTCCCCTGGGCTCCAGCCAATCCTTTTAAAAGCAGCATCCCAGCCACAGCAGAGGGGACTCACACCCCCACCCCCTGCCCTGCACAGGTAGGCTGCCTATCACCAGCAGTCATGGGCTGCACTGCTTGTCCTTCTGTACATTGTACCTCCCAGGTTCACCTCCCTTGGAGGGGGATAACCACAGATTCCCCACTTGTGACCAAGCTGGCTTACTTCAGCTCCTCGCTCAGACACAACTTCTCTCTGTGGCAGATGAGTCAGAGAGAGCTCTCATCAGCTCCCTCCTTCCACCTGTCATCATTGCTAGCATCAGTGCTGTTCTCCAGCTGGAGATAATTATAAGCATCAATTGTCTCAAAGGGCAATTGCAGCAAAGGCCCACCACTTCAGTTTTACCACAAGGTCAGCTTCTCCGGACTACTTTACATCCCTTGCCTGGCATTGCTCTTGTAAAACTGAAATGGCTTTACCACTGTTGTCCTTTGGGATAGCATAATCCATTAATTATTCTAAGGTTAAGGAAAACCACTCCTTTTTAACAATGCTAAACAGAAAAGCTCTTCCCTGACACAGGGCTCCCTCCTGTAGACCTCCCCTGTAAATGAACCCTGTGCAGCTCTTCAGAGAGCAAGCAGGAAATGCAACACAGTCAAGCTACAAGTGAAGTCACCTATCCTCCAAGGGGCTCTAACTGAGGATTAATAAATCCCAGATATCTTACAGAAAGCAAGCCACCACATTCCAGGTACCATTTTTTTTGTCAAGTGTCAGTCACGAACCCACAGAGCTAGTAGCTCACTGTTCATCTAAGTGCAAAGACCTTGGAGAAATGCCAACATACAGCTGGGCAGATGTTGCACAGACAAGGTGTGTGCTCAGTATCAACAGTGAGCTGTTCACTCACGCCTTTAGCTTCGTGCAGCTGCACGAGTGCGGCTCTGCTGAGTCTGTGACTCTGGACTAAGGAATGTCTCAACTGGACAAACACCACATCTGCTGCCGGCTCAAGGTGCCCCAGGATCAGACCAATTCCCAGTTTTACCGTCCAGCCGTAGCCGTGCCTCCTGCTCTCTATTCCACCAGGGGGAGATCTAGTTACTTGGGAGGGTTACAGCTCTAGCCAGAGGAACACACTGCCTGGATACAGGAGGACAGAGGCCTGGATTCCTACAGTCTTGAAGACCAACAGGGAAGCCAAAACAAGGAGTCAGTAACTTTTCTCTCCACAACATATTAAAACTCACTGACAGGACGGAAAAAGGCCAATAATCAGCCGTACCTCCTTGGCCAATGTCACATCCATTTAATTCTTATTCCTTCACTCCTTTACTGGCAATTGGAAAGTGTCAGCAGAAGCAGCATGTAATCCAAAACTAGAGCTCCATGCATCTTCACAGCCATAACCCATATCACATGACAAAGCTGAAACCTACAGTATGACAATGATCATACACACTTAAATGTTCTATCAGTAACCTGCCACACAATCCAATTTTAGACTTACTTATATTTTGCTACCACTTGCTGTTGCTGCAGGGAATATTGTCCAGTCTGCCACTACAGAACAGAGGAAGGAAAATGAAGATTCAGGCAACACACTTTTCCAGCATCCAAGCCCTAACAGTCACATATGAAGTCGATGGCAACTAGTTTGAAATGTAATGGACAATTTACATGAAATCAAAATAGATGAGAGCCCAATGTGAATAATTTCCAACAGTTTCACAATGCTAAGAGCCTTGGAACAAGTAACATTCCCTTAATCACCTATCACTGACATCCTGCTTTGAAAAGTGATACAACCTTCTGGAGAGAGGGTGGCATGGACCTGTTTGTGGTAACACAAGCTCTGCAGTGACTCACGTGGAGAGTGTGGCAACAGCTAAAAAGCAAAAACTAAGCTATAAAGCCAAAGAACATCTGAGAGCAAATTCTTTCATTCCTGCTACTAAGGATGGTAGTAGGGAAGTCTTCTGCAGAAGACTAACTTTAATAAGGAAATGACCAGCGGGTCACAGAATTTCAGGCTACTAGAAATTGCCAAAAGGGAAACCGCAAAAGATCCAAGCAAACTGGGTAATGAACAGCCCAGGGCTCACCCAGAACACAGAAGATGGTCTAGTGCTACCACCACAAGCCTTGCCTATGGGCTGCCCATAGTGATGCTATCAAATGGGGTTACATTTCCCTGTGCCATGCAAATGAAAGACTTGTACCGAGGACAAGGATGACGGGTGCATAGCAAACTAGTGACCATTTCTCAAAACAGGTATCATGTCAAGGATTCCAAAATAAAAGCTACATCCTGATCTGCCATC
Source organism: Certhia americana (assembly GCA_018697195.1). NCBI lineage: Eukaryota > Metazoa > Chordata > Aves > Passeriformes > Certhiidae > Certhia > Certhia americana. Next base: position 75,827,944 of record CM031859.1, read on the forward strand.
CTTCAGTAGGCTTCCTGTCCTCAGCTCTTGGGGTACCAGCTAGAAAAAGAAAGATTTTCCAGAGTCGGAAGAGAACGTTTACCCACTGGCTGGGGGAAGCACTCCTGCCCAGGTTAAATCCCAGAGCCATCCATCCCTAGGCAGACATCTCGTGCACAGTTTGTACTGAGCAAAGCTGGATGGCATGAACCACTCCATCATCTACTGATTGCCAAGAGCACAGAGGCTGCAGGGGGGACGAGCCAACCTTAATTGGCCTTATCGGTGTAAATTAAACCGTACAACACACCCAAGCAAACAGTCAGCTCCTTTGGAGAAGCAGGCATGACTTATTTTGCTGCAGCTATAAAGGAAACATTGCTGCTAGGACATGCCCCTGGAGTGACTGTGCCGCTCAGCTCTCCCGGTGCATTCCTGGGGTTGTTTAGCATGGATTCAGCTCCAGCCTTTCTACAAGCAAGAAGTCTGAACCCTGAATGCCATCTGCAAACACAGCCAGACTCCACCTCCTGCATGCCTGCAGGCCACCAGGTGTGGCCAGGAATGGCACAAGCTACACACTAAATACACCTTTGATGTGGAGCTGAAAGCACGTAGCCACGGGGCATGAACAGCACGCCGCCCGCCGCCGTGCTGACTCCCACTGCAGGAATGCGGCTGCAACCACAGGCCAAGGAAGGCAAACACATTGCATTCCTCACCAGGCAGAGAAGGAAAACAAGTAGTAAGCCCACACACCCACCCTGCTGACACCCGCCATGCTCCCTCCCCACACCTGCCTGCATGGCTACTGTCAGGACCCCAACGGCAGCTTCAGTCCCAAATTCATTTGTGTGAGGGTCAAGTTCTCCAGGCAATTTCTTGAGCCCATGGGATAAGAGAAACAGAGCAGGGCAAGAGAGTTCTCAATTGGGCATGCAAGCCACAGGGAGAAGCGCTGCTGCCTGGGCTGGGAAGTAGCCACAGTACAGGGCAGGAACAGCACTAGCCTGGGAAGGGAATTTCCCTGACTTTTCCTCTAAGACAAGGAGCACTATAACGCTGAGACCTCTTGAGCTGAGGGGGCAGGGGTGAATAAGAAGTTGACTTTTCCAAGCAACAGGGATGCTTGGAAGGATCCTGGTCTTTTTCTATCCTTAGAAAATCATCCTGCCTTAAAACAAGTAGCTTCTCTGGGATCGAGGCACTTCCTCATTACCCCAAAATCCTTCTGTAAATGCTTGTCTCCACTGCCCACACACACAGATCTGACCTTCACTGTACAACATTCTTCCACTACAGCACTGACACCAGGTCATTTCAGTGATCAAGAGCAGAAAAACTTAATGTATAAATACCCAAGACATCAGGTAACTGCTTATCTCAGAATCTCATCATCTTACAGTTGCAGAGACTCTGTGCTCTAATAAAAAAAAAAAAAAAACATTATTCCTCCTTCATGTGGCACTCCTACAAATCCTAAAGCTTTCCAAAGAATTCACATTCTCAAATATGAAGTTATTCTGAAGGATGCTTCAGATGCGAAACTGTCAGCAGAATTCTCAACTCTACACTGTGAATTCCCCACATTGTGAATCTGCACTTATTCTGTGCAACATAACGAAAGAACAACCCACTCCCGAAAACCTTAAAAATCCATCACCCAGGGCTAAGGGCTAACTCTGAGACTCAGTAGCCTGTGCTCTCTCAGCACCAAACAGGAAAACCAACGCTCACAAGAGCACTGCTGCAAGACTGTAACTGACTTGAATGTATCAGACACAAAACAGTGCCAGGAAATTCAGAGCGAGCCAATTAAGGGCTGAAACACTGTAACCTCTGGGGAACCTGAAAGCAGAAAGGTCAGTGTAGCCATAAGCTCCAGAGACATACCGATGCATCTAGCAAGCTGCCGGAGCAGGGATGATTTATAAGGCTTGTGGCCCAGCTGCTCCACACCCCACATGTGCATTTCAAGGCCCTCAGAGAGGGAAATGATCTGATATTAAGTAACAAGAACAGACCAGACTGAGGTCCAGTAGCCTTTCTCATGCCTGATGAAATCCAAGGCCTCAGGCTACCTGTTCCCTTCAGTAAGTTGCAGCACCTCCAGTACTTGGAAGAATGATACATGAAAGGCCAAATTTACCAATAGATTTATACCCAAAGATATAAATAGAAGCCTGGCAGGATTTGCAGATTAGGTGTCTAAATCACGGCATGCAGGAGAATGGGCTTCTCCTCTTCTAACCACTCCACACCTCTCCAACCCTTGCCACCACAAAAAAACCCTGTGCAATCCACTTCGATGGTGATGGCACCCAAATTCCACAAGTCTCAACAGTGCAAACTGCAATGGCTGCAGCTCTCACAGAATGTAGGTCTGCCTGTTTCCCAGAATAGGAGCTGCCTCTACAGCCTCTCCTCTCCCTTCCCCCACTACATCTTTACTTTTCATAGGCTCAATACTGTTTCAAGGTACCCTCATCCTGCCACCGGTGGGTGGGTGAGTGGGGGAAAGGGGCCCTTTATAATTGTAGTGTTGCAATCTGCCAGCCCGGCCAGGCAGCCTGTTCCCGCCTGCACTGCATTAAATACCTTATAACTGATTACACCCCCATGGGGCATGATTAGCAGTCTTCAGAGAACAAAGTCTACTTTCATAAGAATAAGAACAGACACGTACTGCTAACCTACTACACAGCTGGGCAGGTGAGGAAACAGGGAAGAAAGGAGGGTGTGTGTGGGGGAAGAGTTAACTGTACTAACTCTGTTCCTTCCCTTTCCTATCCTGAGTTGAGATTTCCACTGCCCTGAACAGTACCCCTCAGACCTACCCCACAAGATTCAGGTAACAAAAGCTCATAAACAAACTTTTTCCTGTGGAAGTCAGGCAAAGTCCTAACCTGGAGAGGCAGGGCCTCGAGGCAAGCGCATTGAGCTTTGCTCTGGATGACAGCAATTTCTTCACATAAGTTCCCAGGAAAAGGAAAGGGTGAATTCCAACTTCAGCATCAAAAACAAGGAGAAGGAGGGAAAGCTCAAAATAGGACCACAAATCCATGCCCCTCTCTAAACTCTGTATATATCTGAAAGGTCTACATAAGTAACAGCAAAACATCTAATTCAATCTGGAGGTTAACAACTCTCCAGGTGAAGATTTTTTTCTTGTGGGGAGAGAGGGGGTAGCAAAGAGGAGGAAAGCCCTCTCCATCCAGCATAGGTAATAGGGATCCCCAAACATACACAGTCCATATGCATTGCCGCAACAAAGAACCAGCTTGATGGAAACTCAGCCAATCTGACATGAAATGGCCTACAGCTCATTAGCAAAGTGCCTTCCAAATCTCAAAATGCCCACACAAACAGCCACAAATATATTTGGTGCTATCTGGCCTCCATCTCAGCAGAGCAGAAAGAGTAAGACTATCCAGCAGCTTTTCACCAAAAGCGGTAAGAAAAATGGAGGCAACTCCGAGACTAAAAGAAGTGTAGGATGAGCTCTTCCAGCTACTCTCCCCAAACCTCCAACAGAAGAGTTGGAAAGCTCCAGAAAAATGGTCTTATTTGAGAGACAAGCCCACGCTGAGAAGCTTGAACAAAATAGTAAGAAGTCTCCCAATTGTGTCCTTTCGGAAACAATCACCTGCTTTACCTAGAACCCACTGGTATTGCCCATGGCCCCTGTGGATGCTCATGGTACCATCTGGAAGAACTCATGTTCAGCTGATTAATCTAGAGGGGACATCCTGCTGACACATTCCACCTGGATTCTTACCCAACCCACCCAAGAAAGGATTCATTAATGAGTAACCAACCCAGCTGAAAATGATCTACTTATATCTGCTTTACTCAGCCAGCACACAGGAGATCTCTGACTGTACAGTCTAGTCCCATCTGTGCAGCAAAACTTGCACATTCTCTTTATTATAGGAAGACTTGAAGGTACTAATTGACTTTAGGCTCTGATGTACTTGCCATTGATATAAAGCATTGATACATTTAGAGTTACATTACCAAACAGATTGCGCTTTCAGGGTTTGGATAAATGGGAGCTTTCACCATAAACACAAGTTAGTCATTAGAAGCTCCAGAAGGTAATTTAAATCATCACAGCCAGCACAAAAATAGTTTTACTTTGGGAGTTGAAGTTGCAAAGCTGTAGTAAATCCAAGTGGCACAATAAAACTTCTTAAAAAAGCTTAAAATTAGTTGTGAAGCCCCACATGGCCTTGCATATAATTTGGTTCTGCTGCCGTGGGCTAGGCAAAAGGGAAATCACTCTTCACACTGTAAAAAAAACACCAAAAAACTATCATCCTTCAGCTCCTAGGAGACAGAAGAGGTAGGCTTACATTTCGTGTCTCTCTATATATGTGTAAAATACATAGAAGTAATAAATATATAAATAAAACGTTAAACCCACAGAACTAACAATGACTTGTTCAATCCCACACAGTGCTGCCCAGCTATCAATCAGGCATCAGAGCATCAAACTGGAGCACTGCGATCCAACACTCTCTCCTGGCTGATGTACCCTTGCAGATACCCTGCACCCACCCCCATTCCCAGAGTAAATTGCCTTCCACTCTTGAGAAGCATTCCTGCTATTCCAATACTGGTATTCACCAAAGCAAGAGACCCTAATTTAGCCTCGCACGGGCCTTCTGCAAACTGCTAATCCCCACTCCACAGCTGCTTTTCAAATGTACGGGCATGAGCAAACCATAAACGATTTATGGCGCGTGGCAGGAAGACTCCTGGCTCCCTGCGTAGGCGGGGTTTTGGGACAAGATCATGCTTGGACTAATGTTTATATTGCGAGTTGTCAGTCAGGCAGTAAATCATCTCTGGAGCTGCACGATAATACAGCCCCATCCAGCTGGGGCCTCCACGACACTGAATTCTGTTATAGCCATTTCAGATACACCTGGGGACCTATCTGCAAAGGCAGCATCTAATCATGGAAAAATGAATATACTTTTAAGTAGAATCTACCAAAATTCTGCAGCCCAGCAAGGGTGATTTGCTTTCAGGAATCAAAAACTGAGATGTTTGCCAAAAATGACTTTCCACATTAGTCCTAGAAGAAATTGGATTGAGGGCCTACACAGACATCTAATAACAGATTGTATCTCTAGCAAAATGCAGTTACCCGAAAAAACCCTTCTGAGCAAAGTTTTCATTTCCCAGTATTCACATAACTGTAGTGTAATCAATGCTTATATTCTAAAAGGGAAATAAAAATATTTTGCATATTTTAGTGCGCAAGATATTATCTATCAGGAAAATAAATGCACTTATAGGCAGGATGTAAGCTTGAAGTCCATTCTCAAGAAAGATTACTTAAAACAACTTAATTTTGAGCACAAAAATCCTGTGATTTTCCACTTTTTTCTTTTCCTCCATTTGAAAATACACTTCATAGAATTTCATACAATATACTGTGTACACATCTCCCACAGACACAAGAGAAGGGTGTAGAGTTCTCAATAATGAAAAAAAAATAAATAAAATACTCAAAGGAAAAAACCCCAGAACAGTAGCGTTAGCTGCAATCACTATTCAGTTATGTGAGAGACACCAGATTTCAACTCATCTCCCTAGAATATTTTTAACCTTCCCGTTGGGCAGCAGCAGAGTCATCACTAATGAACATTAAAGCTGCAGGATGAAATCTGATTTAGGAGATAGAGCAGCAAGGCATCTTTGAGAATTGCAGAGAGCTCATGAAGCAAGACATATGCAGGTCTGAAACCAGTTACTCTATGTAAGCATATGCCAAAATAATGGTCAAAAACCTTACAGCCACAACAATTATCTAATTATTACCTTGGGAAAATAACTTATATTCTTTTGAAACAAATGCTATAAAGTAAAACTCGCCTAAGGCTTTTTATGAGCCTAGGTGTAATTCCTCAATAGTTAGAGACTACCTCATCTGTCCCTTTTGATTTCAGAACCATTTGTGCATGAGTGTTACATTAACACCGCTGGACAACTGAGACTTTAAAGACAAGAGTAACAAAACCCAGTTATGACTCCTACAACATTAACAAAGCCAGCTTTATCACAGAGCTAAAACACAAATACAGAACTCAACTAAAGACGTAAAAGTCACTGTGGGACTTCCAGGTCTGAATTTGCTGACCCTTAAGAAATCAAAAATTTAAACTAGTTCTTTCTTACTCAAAACTGGTCAGGCAAAGCTACTCTCTGCCTAAAAATCAGACTAAGCCTTGCAGGAAAATTTACTTTCCAATCCTGACCTGTTTCACTTTAACAGCAATACAAAACTTCTATGAAAGTTGGTAACGGTTTATTCTCAGCTGTTAGCCCTGCCACAAAAGAGTTGAGATGTGCCCTAAAGCACACCTTGTTCACAGAGAAGACCACAGGGCACAAACAGGGACCTTGAGGCTTATATATCCTGCTTCTGTCTCTGAAAATACACATACAGACTCTCTCCTTCAGTTTCCCTTGCATTTAGGCAAACATTACAAACACACAGCTTTTTATACATATCTTCATGCCACTGCCTCTTATCTTTATTAGCCTATGCACCAAATGGAATTTATACCTGCTTGCAGCATTGATGATTCTCTTGATCCTCAACAGATTGGACATGAGCACAGGACACAAACTGTCTTCACGGATATTAGTACACTGAGGGTCATGCTACAACATACCAGAACTCACTTGAACAGCCTTAAAACCCTGCCTTTCAGACTCCTTACAGACTAAAGTCCACAGCAAGACCGCAACGTGGAGAGGTCAAACTCCACACATTCTTTTCCTTCTTACAAGCAAAGGAAAGAAGCAGCAATTGCTTTGCATGACCACTCAGCATGAAAAGACAATAGCTGCATGTCTCCATGTCCATCAGTAAGACAGCCCTCCTCTATGAACCGCACTGTCTTTCCACAGAACCTGCTTTTCACCAGCTTAAAATCCTCAACAACCAGGACGAATCAGAGCAGCTGCAGTGCTTCGTGGATTTGTTCTTTGGTTGGTGATTTGTTGTTGGTTTTTTTTTTTCCTAATGCAGTTACCACAAAAAGCAAGGTCAGCGAGCAACCTGACATAGCACACAAGTGATTCAATACCTTGCCCCTGACACAGACCAATACATGTACGTGGTTTAGTAACTTCAGCAAAAAGCCTCAGTGGACAATTACAGAACACACTGCCCTTCCTTCAAACCTTTACCTGTTAAGAGATTGGATTAGGTCTGGAAAATTCACCTTCTGAAACAAGTTCTTTAACTAAAGCAAGTCTGAACATTTCCACTCCTAAGTGCTTGATCTTTTCTGAATCCCGCTCAGCTCCTAGCCTCAGTGCTATTATGTGGTAGTGAATTTCCACAGATTAGACATCATGTGAAAATACTTTAAAATCATTATTCAGTTTGATGCCTATCAGTTCCACTGAATTGCATTCACCTCAACTGAAGAATACCTTCCAGCTCCTTCACCCCTGCACAGCAGTCTTCCTCAGGCTTGGCACCCAGCATTGTTGAAAAGCAGAGGAAAACTGAGCCCACCCAAGTGATGCTTATACTGCATTCCAACCATTGCAAAGCTATTCTCACACTCCTACATGGTTTTCCATTTCCTTCCTAAGAGCAGCTCCCAGGAGGACACTCCGGAGAGGCTGGCTCATGTCATTCCAACTACGAAACATCCTGCAAGCTGCAGCTTTAGGCCTCTCTGGCTGAACATATTTGAAATAAAACCATACACGAACATCCTGACAATGTTTGATTGATGAGTGAATGAATTGAAATGATTGATTGAATGAATGGTTTCTGAGAACGGAACAAACAACAAAGCAAAAAAGAGAAAATTGTCCTTGAATTCAAAATTATTCAGGCAAGGTTAGAGGGGAGCAAAACATGCAAATAGTACCTGGGAAGGCAGAAAAGGTGAGGTCTCAAGAGTGCCCACTTGCCTTGAACAAGCTAGGGCCTGACTTGCACTCCATAGCAATTTCACCACGCTACAGAATAGGCCAGTGGATCACAGAGGGGTCTGTTTCATTTTGAAGTCACAGCTTGAAATATCCTTTTCATCCATCCTTTCTCCTCCACCAAGCTTTACTAAAGCATTCAACACCACAGTATCTAAGCATCTACACACCTACGGGTTCACCCTCAAATCTCCAGTAAGACTGGTGTTAATCATATTTTCCAAGCAAAGAATGAAGAGCAAGAAATAGTAAGGATATGAACACAGTAAATCTGTGGCAGAAATTTAGCATCACCCTTCCCCTCCAACCAGCTGTAAAGATATTTCAACTTTAAAAGGTAACATTCTTCCTACTACAGTTACAGACTCAGCCAATCTAGATCTAAGGAAAAGGCCTCAGGTAGGGGAACTGGCAGGGAAACAGGATGGATGATTTCATGCCCTAAGGCATTTGTCCTGTTTGTATAGGTTATACACATAGTTCCTTTGCAGTCCTGCGTAAAATGCATCTCAAAGAGGATCATATTTACTGGTGATCTGAAATACACACAGCTGGCATGAATGCCAGCAAGCACTCTCTCTACAAAGCTCAGGGTGTCACACAGAAAGGAGATACCTTCACAACCAAAAGCCCTTTGGCAAAGAGATGAATATACCCGATCTCAGGACCTTAAATTTATTCTCAAAGCATTAATCAAGTCAAATGGTCAAGAAAATCTGTTCTATTGTGACAATTCCAGATCCTGACAAGCCCAGTAAAAAGAGCAAGATGAATCAAAAAGGGTCAAGCCAGATCCTCATTTATTAGCAGAAGAATCCTACCCTCAATCTGTACCACATGCAGGCTCATTTGAGACCTCTACATGTTGCATTTCTCCCAGCAATACGTAAGGCTGAGAGTTCTTTTGTCACTCTGTGCTGGAGAAGCAAGGCCCGTGACAAATAAATAACACAGTAAATTTGTCAGGGCCTAATCTCCAGAACTGCTTCTTGGGTCTATACATTGTAGAAGTGGTGATACATGGAAATCTCAGAATCCATAAAACATGGCAGACATTTTAACAGGTTAGGGAGCTCACCTTCAGAAAAACCATCAGCCTTTAAGACTCACAAGCATAAAATCAATTACCAAAAAATAGTTACATTTTACTAAAACTTGTTTACTTTGCTACTGCTCAAAGAGCTTGGTTTTCTTTACCTTTTTACAAACACTTTATACGCCATACCAGCTGTCACAAGCCCTTTCTGCAAGCCACCACTGGTACCCCTCAGACCAGCATGCCAGCCAAAAATCATTCGTCCTATCTGTCTTGATTTGTTCTGCTCTGGGACAAGAAGCAGGCAGACTTGCAAATGACTACACCTTTCTCAAGGCTTTAACCTATCTCCCTGACAAGCTACACAATGATGGTGTTTGGAGTGGATGGCAGAGATAAGAATTGAGGGTTTGTTGGCTGCAAAGCAAGTGACTTACCAGCAGCCAACAAACAACTTGAAACAGAGTGGAAAATCATGCAAGGTCATCTTTAGTTCAGAGAGCTGGTTTGCAGAGTGAAGAGGCAACAGGTTTTGGCAAGTAACTCATCCCCTCCTGACCCAATGCTTTGTTAATATTAAAGATGAAGATAACCATGGGCTGCACTTTGGAACTCCACTGGCCCTGCTGAAATGCATTTACAAGATTTCAAGAGCACTGGGTGCCTGGGAAGGAATGAAAAACTCCTCCTGATACCACAGCTAAGACCTGGCAGCTTAACTGCTGATTTAACACCCAGAAGCTAAATCATACTGTATGAAAAGCACTGCTGGGATATAGGTGCTTTCTGCAGTGATCCACTAGGAAGCGCAGAAGAGAGAAAGGATTAATTATAAAGGTGATCTGATAGTGTACAATCAAAAAACCCAGCTGCTGGGTACCAAACAACTGCTCCTCTAAACTGGATCTCAACAGTGAGTTCAGGTACACCTCCACCACCCATCACGGGAACAGTTAAAATTTGTGTGGAAAAACAATGTGGTGGAACAAATAACCTGACAGAACAAAGGGTCACCAGAACCACCTAACTTTGATGTTGCTGTTATTTCAAGAGCAGGATCATCAGAAAGGATTTCATTTGGATTGTCTGGGCAGATCCCTTGTGAATTATACGGACAGAATGGCTACTTTGGCACTGATAGAGCACATTTAAGACTGCTTTCCCAGATGGCATGTCAAGAGCACTGGCTTACAACTTTAATTGAACTTTTCTTTCCAGAAGCTCTTGCTGAATTTCTCAGGGTCACTCCCATTTCACTGACACTCCTGACCTCTCAATTCTGGCAACACAGGCCTACTATGATGCAGAGAACACCACAGAGAGTGTCAGTGTTTCAAGTATGTGGTTCAAATGTTCTCAAAAAATTTGAGTCATGGTACAAAAAGAATACAGTCTGACTGAGCATCAGCTCATTCCTGGCTTTCTTACCTGTTGTCTGATGCTTCAGAAAGGATTCATTGCTTCATCTTATATAGGCCCTTTATCCCAGTTCCTTCTCCAAATCTGTAAAACAGAAAGGCATAGCTCTGAAAAGCTTTCACTGGCACAGAACTATCTAAATGTGATGATTCTTTTCAGTGGGCAAGATCCACCTGGCATCTCTCAAATCTAGGTCATTCTCAGCCTTGACAGATTTGTGTACCATTTGCAAACCTGATGCCTACCGATGCAACCTTATGCACACCTAAAAATCAGTGTATTAGCACTCAATCTTTTACTCCACTCTATGCAGAGTGCTCAGTGCCAGAAGCAGCACAGCATTTACTGTTCACCTGTTTACCTTTGAAGTCTCCCCATGTTCCCAGAGGCTGCACACTAATTCTACAGGGGGAAGCATCCCTTGCAATAGGATTCTCTGTCCCGGCTGGCAGAGAATTTCCCATTAACCCCTGCTGAATCTGACACCAGAGGAACGCTGATTCTTCCCTTCCAACCCTGCTTCTGCCACTTACACTCGGGTTCTTTGACACACGCGCTGGCCCAGACTTGTTCTGCTTTGCAGCTCCTACTCCAGCAACGCTCCCTGCAGAGATACTGCTTTCTCATCCCCCACACCGCCTAACTCTCCATCACGCCGCCCAACTCTACACCACTCAGAATCGGCCTCACTCTGCGTGAACCAGGTTCTGCCTGCTCATCCCGTGCCTGCGCTGCTCCCTGACACGGGTCTTTTCCCGGGACGGAGAGCTCCACAACGCCCCGATGGCTGAGGCAGTGGTATCACCATCCTTCCCCACGGAGACCGTCCCTTCCCTAGGGTCGGGGCTGTGGCCCCGCCGCCCCCGGCCCACCTGGCTGACCCCTTCCCCGCCCACGGTGCGACCCGCCCGAACCCGCTCTCCTCGGGGAACTCTACAATTCCTCGCCACACACGTGGACAGAAAAGCCCATCCCGCTCGCTGGGCGCCGCCCGAAGCCCGCAAAGGCCTGGGGGCGTAGGGGGCCCCGCCCGGGGCTTCGTCCCCAGCCGCTCGCGTTCCCCGCTCCCCGCCCCCGGAGCCCCAGCCCGGCTCTGACCCGGTCGGGCTCGGCTCCCCCAGGGGTCCCAGTGACTTTGCGGCCGGTTCGGCCCCGGTTCGGCCCCGCCTCGGGCCCGCCCCAAACTTTGCCCCCGCCCGGCCCCGGCCCCGCGCTCTCGCCTCAGGCCGCCATTTTGCCGCGGGGCACGCCGGGTAATCCGGCGGAATCCCCACGTCGCGGCGCGTGTGCGTCATCGGGCGGCACGCGCGGGGGGCGGGGCGGTGTGGGCGGCGCGAGGGGCGGCGGGACGGGCGGTGCCGCTGTCAGTGCCCGGGGCCCCGAGGCGCTGAGGGCTGGCAGACGGGTCCCGCCTCCTGAGAAACGCCCCAACAGCCGGGGGCGGATCCCAGCCTGCCACGGGGGAAATACAAACCCAGCCCTGGCTCCAGAGGGACAGGGAGGGAGGGAGGTTGAGTAGTAAATGGAGAAACCCACCTGAAACCCCCCAGGGACAACTGCCTGAGGACAGCGTGTGCCAGGCGAAAGCTAGGCAAACCCTGACACGGTTTGTGAACGTGCTTTGGTATTCATTTGCAAAATCTTTCACTGTGTTAGCCTCGAGTCTTTGAAAAATCAGTACATTTTAATTTGTAACCGAATCACCCCATTTATTCAACTCTGAGCTCGGACAGGTACTTTTCCCATTGCTTTTCGTGCCCAGTGCACTTACTCACCCACTGCTTCCATTTTCTGTTACCCTTTCTTTCACAAACATCTCATGAACTGATGATTCATGCAGTAAATAATGGAGCCTAGTTCTTGCCCTCTTCAGAAAAGTCCTGGTAGACTTTACATGATGTTCTTCAATGTACTACTACATTTACAAATCCTTCAGATTTACATTCAGGTTGTACCAGGCTCACAGTACAGCAAACTCTGCCCAAATAGTCCCCTCTCTTACACAATAAAAGACAGGTGCTCAGCAGGACCCTGCTTCTATGACCTTGGGAATATTGTGCAAAAACGGCTGCTGAGCGCCCAGCAAATGCCGTCTGCACCACACCACGCGTCAGCCAGGGATATTTCAAGAAAGCCTTCGGTACTTGTGCCCCCATAAATTCTCCAAATCCTCCCTGTGCCGGAGTCAGATAACAAGCAGAAGGACAATGGCTCCAAGAATCCAGGCTGCCCATCTGCTCTGCACTTCCAGATTCTTGCTTCCACAGCGCCAGCTGATGAAATTTTCATAGCTGATGAGGTTTCTCATTTCCACCGGGCCTTGCTGCCTTGGAGCCTTCACAGCTGTGGTCTGTTCAGGTTTCCGAGGGTGAGCGCTGATGGCAGCAATGATTAGAGCACTTTGCTTTCTTTTAGTGACTTGTCAGAGTAGGATCTTCAAGGTTTTTCCTAGTCTAGATGATATAAGTCCTGCAGGAAGGAGGCTGATTTTCAGATGGTCTCGTCATTTACTGCTTCCATTGAACTCATCTCTTCTCAAAATCAGATCTCAAGGTCAGAATGCCAAAGCGAGACAGGAATTTGACTTGGGCTGGCTGGCCACCAGTCACCTGCTCCGAGCATCAAAAAACACTCTTCCCTCAGATCCCAAAGGCATTGATTCCCAGTCCCTCTTCCTCTCTACATACATCCGCCCTGCCTTTCCCCATGTCCGGTGTGCTTGTGAGCTGGACTCACCATTGTCCTGAGCCCAGAGATGTGACATGATGCAGAAGCATGACGTTAGGTTACATTATATTCATTTATATAACACCATTAATACCAAAGTGCAGCTCCCTGCTAGAACCAGTTGCTCACTAAAGCCTCTGAAGTTCAATTAACAAGCACCAGGTAATCTAACACTTGACTCCCAATAATCCTTTTATTTTAAGGGGCCTCTGGCGGATGTAAAGCCCTCAGCAAACAGTCCTGGAAGTACATTTGAGATTCTCTCAAATACCAGCTGAATTTATGGCCCTTAGTGAAGAGCAGGGAGGAATCTCTTCAAAATACTTTCCAGCTGGCAGCACTTTATATAGACCCTTGTAACTGAATAAAAGGAACCCCTGGAGGGGCAGGTGCCACCCTGTGGAGGGACAAATCCCTCTGAAGTGCCTATGGTCTTGGCTAGTAAAAAAGAAGATGCCAAAAATAATGTCTCCTCACCAGAAGAAGGCAGTGCAGGCTTGGTCCTCTCAAGTTTTCTGTCAAACCTGGTCAAGCAGGGAAGATGGCGGGTGCTGGACAACCACCCTTGGCGGCTGACTTGGAGGCAATCACCTGCCTGAGAGTTGCAGTGGTGAAGGAACTCCTATGAAACACTTGCTCTCTCGGCTACTTCTCTAACTCCAGTTGCACAGAGGATTCCCCAGTAGACATCAGCTGGGAAACCCTCAGAGGCAAAAGATGTTTCATGGATGGGCTGAGCCCAACAAAACCAAAAGACCTGAGTCTTAGTTTGAGTAGAGTTTTTGTTCTGGGATATGCCAATACAAGAGGAGCTCAGCACCCAAAACTAACAGCATTTCAGGAACAATAAGATCAGTGAAATACTGCCAGCCTGTGACAGTCAAACAAGTCTGTGGATGCCGAATTGGACAGCCAAACACCTTCTGCCAGTATGCCTGGAGCATACACCTACCAGACAAATACAGCCAACCTGCCAATAAAACAGTTGCTAAAAACATACCCACGTGTATAGTTCAGTCCATCCCACCACGTAAGAGTGAGGGCTGGGACTCAATTTTGAGTTTAATAGAGATTCAACACTCAAAAAAACTCTGGAGTCTTTTCACAAGCAAACACATTCCCCAGCATCAGTGGCTGAAGAAGAAAACAGTGCTGACCTAACCCAACCCAACCCAACCCAAAATGCTTTTTGTCTTATGGGACTGCCCAAAAGCACCCATCAGGGTTGGGATGTAGTTGCACTGAAAGACAAGCAGACACAACATCCTGCCCTCGAGGCTTGAATCTCTGATTCTCTTGAATCTCTCTCAAAGCACCTCTGGCAACAAGAAATGGAAGATGAAGGCAGAACTGGGGAACAATGACAAAAGTCCACCATTGCAGCACCCCGATGCTTGGCACAGCTTGGTGGTTTCCTGCTATCATGGGATTTGAGCAGAGCACAATGTACACTCACACTGGTATTTCAGACATACGTAGGGGCACTTTCTCCCAACCCATATGCTTGAAGAATATGCTGCACATCGACACTTGATCATTACAATTGCTGTCTATGCAAGTCTTCTATATATTTATAAATGTGTGTGTATAAAATTAGAATAAAATAAATATATATCAGTGACCCCTACTGGCCATTTCTAACTAGCCACAAAATTGTGCAGCAACAGTGAGCTCTTGCCTCTTGCTGAGGTGCAGTACTTCGGTGTGAGGCACAGAGTGCAGAGCCTGGCAGTAGTGTATTTGTGCTCTTTGCACTCACTTTGTGCTGGCTGCATCACTCCTGGGGGCAGACAGCTGAAATCGGGATGTTCTGACCTCAAGTATTTGTTTGTGGCATCCCACTCATTTCTCTGCTCACCGCCAGCTCCACGCCACAATCCCAGCTCTTGCGCTGAGCCCTGTACAGGTGCCTCCAACTCTTACTCTGCACAGTTGCAGGGCTCTGCAAGGGACCAGGTGTTGGACTGTGACCTTATACAGGGTAATTTTTCCAGAAAAATTCAGTTCCCAGCTGGGATCCACACTACAGATACCACTGCTCCACGAGGTCAGCTCACCCTAGCCCTGCACAGTCTCCTCCTAGCAGCCTCACTTCAGCCTCTGTAGGTTTTCACCAAAGCTCACTGTAAATTCTTCACTGCACTGGGTGCTAAATCCAGCGTGAGTGCTGCTGTGCAGCAGAGACTGAAGGGCCCTTCTGGGCCAGATTTACCTTGGTGAAGGAGTGGAGAGAAAGTGCCTGACAGGCAGGGTGGCTGCTCCAATGTAAGGCAAAACCCATGGGAAGCAAAGGCTGGAGTCACTGTGTCAGCTTCAGACCAAGACTCAAGGGGCTCTGCCTCCCTTCCCCTTCGTCAAAACTTGTTTAGCTTGTCATGCTAATAAAGTGTTTGAAATGAACTGAGTTAAAAGTATGTGGAGAGAAAGGGGGAGGATGTCTCACTGGAGCATGATGTCTCACTGGGGAGATGGCAGAGGGTTAGGTGTAACATCAGCTCTCCTTGGTGTGTGCAGGCAGAAAGGGCTTCATTTTGGGCACAGTGCTCGCTGAGTGCAAGGGGAGGACACCACACACTGGTTGGCATTTCACCACGGTACACCAGTGGGGAGGGAGCTGCTGATCCCCCAAGCCCTCTGAGGCAGAGCAGGGATTCGTGGATTCCATCATGTAGACACACTTGGCTGTGAGTTGTCTCTCAAGGAGCCCTTCTGTGTGCCTAGCATGCGCCTCCAACTCACAGAAACCTTTTTTTTTTTTTGTGAAATCTGCAGCACTGCTCTCCCTGTGGAGCTCTTGTTGTTTATAGGGACGGGTCCAGGCAGGCCAGGGAGGAATTACCTTTCCCTAGGACACGCTTGGTGCTTGGCTGAACACACCGCTTCTCTGCTTCACGGGAGCTGCTGAAGGCCAAGGAGACAGTCAGTCTACAATTAGCCTCCCTCCCAACACTCGTCCACATCCCCTGAGGCTGTTAATTATGGACTCCGCTGCAGCCAGGGTTCAAGTCTTTCTAAGCACAGGCCATAGTTTCATTAAATGACCTTGATATTCTCTGCAACAGGCTCTCCTGTCAGGTTTCACTGCAAACACCAAGATAAGCCATCCTCTGCAAACACCCAGGAGCAAGCTCAGAGGCAAGCACCAAGAAAGCACAAAAGGTTTGCTTCAAGAGTCTCCCATTAAATGCTTGTGTGCTCCTGTGACTCTAAGATGTTTCATTGCTAGAGCTGCCGGGTGGAAAGGCAAAGGGAGACCATGTAGCTAGAGATGGGCTTCAAGGCACCCATGGATGTGTGCCAGCAAAGGGAAAGCCTGGCAGATATCTCCTTCCCACTGCAGTCCTTCCAGATCTCCTCCAGAACGGATACACCCCCTGAATCAGTGCCCTTGGGGGAGCCCTGACATTAGCTGTTGTACATGCACACAGAGGGAAGCCAGAAATCATAAGGCAAAACAAGATCCTACACCTTCTCATGAACTCATGAGGGGTTTTTGAAGGGGGTTTACTCAGCCTTTTGAGCTGTGGGGACACAGGTAAAACCTCTTTTCTCTAACTGCCCTCCCTATATACTCCAATCTCTTTTCCCCCCCTCTTCAAGTCTAGGTCTTTTTCCTCCAGTATTTAATCTTTCTTTTAAAATTCTTTTTCCCCTGGTACCTTTGTCTTCTTTTGGATTGAAGTACTGAGGGTGGATTTGAGGAATCTGTATCTCAAAATAACGTGTGACTTAAGCTTACTTGTGCTGCTCCTCACAGTAGGTTTGAAGGCTGTCAGGTACTGAGCTCAGGTCCATCACAATGACACATGCATTCTCCCACACTCAGAGGATCTGTTTTAGTGGAGCAGTCCAGCAGGCAGTCAGATTTTAGCTAGTCCCAACAGAGCAGCTGCCTGGAGGCCAGTGGAGAGTGCAGACCACCCCTCAGAAAGCAGCAGCCCTGGTGATGAGGAACTCCCCGCATCTGGCTCTGAGAGGAGAAACAAGCTGATGATCAGAAGCTTGGACAGAGGCTGACACTTGGTTTTGAACAGCCAGGAATCACCTCTCCAGGACATTTCACAGGCACCTCCCCGGCATCCACACAGTTCATCCTGCCTTGGCCTTGCTAATGGTAAATGTGTGCAGTGGATATCAACAGATGATGCCTACTCATGCCCAGTGTCCTTTGTCTCCCAGGGCTGGGTCTGCGTGGCTCAGGGAAAGGTACGAACATTCCCTGCACAAAATTACTGCAGAACCTGCCCTTGTGGAAAGCTGTTCCTACTACCATCGCCTAAAACTCATCTTCAATGCCCTGGAGCAAGAGGATTTATAGCTCATTTCTATTTATTCTCATTGTCTATATAAATGTCTAGTCAGGTTTTTTTAATAAATGCCTTTTCTTGTTACTCGGTAGCAATGAGTTCACTGGATCATCAGTGTTTAGTATGAAAGTAATCCTCCCTGTCATTCATTTGGATTGTACTTTTTTCTCATTTTGTTTTATATCCTGGCAGGTTGCAAAAGAAGCAAATAAAAGAAGGTTATGCCAAGTCTAGACAGTGTTCCCAGATTCTCTGGGGTCAGAGGGGCTGTGACATTGGACTTGCGCAGCATTCCTGGAGGCTTTGGGCAAGTATAAAATACATCTTGGGGTAGCCCAGGATGGCTACTCTTAGTGCAGTACTGGAATGTGGGAAGTTGAATCCAAGGGCACTTCCCATTCCCTGAGGCACCCTTGCAAAGCTACCAGGCTAGGGGAATTGGGTACTTGTCAGTGGCATTTCTGGTAGCCTCAGCCAGAGACCTAGGAATATCTGAAGAGTGTTTTGAAGCTTAACTGCACTTTTTCCACCAGAGAGCAAAACTTGGGACAGAGTAACGCCAGATAGCATCACTAAGACTACAGCTAGTCCATCTCTCCATCATTCCCCAGACATGCCATCAGTTTCACTGTTGAGTTGTTGCATGCATTGTTGTCTGCCAGCTTGGCCATGCTCCACAGCGTGGCAGAGCATTGAGATGGTGCAAATGGCGAGAAAAGAGCCAAGAGGTTTTCTACCTTCAACTTCCACCCCCTGCCTGCTTCTCTTTTGCCAGCCCCCTCCACTTCCCCACTGAAGGCACAACCACCTACTGCCCATGGAAGCTATTTCTAAGCAATCCCGGGCATCTGGGGAATGAGGCTCTGAACAAATATCGGAGCGTGTGTGTGCAGAGAGTGCACACACATGCACACACACACACACATGCAGAGCCACAGTGCTGCTGCAAAGTCAAATATAGACCTTGTGGAAGGGGAACAATGGCTGGGGTTGGGTTACATGGCTGTAGGGCCAGCGAGCTGCTGTTTGTTGTGGGCTGGGGTGGAATTGGAAAAGCGAGGGGGGTGGGATGGGGGAGAACATTTGTTTTAACCTAGAGACCCTGGGCTGGTGCTGTGCGTAAAGCGGAGAGGGTGACCTGGAGCAAGAACTGAAGAGGATGATCATTTGAGTTGGCAGCTCAGAGGTTTTTCCAGTCTTTTTTCAGCTTCTTTGTGTTGCTTTTCTGCTTTTCTTGAGGAATTGGAGTGAGGAGGAAGGGGTGAATTTCTCTGGGCTGCTTCACAGGGAAGAGTTTCTGTTCCGGAGAAAGCTTCTTGGTGAAAGAGAAGAGGCAACATTATCTGTTTTCTCAGCCCAGCATCTGCTTCTTGTCCCTGATGTCTGGCTGCCTCCAAGGAGCAGGTTCCAGATTCCGGAAGAAAGGGAAGCAGCTTCAGCTGGTTTTGACAGGTAATTCCTCCCTCCATCTGTGAGTGGTGACGGTGTGTTGGGATGATGGTGGGGGAGGGAGTCTTCATCTGGCATGCATTGGAGGGAAAGTCATGACAAGAGGTTACTCCAGTTTCCACTCCAGGTCCCTGCTTTGTGGAATTTCCTTCACTGGAGGGAAAAGCTGTGGAGGGACTCTTATGGCTAGGAAAAAATCATTCCTAATTCTGATCCAGCAGCTGTTCCATCTGAGACGCCTCTAGGGATGGCATGGCAGAGATCAGAGCCTAGTAGAGCAGGGTCTAAGCCAAGCACAGGAATCCCCTCAATGCCCATTTCTTGGATCTGCAAATAGAGCTGCTCTGATCAAATAGTACTGGGCAGTCTACAGACTGACACAGCAAGCCTGAGACACAAGATTGTGCCTGGGGATGGGACAGGAGTCCTTCAGCATGGAGGAAAGTGTGCAGCCAAGGTCCACACTGCATAGGTCCTTTCTCCCTCCTCTGTATTCCCCTTTTACTCCCATCCATCCCTGCCTGCTTCTCTCTGTGATACTCACATGCAAAGCCAAGCTCAAACCACGAAATGCATTTCCTCAGATATCCCATCTTCTGAAATCCCTCCCTGGATTTTGCTCTTCATTCCCCTTCCTCGGAGCTCAGATCTTCAGCAACCAACTTTACCTCTTCAGCCTGGACAGCCCTCCCTCCCTTGGTGGCACAGCTCTCACCTCCAAGAGAAGCAGCATGGGGAGAGCCACATGTCCCATTCTGCTGGCTGCAACCTAACCCCATCTCCCTCTCTCACAGTGCTCCTGCTGTGGATGCAGAAACTTACAGATATCAGCATATCTCAGGGCGCCTCTGCAGGCCCCCCTTATCTGCCCATTCAAATCCACACACAGCATCCAGAGGGTTTTCTTAGGCACATTTAACCAATGAGGTTTAAGAGCACCCGGACATGGCTGTGCAATGACTGGTGCAGTGCAGTGTGGTCAGGACCAGGGCAGATCCCAGCAGAGGAATGCAGGAGCAGATGAGGATGTTGCAGGAGGTGATGTTCTATCTGACACAGTTAGTGAATGTGGTAGGATTTCAAGGAGGAAGTGAGGGTGAGGCTGAGCAGCCTACACTCAGTGCTGGAGGTGTCACCAGCAAACCCTTGGTCTCCAACCATGACTGCTGTAAAAGAGTGCACGGCAGGGTGTTGTGGGTGTCAGAGCAGAAATGTGGATCATTCCAGGTCCTAGAGCTGTAGGGATGGAAGGAGAGGCTGTCTGGTTTTAAACCAAGCACCAGAAGCTGTCCCTCACCCTCAGTCTTCCCCTCTCCTTTTTGCTGTAAGCTCCAGACATGGTAGGAATCAGGGCTCAAAAGCAGGCTGCGTTGGCTGTGAGGAATCAGAAGAGAATGGATGTAGAATCACAGGAAACATCTCAGGATAGAGCTGGTGCACACCTGTCTCATAAATATCTGAAGAGCCGATGGAGCAACCTGCACAGGGGGTTTAGACTTCTCTTGTCCCTCTGTCTGTGGGGTGATAGTGACAGGAGGAGGAGGAAGGCAAAAAAAGGAAGAGGGCTCCTGGCTGACAGGAGAGCAGGAAGGAGGCAGGAAGGAGGCAGCTCGTGCGGAGGCAGGCAGGGTGGTAGGCCCCCATTTTATTGCTCAGTCATGTTGTGTTGTCCAGCCATGACAAAGATGAGCAAGCTAGGCTTCTTGCTCAGAGCTGGCAGAGACCTTGGCTTTGATGGGGTTGCTGCCTGGACTGTTATTGGGTCCTGCAGCCTGCAGAGCCACCCATGGCTGCCACAGGGCGCTGACAGGGCTGTCAGGAACTGCAGAGGGCTGGGGGGACTGGAGAAAGTGAGAGCAGGGATAGGTTGAGCTTTGTCTAATGAGATAAGATGGAGTGTGAAAGCATACATTAAGTGCCTGTAGGACATTATTCTTCTTCCTTCTTGTTGAAAAACAGCAAACCTTGTGGGATACAGGGGTTCAAAAGAGCTGACTGATGTGAATTTGTAATCTAATTAAGGATTGCTAGGACCTTTGAAGGTGAAGGATACGATCTCGTCAAGTAGCAGAAAGGCCATGCAAGGTGAGGAGTAGAGCAGGCAGCTGTTTCTTCTGAAGATATGACAGCCCAGCCCCTCTCCCACAGTTGCCTCATTGTTCCTTGTAGTCCACTGAAGTGCTGATGTCCACATGTCATGAGGGGCAGCGAGAGAAATGATGGGGATCACAGCTTCTCTGGATGGCTTCTTTTTTCTGGGGTGACTCCTACAAGCCGAACCTTTATTTTAAGGATGGAGCTTCTTAACCCTACAGTTTGCCAGTGGAGGGTGAGGTGTTTTAGTGGACCCCGGCGACGTCAGGGAGGGGCTGCAAGAGGTGTTTTTGCTTATCAGCATTATTTCAGATAATCTGAGCAAAACGAAGGCTCGGATCATCGCGCTCCTATTTCTGGGAGGGGCGCCAGGCTGAAGAGACTCCGTGCCCCGCGGGACCGCGCCCCTGCCCAAGCGAGGGCGGCGAGCGCCGCAGCCCCGCCGAGCCCCGGGCGGGGGTACCCCCAGCAAGGCCGCGCCCCCCGGGGGATCGCCAGCCCGGGGCACCTCTCCATGCTCTGCGCTCGGTGCTGGGGGCCGCTGAGCCCTCGCAGCCGCAGCTCCCCCGGGGGGGCGGTGGGGAGCGGCGGGGCCGTGCCGGGGTCCCCCCCCGCCCCCGGCGGCAGGAGCAGGGCAGGGGTGAGCGGGCAGGGCGGGCCGGGTCGGGGGCTGCCTGCGGTTTGGGGCGGCGGGAGGCGGGATGTCCCGGGGAGGGAGCGGGGATGTGCAGGCACACGCAGCCGCTGGCAGGCGGCCGGGGCTGCACGGCGGCGGCGGCGGCGGCGGCGGCGGGCGGAGCGGCGCGGCACACGCGGCGGCAGCTCCCTCCGCAGCCCCGCGCCTCGCCAGCCCCGCCGCCGCCGCACCGGGCATGGCCGCCCCCCGCCGCCGCGCCCCGCGATAGCCCCACGAGCCGCCGCGTCGCCGAGGTGAGCAGGGGCCGGGGGACAGCGCGCGGGGGGACCCGCAGCACCCCAGCCCCGCCGGCCCCCCTTTTCCCCGCCACCGCCCCGGCCGCAGGGGCACCGGCGGGGCTCCGCGGAGAATCCCCACCGGGGACGGCCCTGGGGTGGGCTGGGGAGGAAGGCGAGCACCCCCGTGGCCGTGCCCCTCCGGGGGGGGCACTGGGGCTTGGGGTGGTCCCAAAGCCCCGCGGGGAGGGGAGCGGGGGTACAGGCGAGGAGAGCCGCAGCGGAGCGGCATCCCGCGGGCTGCCATCCCTATCCCCGAAACCCAGTCCGGAGGGGTCCCGATAGCCTTCAGAGTAGGGCCGGTGCCTGAGACCCCACGTCCTGGGGATGTCCCTGGTAGTCCCCAAGCGCACAGAGGTCCCTAATCTCCTCGAAAGGGAGGTTAATAGACTCGGGGGGCGTCCTCGCAGCACTTAGAGATCTGGTAGCCCCCAGCCGGGCGAGGCAGAGGCGGACGAGTGGGATGGAGGGAGCTCCCTCGCCCGTGTCCTTGTGACCCAAACCCAGGCCTGCCCAAGTGGGAGCTGCTCGCACCTCTCCTGGGCACCAGCTGCCGCCCAGGATGCCGGGGTCCGGGGCGACCCCGGGGGTTCTGCTGGGAGCAGCACCCATGGGGTGGCTACATCAGGAGGTCTGAGAGGCTGCGCCTCGAGTGGGGAGCTGTGGGGGAAAAACAGCCTTTGCAATGGCATGTGATCGGAGCTTATGCTTTTCACAGCCCTGAAGGAACGTGATACTCACTCTCCAGCCCTAAATTATTTTATAAGTTTCATAGCAATTGCTTCACTCTCTCCTGAAATACAGCAGCTGTTTGACACTGTCCAGTGTTTAGGGGCAGGAGGTGAAGGAGTGTCCTGCAAACATGGTGTCAAAGAGACTCTGGGGAGGGAGGATCCCATGGTGGGATTTGGCTGGGGCAGTGACAGTAACATCCTGTAGCCCCTCTGAAAATGCTGCATCCTTCATTGGTGGTGGTTTGTTTGCTGGAGAGGTGCTTCAAGCAACATTATTGCTTTTACGGGCTATTTTGTCTAGTCCAGGCAGGTGAAGTTCTTAGCAGGCACCCAAAACCTCTTCCTGCAATGTATTTGTACGTGTAGGTGGGTGGGAGGACTTACGTCCCTGTCTTAGAAGTCTCTCGCACAACTATGGATCAAATATAACCTTCCAGAGCTAAAGAGTTGAGCTAAAGAGTCAAGCTGAAAGTGGAATGGCCCCTGTTCATCACACCCACGCAGCTGGATAGAGTCTGCTCTATACCTTCACCAGTCTCCTAAAAGAACTGTTTAACCCCTCCCATCTCATTACAGTAATATATTTATGATATCACCCTCGAATTTCCTGCCCTTAACAACCCCAGAAGGCTGGGAGGGAATGAAGCATTTTTGGAAAGTATTTAATGCTACTTCAAGAGGGCAGGAGGCGGTCGGAAAACAGATGGGTGCAGGAACCTTGGGCTGACAGGGCTCTCTGCAGGACAGCTGAGGAAAAGGACCGCACCTATTGAGAGGTGTGTGTTCACATTTCCTGCCTGGGGCTTCAGCCCAGCTCTAGTGCTGCCTAGTGTAGCCTGTTGCTACGCTCTCTTGCTTGGACAATGAAAGAGGGCTGCTGTTTACTGCCTGCTCCTCTGCTAGATCTACTGCACTCCTGCAGGGTTTGAAAAGCAGCCTGGGTACTGTGAAGAACACTCAGCCCATCTTCAAATGTGCACAGGAGGACCTTATTTAACACGAAGCTGAAGCCTCCCAGATCTAGGGAGGGAAGATGAAGGTCTCCACAGCTGGGTTGCTATTTCTGGAGGTTTCTGATCTCTTGACAGCAGCTACCAGGGTGGGTGCTCCAAGATGTGGTGTAACAGCCTGAGCTATTACACACTCAGGATTGAGTGTGCACACTAGGTTCTCCTGTACACACATTTTCAAAAGCTTTTTGATTCTTAGTGCCCCAACGCTGACTTAAAGGAATGAGTCTGGATGGACAGAGGGGACTGTGGTGACAAGTTTGTGTAAAACTGGACGTTTCAACTCAAAACTCACAGGCAGTAGAGAGGAAGGGATAAGTAAAATGAAGCTGTGGTGTCAGTGAGGGGATTTTGCTGAGCTTGCTCTTTTTTCTCTCTGTAGGTGTTCATCTCGGTGGGGCCACACTGACCATGCTCAGGAGCTTCTGTCTCCAGCTCATGTCCTTGATTTGGATCCTCTTGGCCCATCACCAGCTTGTGCAAGGTGAGTCTCCTTGTAGACATGGGTCCTTCTCTTTCATATCCTTCTTTCCAAACCTGTCCTTAGCATTGCTAAGTCTTCCTCAGTTTTGCATGCCAAATAGAGACCCAGATCTGACATGGAAAATGCTACCCAGTTGTTAATCAGCTGGGGTGTGACACTGGAGGCACCTTAGAAACTTGCCCACAGGGGTGGCAGCGCCTGAGCAGACTGGCAGAGACATCCCTTCTGCTCTGTCTCTCTCAGGGTGAATGGGTTCCCAAACCAATGAGCTTGTTCAGGGGGAGGAAGGTCTCAAAAGTGAACAGCTAACCCTGGATCCAGTGAGACAAAATCCTTTCCCAAAGATTAGTTTGCTTAGTCCCTGGATAAGCAATGAATTCCCAAAGCCATGTGCCAGGAGAGATGGTTACAAATAAGAGAGGTGGTGATACCCAGGCTTGGGGCTGAGCAGTCCCAGGATGCTGCTCCAGCTCCATAGTGACTTGTTTTAGGAAACTCTTACCCTGTGCAATGGAACCTGCAGCAAAACTGAATGCACAGGGGATTTCTTCCTCTGCTCGTTTTCTCAGGCAGCACAAAATGCAGCTTGGGAAAGCCTGAGTGCATCTCTAGGCATGGGGGCTTTAATCTGCTTTGGTCCAGGATGGAGAGGCTCAGGTAAGGACAGTCACCTCCTTGGGCCTGGCCTGGGATTGCACAGGACTTCCACAGAAGGCCCCTGATTCTTGACGTTTGCTCTAGTTCTACTGCTTGAGGGGCCAGGGTGAAACAGCTCCCCTGTGGAGCTAAGATGCAAGCAAGTGATGGGGAAGAGGGGAAGGTGGGGATGAAAGTGAACACCTGGCACAAAGGAGAGGATGAGAAGTGGCACAGTGAGGCCATGGCTCAGTTACAGTTTCTATGGCTTTTAAATAAATAATCAGAACTGGATACCTGGCCCCATGTGATGCCAAGTCCTGTGCTGGAAGGGGTGTGCTGGAAGGGGTGTGCTGGCAACTGGGTCCTGGAAGAGGGCAGGAGTCCCTGTCAGACTGCTCTGTGCCAATAGCTGTCCTTGGGGACAGCAACATCTGGGGAGGTAAAGAAGAGCCAATCTTTCCATTTCCATACTTGGTCCCTTTGTGCCCCTTGCAGTTCTTGGCTTTGAGCTTTCCTGCCATACTTGCTGCAAGACTGTGGGACCAAGGTCCCAGGTGGGTCAGTCCCTATTACACAGGTTATCTTAATGCACGGAAAACCCCAGCTCTTGCCCAGAAGGGCCCAAAACCTAAGGGAGGCAGCAGAGAAAAGGTGGGAAGATGACCAGAGCTGGGTGGTTTTGAAACAGAGCCCCATTTCTTAATAAAGGCAGTGTAAATGCTGGTTAGGTTACTGTGAAATCTTCATTTCTTGTGTGGTATCCAGTGAGTGAAGGGAAGATGCCCCACCTTACAGTTCTGGGGACAGATAGGCTGAGCACTTAAGGAAACACCCAGGGTCACAGGCAGATCTGGATTCATCTATAATCTGTTTAATCCAAGCTCACATGTCTCTTGTCTTGTAGGGGATGACTGCAGTGAGCGCTGCAATCTTGCCCATGGCTGCTGTGACCAGGATGGGAAGTGCAGGTATGGCTTGTCTTTGGCTCTCTGCTGCTCCTGACTGTAACTGCTCTTGCTCCCTTGATGCTCTGTCCCTGTCCTTGTCCAGAGCTGAAGCACCTCCTCCTCCTCTGCTCACCCACACCTGGAATTGATGACTCTGCTCTCTTCTTACCTGACACCTTGAGGAGTGAGAGATTTTGATACCTCAGTCTCTTGCTGGTCCCCTCTAGCCTTTGCTCCTGTGCTTCCAGGGTGTCCACCTTCACACACTGACCAGTGTTATTCTGTTGAGCCCTTTCTGTCTAGAGGGTAGCCTAGGACAGCCTGGCCATGCCTGGGTGATGGGAAGCAGCCTACAGGCTCAGATATGATGTGGGAAAATCATCAGGCAGCAGGGCAGGCATGAGGGTTGGCCAGCTTGCTTGGCCTCCTCACTAATTGAGGTGGAGGTGCCCTCCCTTGGGGCATAGAAAATCTTCCAGCCATACATATAACTGAGGGCTTCAGGGACCCCTCTCAGAAGCCTGAGCTGTGGTGGGGATCTCTGGATATTTTCATAAAGGATTTACCAGCAAGCTGTGAGCCACTTGGCATCCCAGCTCCAGCTGGTGCCCAGATCCCATAGGGTCAAAGCTCAGAGCCTGACCCTGCACTTCAGCCTGGGAAGTACCCATATAGCTGCTCTGGGCTGCCATAGACCCACTGCCCATTGTCCCATTGTAGGACATCTGGAGCCCCCATTCTATAAGGCAGCAGCAGGAGGCAAAGGCTGGCTTTGGGTTGGCTGGGACACCTGTGGCTGCAAGGGGACAGACTGCCCAATGCCACCCTGTTCTCCTTGGACATGGTCAGTCCCCTTTCACAGGACAGCCCCCAGTGTCACACCACACCTGGGCCACTTGTTCCTGCTGACTGCCACATCAGGGAGTGTCCAGCTCTGGTTTGGCTGGGCCCCCGTTTGCAGCTGCACAGAGCTCCTCCCTGAGCCCCTTCAGCAGCTGTGGCTGGTTGGGAGAGCAGAGTGCTGCAAAGCCCGTCAGTGAGAAAGGCCACATGTCACCATGTGGCAGGTGTCCCAGCTGCAGATCTTTCCGCATGCGAGTTGCTGCTGCTGATTTCAGGCCTCCAGAGCATTTGCTGAATCTTGTGGTTTGGCAGTACCTCAAAATCACCTCAAACTCAGGGAGATTTGGCTGCTTACCTAGCCCTCTCGCTGGCAATTTTTAGGTTGGCCAGCTCCCTTTTGGAGAAATGGCACCTGCTCCTTGCAGGCACTGCGGGATAGGGATGTCCACATCCCTCTGCTCAGGGCTGTCCAGGTATGAATGGATTTCCCCAGACTATACCAGGCACATGGTACCACCTCCAGTCCCATTGAAAAGTCTCTAATTTATATATATATACATATATTTAACCATTTTCCTCACTCCTCATCTCTTTGGAACAGCATATAGTGACAACAGCCAGCCCAGGTTTGAAAGCGCAGCCATGGGCCAGCCTAGAAGAATTGCAGTCACCACACATTGTACTGAAATGAGCCCCAGCTATGAAAATGAATCCCCTTCCTTACTCCAGAAACTGTGTTGTTTTTGTTAGGTTTCATTTTGTGCTGGTTTGAGTATAGCTTTTGTTGTGGCTTGGTGCCACCTCCTCTCAGCTCTCATCTTGTTATCACTTGCTTTCTGCCTTGGAGCTGGCAGGTCTGAGGGATGCCTGCTACTGGAGCAATGCAGCTTAGCTTTACTTAGTCATTGCCACTGCCCTGCACTCTTCTGGGGCCAGAAGGCTCGTTGTGTGCTGCAGGTTTTCCCATTGTCCTGCCCTTGTGAGCTGGCTGATAAGTCTATTCTGTGCACCAGCAAGCAAGGTTTCACAGCTGGATTACAGTGCACTGTAATGACACACATATAATGCAGAGAGGAGCAGTGAAACACATGGACCTCAGCAGCCTCTTGACCCTTTTCCTCAGGAAGCTCAGGGTTAGGGATGGGCTTTTCTCTGCCTGTCGAAGTGGCTTCCCTCTGCGGGAGGCACGGGAATTGTTGAGCTAATGCAATGGTGTATACAGAGTGGCTGGTTGGAGGAGAGCAGAGGGACATGGGCAGTGAAAGTGAAGCTGCTGATCTCTGTGCTGGCCGTTCACCCTCCCTGGCTGCAGAGCGTGTCTGCTCCTGCTTTGTGAGCTTGCTTCCTTGGACAGATGCAATGCCAGTACTTGCCTCTGGAGGAGGGAGCTAGGTCCGTGGGGCCTTAGGGAGGGTTTCTGAGCACTGCTGTGTCTGTGGGAGCCCTGCACAGCACTGCAGCCCCTGCTTGGATTTGATTATGTTGCCATGCCCTGTCCTCCTGCAGGTGCGATCCAGGCTGGGAGGGGGAGTACTGCGAGGAGTGCGTGCGCATGCCAGGGTGTCTTCACGGGACGTGCCACCAGCCTTGGCAGTGCATCTGTCACACCGGCTGGGCTGGCAAGTTCTGTGACAAAGGTGAGTCGTGGGCTCGATATCCCCCCCCTCTGGTGCTGAGGGCAGAAGCCCAGCACACCCTCATGGATATGTACCCAGAAGCCACCTGGGTGATGCCATTTTGGCAGCCTGGGAGATGGGGTGTTGCCTGCTGCCATAGCTGGGACCGTTCCCTTCCTGCAAAAGAGGTCAGACTGCTGACACTTGTTCCCTGGCTGCATGGCAAGAGCTGGTGTGATGCTGGCCAGCCTCAGGAAATGGAGCAGATGAACTCATTGCATTTTCCATGCTGTGTCAGGACTCAAGCAGCATCCCCTGCTTTCCCAAAGGCTTCCTGCCTTCAGCAGGGGGTTGAGGGACTCCTCTTCTCCATCCCCAGAGACTTATCTGTACCAGGGGGTCTCCACTGGTCAGACAGATGGCATACATTGCATCTTCACAACCACACAGGCACTGCATTTCTGTTGCTGCAGGTGCCTGTTGGACAGAAGAAGAGAGAAGCTCCTGCCATTTCTCCATCCCCAGAGGGTTTCATGGGTTGTGTTTGCACTGAGTTGGCCACATCAACCCTCTTTTCTCCCTAATTCACACAGTTTTTTTCCCCTCAGATATACACATCTGCGAACACCAGTCCCCCTGCCAGAACGGGGCACAGTGCATCTATGATCGAGATGGGGAGTATTCCTGCTTGTGTCCAGAAGGTTTCCATGGGAAGGACTGTGAGATGAAGACAGGGCCATGTGAGAAGGCAGGGTGAGACACTGCAGTAAGATTACAGACAGCATTAACTTCGGGTCACACGCTGCCAAGTGGAGGCCCAGCTTGGCTTGTTATCTATGAATTTCCATACACTAATGGAGTTAAACCAAAATCAGCTTTGGCTTTGATTTAGCTGCATTCAGTGCATAGTCCCACCAGGGCAAGGGCTTTGTTGCAATCTGAACAGATTCCTGTCCTTGATGTAGGAAGACAGGAATCTGTTCATCATGCCTGGGACATCCTATCACCCAGGCAGCCAAATTGCTGCAGGTATGATGAGCTGACATTCATGAGGCCTTTGGGGAGCATCAGGAGGGCATGTTTCCTCTTCAGATCATTTGGCTGAAGATCTTCCCTGGCAGGTGGTGGGCCTGTGCACAGCCACAGCCTTTGAGGAGGTCCCATGGCCTCTCATTCAAGGAGACAGAAACTCCCACCCAGTCTTATCCTAGAGATAGCTGCCCTTACTATCCCCCCCTAGAGAGAGCTGGACACACTGAGCATGTTACAGCTCTGTGTGTTTTACCTCTCTGGGGTGCAGGAAGCTGCTTGGTCTCCAGGGCCATGACCTATCCTTGCTGTCTCCACACAGGTCTCCATGCAAGAATGGTGGGCAGTGTCAAGATGAAAATGGCTTTGCCAGTAATTTCACCTGCCGGTGTCTCGCTGGCTTTGTGGGGGCTCTCTGTGAGCACAATGTGGATGACTGCCTGATGCGCCCCTGTGCCAACGGGGCCACCTGCCACGATGGCATCAACCGCTTCTCCTGCCAGTGCCAGGTGGGCTTTGAAGGGCGTTTCTGCACCATCAACATCAATGACTGCGCCAGCCAGCCGTGCAAAAATGGGGCAAAGTGCTATGACCGCATCAATGACTATGACTGCTTGTGTCCTGACCGTTTCACTGGCAAGACCTGTGAGATCTCCATCCCTGAGCCCACCTGGTCTCCTCCATACCACCCTGCAAACTATGAGAATGCTGGAGGTGTGAAAAGCACCACTAGTGAGACCCCGGGGGTGACGCAGCAGGAGCCCATCAGGACTGTGGTCACAGGGCGGCGTGTGGCCAACCACAGTGAGAAGGAGCCAGGGGGAGGGTTGTTGAAAATCTCTGTGAAGGAGGTGGTGACCCAAAGGGACTCAGGGCTGAGTGAAGCCCAGCTGGTGACAGTGCTGGTGTTCGGGGTGCTGACAGCAGTGCTGGTCCTCATCACTGTCCTGCTAATGCTGAGGAACTGGCAGAGAGGCCGTCAAAGGTCGAACTGGTGCCAAAGCCCTTCTCAGGCCACAAGAAAGCTCCAAGACCAGGAGTGTCAGGTGGGCATGCTCAACACCATCTTAATTGAGCCAAGGAAGACCACGGAGCTGTGAGCTGTGAGGACTCTGAACCAGGCCCTGGCAGGTCATCATGCTGGCAAACCCCTTGAACTGCACCCTGTGGAGCCACACCGGCACCGACTGGGCAGCGGGGAAGGGATCCCAGGGCAGCAAACACATCAACAAAACCCTGGGTGTTGAGCACTGGTGTGATGGCCCTGCCTGGGTCTGAGCTGTCTCCTGTCTGGCTGGCTCAGCTGGCACCCACGGGCATTTGAAAGCAGGGCTGTGTTGGGCCAGCCCTGCTGGGGAGCGATGGTGTGCTGCTTGCAGCAGCCTGTGCCATACAAGCACTGGTATCATCTGACATGAGCACTCAGGACAGGTAGTGCTGAGGAGGGCATAGCCCTCTTGAAAGCCCAAATACTGCCAGAACCTTTGTAACTCCTCTCTGACTATGGGAAGGGGCTTTATCCTCATTTCTGCTGGTGTTGGGATGCTTCTTCTAGGGCCTTTGCGACAGTTGTGGCTGCATGGGTCTCCCTGCCACAGGGTATGTTCCTGGGGTATGGGGTAGTTCCTGGCTGTTTCTGGAGGCTATCATTTCAGATGCCATGTCCCTAGGGAGTAAGCAAACACCTTGCTCCCTGACGCTGTGGTTCTGTGAGCCAGTTCAAAGAGAATTCAAAAATCATTGCCGGTCTCATGCCCTTCTTCTGCCCTGGCTGTTGCACCCCCTTCTTGCTGTCAGACTTGGGGTTACAAACATGTTCCATACTTTCCTCCTAATAATCCAGGGGTCTCTTTGACCCACTTACCAAGCCGTCCTTTCTGGTCTGGCCACAGATGACCAAGATCCTTTGCCTCTGCAGTGTGCATTTCTGCCTCGCTATTTGCTCTCCTCTGGGGTCCTCTGGGCCTGAGCTGGTCC
Organism: Certhia americana; assembly: GCA_018697195.1. NCBI lineage: Eukaryota > Metazoa > Chordata > Aves > Passeriformes > Certhiidae > Certhia > Certhia americana. The sequence continues at coordinate 75,859,174 of CM031859.1, forward strand.
TTCTCATGTATCCTCATAGGTGAAGCTGGAGACGGACAAGGCTGTGCTGTGGCTGGTTCAGGAGCAATACAGGATCCAGGTCCTCCTTTCCTCTCACTCACTCTGAGGCAGGCAGCAGGCTCTAACCTCAAATCAGTCATTGCAGCATTTCTTGATACAACAAAGGCTAAACTCCGCACAGTGGGTGTGAGGACAGGCTACTGAGCCTTGGATGAACATAGGAAGCAGACACAGAACTGCCTTCTCCACCATTGCTAAAGCATGGCTAAGAGGCAGTAGATGGGCAGGTCACTTAGCCTTTGTACGAGGTCTATTCCTGCCTGTGCTGGTCTGGTGTGCTGCAGTCAGTGGCTCTCTCCCAGGACCAGGGATTTCTGTGTCTCCTCATGGACATAACTAGCTAAGCAGTGGAGAAAAACTCCCCACAACCCTAAGCCTACTGCTGGCTCGTAGGGTTGCAGAGCTGGGTTCAAGGTGGTGTAAAGTGAGCCAAGAAGTGACTGCTCAGGCAGGAGTGAGACCTGGGAGAAGGGACAGGAGCTTCATCAGAAAGATTATTTTTTTAATACATGGATGGATGATGTACCTTTATCAAATAAAACAACTACAAGCCCAGAAACAGTGTATCAGAGAATCATAAAACAATTTAGGTTGCAAGGGACCTCTGAACACCAACCTCCTGCTCTGAACAGATTAAAGTAGATCAGGTTGCTCAGCAACCTGCTGAGTATCTCCATCATTTCCCTCAAGAATGCAAACCCATTTTTTTGTGGCACAAGAGTTGTCCTGCCTTATTCTCTATCTGCAGGGATGGGGATGGCTCCTACAGCCTCAGGGAAAAGAATGGCACCTACCCTTGGACAGCATAGCAAAGGTGTGGGCTAGGCATTGCTTTAAGAGTGCTAGGAAGAAGGAGTCCCAGGTGCATATGGCAAGAACAAAATCCTAAAACTGAAAGCAGCTGTGGGTTTGTGCAGCTGGGAGCAGGGCAGGAGGTACAGAGAATTTCCCTTGCAGGCGTGGTCTAGAAATAAATTAGCCTTAGAGCATTAAGGGGCATTCTAGCCCCTTCAAGGAAGGCCTTTTCCACTGAAGACCAGAGGAAAAGCAGCAAGGTCCCTGGATGTAACCTTCTGGGCTTGAAAAAGCCTTCTGGGAATAGTAGAGAGTAGGTAGGGTTGTCTTTGTGCAGAGAGGGCACCACTCATACCTCATAAGGAAATAGGTGTCTGGTGAGGAAAAGGGGCAAGGACCTGGATGAACAACTTACAAGATATTTCCACTTTATTTTACATTGCGTATATGAGATAAAGTCTCAAACTAGGAGCTACTGATTCTTCAGGAGTAGAAAATCCCTTTGTAATCTCAAAGGGAAGCCTTGGAGGGGAGCATGATTCCACCAACCAGGCTTGCATAATTCTAAACAGCAGGTTGCATCTTCCCTATTAAAGGAAAGGCTACAGTGCCAGGCTTCTGTCCCTGAGGACACACAATCGCTGTCTGCAGGCAGGAATAAGCCCCTCCCACACCTCAGCAGCTCCTGGTGCAGCAGGGACAGGGCTGGTGTCTGAGGTGAGAGGAAAGCCAGGCACCCAGCTGCAAAAGCTGCTTGGGCTCAGCCCAGGAGAGAGGTCATTGGTGCCTGCTGTGCAGGAGGCGCTGGAACAAAGAGCCATCTTTCTGGCTTAGGCGGGCAGGTGAATCCAGCTCTGCCACTCTCCCAGCTTGCATCACCAGCACGCGGTCTGAGTCCATGATGGTGTTCAGCCTGTGAACAACAAATGCCAGGACACACGTTGGTGGATTTGAGAAGAAGCTCTGGATACTGCTTCGCCTGCTGTTAAGAGTGGCCCAAGACATGCCCAGCATTAAAAGCTGTGGAGGATCTCCCTCTGCAGTCAAGGTCACAGTGCAGCGCAGCTCCCCAGAGAGTCTCTGCTCACTGCTGAAGTGCAGCACCTCTTAGGACAGCATTGTGATGCCTTCCAGCTGCAGGGCATGGCAGGGCACCAGGAGTGCAGAAGGAAATTCTGTGGGGTGGAAGCTCAGGGCATGCCTGATTCTGGGGTTGCACAAGATGTCTCCACCCCACAGGGGTTCCTGAGTTGCTTTATTTGCCCCAACATTTCCTCAACAGCCACATCCCAAGGGCAGCAGAATTGTGCATCAGCTGTTATTCCCCTAAGTCTGGCATCTTTGCTTACTCTACCACCACCACTGGATTTGTAGTTGCCAGACAGCCAACCACAGGACCCACTGCACACATATGTGCCCAGGTCTGCCCAGACTGCCAGCAGAGCAGCAACCTCTGGCTCTGGACAGGGAAGACAGAACAGCAGGAATGTTTTTGCAGTCATGCACTGTTTAGTGTGAAACTACAGCCCTACAAAGCTGCAAGTCACAAGGAAGACACTGCACAGGATTTGAGCAGTTAAAAGGCATTAAGGAGTTCAAGACTCTGGTTACACATTCATCTGCAAGAGAGTGCAGGCTGCAGCACTGGAAATGACTTGGAGGGGGCAAGAGACAAGTACAGAGTCACTTGCCATCCTGGATTTCACCCAAAGCTGGATGGAATGGAAAAACCATGGATACAAAACAACCCCATAATCACCTCTCTCTCCTTACTGCTCTCCCCCATTGCTCTTCATCCCAGTGGAAAAGGGGCTGGGGCCATCTTCAATTCAGTCTTGCTGCTTTGCCTTCTGCCACTCCTTCATCTGCTGTTTCTCCTCTTTAATTACTCCCCCATCAAAGGTGGCCTCCCAACACCCAACCCAAACACAAACCTCAGCCCACAGTGCCCTTGCACTTCTACTCTATTTATGCCTAACATCCCTAGTGTAGGAACCACATTCTCTTCACACCCCTCTTGCCTCCCTCCTACATGATGTATTTAAGAAGACCTGCTTCATTCACTTGCCAGGCCCAGCCCACCCTGCTTGTCATCCATCACTCCCACTCCTATGCAGCAGGACACCAGCCCCTGCCACCTGCTCATTTGATTTTTATTTTTGTGGTAACCTATGTGCTTTGAAAACACCCTCCATACAATTGTATAACCCTCCTCCAAATGCTCCCCCACTTGGCAAGAGTAAGAGTGGAGAACACCACCTAATGCTGATCCATGCCTTCTCTGCAGTATTCATGTTTTGCCCTCCTCCCTCTGGCTGCAACCACCCACTGATTCTACTCTTAATCTCTCAGATGTGGGACAATCCCACATCTGTTTGTCCTGTCCTGCCTGGGCAGTGTCTGTCTTGTTGGCATAAGGTGCAGGCAGGGATTAAAAATCAGGATTTTGAAAACAGAACTATCCAGGAGCTGGCTGCAGCCCTTTGCTGCCGGCTGTCCTGCACTGCCCTCTACTGAGCCAGGGACACCTGCTCCTCCACAGTCTCCATATTGCCCCTTTCCATAGCATAGCTCTCCATTACTCCTCACCCTAATTTGGCAGAGCATCAAGGAATGATTCACCTGTCCTACCGACCCCAGCAGGCAGTGCCCAGGAACAGAAATCTGTGATACGATGTGGCATTTTGCCCTTTACTGGCACGAACTTCTGGGTGCAACATTTTCCCCTTTTCATATCCAGCTGTTCCCAGCACCCACCAGAAAATGCAAAAGGCAAGGTCCAGCTTTGGCACTTGAAAAACCTTATCATAGAGACCTCTGTGTTCAGCTTGAGGCCCAGGCATGGCTGTGCAGCCCCCTCTCCCTGTGGGTGGTAGGATGACTTTAGGCACAGAGGTTCTTCCATACCTGTGAGCAATTGTCAAAACCGTTTTGTCAGCGAAGCGCTGGCGGATGGTCTGCTGCAGCAGCTGGTCTGTCTTCTCATCCACACTGGCTGTGGCCTCATCGATGCACAGCACCTGCCAGGGACAAAGTGAAGGGAGCTCCCAAGCACCACAGCAGAGACCCCACTCCCTGCCTAGAGACAGCCTTAGAAGTTAGCACAGGATTTCTGTTCCCATTACACCTCCAATTCTGCAGCACTCTCCTCTGCTGTCCCCAGACAGCCACCAGCAGTTCACCCTCCCCTTTGCTCTGATGAAGGCAGTGCACTCACCTTGGCCTTTGTCAGGAGGGCTCTGGCCAGACACACCAGCTGCCTCTGTCCCACAGACAGACTCTTTCCCCTCTCTCCCAGCTCGCTGTCCAGTCCACCTGCAGGGATCAAGATCAGCAGTCACCTGCATCATCTGCACAGGGCCGCAAACAGCTCCACCAGTCCAAGGTTTTCCCAGTAGCACACAAAATCCCCATTCTGCTCAGGGTCAGGCCTTAGGAACTGGAGCCTTTACACTCAGACACAAGCAACATCTGGCACAGTTCCCTTAGAACTAAGGCCTGGCTTATCTCTCAGCTACTTCTCTAACACCCACTGAGGCCTGGTCTCACCAGCAAAATTCTGCCACCCAATCCATCACCCAACAGTCCATTTGCCTCTAAATGTCAGGGAATGCCACCGGGTCCCACTGACCTGTTCCCACACTGGTTCTAGCATGACCTTGCCTAACCCATTCCCTACTGCATCCACCTCAGCTCCCCGCCTAAGCTAAGGTCTTCTCTCCTCTCACAAAACCCGCAGTCATCATCTGCTTCTCAGTGGTATCCAGCTCACCCATCTGAGTAAGAGCATCCCACAAGTGGCACTGCTCCAGCACCTCGCGGAGCTCAGCATCCGTCCGTCTTCCTTGGGGGTCCAGGTTTTCTCTGACTGAGCCACTGAACAAAAATGGATCCTGTGGGATGATGGCCAGCCTAGATCTGCAAGCAAACAAAAGCTGAGGGCTCATGGGATGGGTTCTGCAGAAAAGCACAGATCTGCTATTCCTTTTTTCACGGGATGTCTTAGTTTGTTACAAATCTTAGAGACACAGAGACATGGGTCACATATTCAGCCTGGTTTCCTTAGCACAACTGTTGAGAAACAGCAGAGTGACTCATAAAAAGCTGTCACAATCAGAAAAGAGGGTGCCACGACAGTGAGTCCTTTGCTCCTCACTCTTTACTTTGGCATCCAGCGACTCACAGCCCTCAGACACTGTCAGCTACCCTCCACTCTGCTCAGCCGTACCTCAGCTCCTCCAAGCCCACCAGCTGGCTGTCAACACCATCCAGGAGAATCCGGCCTGATTTCATCTCCACCATATGGAAAAGGGCCAAGAAAAGGGTGGATTTCCCAGATCCTGTGCGACCCACAATCCCCAGCTTCTCTCCTGGGTAAACAGTGAAGCTCACACCATCAAGTGCATTAGGCAAGCCTGCTCTGTATGCCAGGACCACTTGCTGGAACTCCACAAGCCCCTCGCTTGGCCAGTCAGCAGAAACCTAAGAGGGACATACAGGTGAGAAAGGGTATGATAATGATTGATTGTCATCTTCAGCATCACCTCCCCACAGTGCAAGCTCCACCCCTCTCTTTAGATTGTTGCTTGGTTTCTGAGCAGAACCAACACACGGCCCAGTACCACCTCCAGCCCCCTTGTAGGCTTGTTCTTCCATCACAGCTTGTATCTAGCACCCATTCTGATTCCATACTCCTTCCCATCACTCCAGCCTTCACCAGTTCCTGCCAGGGATTCATCCTCCCCAGGAGATACACTGGTAAAAGATGAGTGATCAAGGTGGTTTCTGTGGTGAGGACCCTCCACCCATTCACTGGAACTCTGTGATCTCCCCAGGGGGAGAAGTGCAGGGCAAAGAGCCAGAAGATAGGCCAGTATAAACGTGTACAGAACACATTTTACCTGGACCAGTTTATCCTGGGGCTCCATGGGGATGTCTGTGGTGTACTCCTCTGTCCGCTCCACACTCACCATCATGATCTCTGTCTGAGTGAAATTGGAAATGAGGCCTGAGAGCAGGGTTGTGACAGACAGGGAGTATGACAATGCCAGGCCCACAAGTCCTGTGAGGACAAAAGCAAAAGCAAGAATGTCACCAGGGAAGGAGCTGGCATCTTAGTGGGCAGACAAAAAAAAAACAAAGGAAAAGTCAGGACTCTGGAGTCTGGGGTCACACCTGAGGTTGGGGACACACAGGAGCAGAGACAGGAACTGAAGCACTACACTGTGGGTTACTTGCAAAGGACAGGAAGCAGGAGCTCTGGATCTTACCCTAGCGTAGGAAAATGTGTAGCTCTGGGCTGGGAGAGGAGGAACTCTTTGGGCACAGCCTAGGAGTGGACAATAGATCAATCCCTGGCAGTCTACCTGGATTTCCCAGCTGCTGCTGGTGCTGGATGATGGCAATCCCTGCAACAGCAGTAACCACAGCAACCCCAATCATCTGCAAACGGATGTCCAGCCACTCCATCACTGTGTTGCTGGCAAAGAGGCAGCGCTGGTTCTGCTCCAGGCGCAGCTGATTCTCCAACTCAAACCTGTCAGGCACACAACAGAGGTTTGTACCACTCAAATTCCACTCCTGCTGCCCCAGATCAAGGGCATTCCAGCCACCCTATAACCAGCCCCACATGAGGAAGGCCTTGGCCTGTAAAGCCAAAGCTCCTCTCTCTGGGTGCTCGTGCTTTCTGCTCACCTCTTTGTTGCCCGCATGGCTCTGATAGTGCTCAGTCCTGAGAGGGTCTCTGAGAAGTGGGTGTAAATGGGAGACAGGGTGACACTGCAGAGCCGCTTGAGCTCCCGGGATGTGAATCGGTAATAGCGCTGAATGGAGAAGTAGATTACAGCCAGAGGGAGCAAGACCAGAACAATCCAAGGGAGGCCATACGTCATTATCACCAGCATGCCCAAGAGACCGCAGATGTTGGCTAGGAAGATGTTGAGGATAAATGGCAGGCTGTCATCCACACAGTACAGGTCCGAGGAGAAGCGGTTCAGGATCCGGCCTATTGGTGTGGTGTCAAAGAAGGTGACTGTGGCCTGGCAATAAGGGAACCAGACAGTAAGAGCCGGACAGCTGTGGTGAGATCCAACCACAGAACAGCGTGCAGGGGAGCAGCACCAAGGGGAGCAGATAAGACCACAAGGCGGTGGCCACCACAACCCACTTCCTTAGCCTCCAAAGCCAGCATCCACTAGCAGCCAAACAACTCACGTTGTTTGCATGTTTTTGTATTTCCTTCTGTATCAAATGGCTGCCAGCCACTGAGATACTTAGACACCATGACAGACCAACAGTAGCCAGGCAAATCTAGCTCTAATGCAAACTTCCAATCCTCTAATCCTAACTCTAGCTGGAAGACCCAAGGAAGCCAAAAACTTTAAAGAAAGTTAACTGACACATGCCAGCATCAGCCCTAGATATTGTTTAATGACTCCTTCCAATCTCATCTAAACCTGAACTCACCATCCTGTAAAAGCTACTTTGACATGACTGGCTATATGTCTCATCTTGGCTATACATCTAAACCTAATGAGAGAACAGATGCAGGTGGGAGCCATAAATCATCCTTCCATGGAATGATCAGGACACATTTTGAACCCCAGCTCATTGGCCCCTTGTGCTGGCTGTGGTGCAGCTCCTTTAGAATACAGTTCTACCAGCCAATACCAACAGAAATCTTAATCTATCTCACACACTCTTACTCCCAGCTATGAGAAGTATGTCAGCTTGCAGGAGCCTCAGCCGGCTCTGGAACTTTGTGCCCATTACCTTTAGAACCCTTTGTAGCAGTCGGTCGTGAATGACAGCAGCAGCACGGAGAGTGCCATAAGCAAAGAGGAATGCCCGAATAATGGTGAAGAGGGAGTTGGCCCCGGCAATGCTCCCATAAACTATCAGGTAGAAATTCACATCCACTGAGCCATTGGGAGGGGCTGGGGTCTTGTCCAGATCTTGAATGGGGGAACTGGAAAAAAGGACGGTGATTATGAATCTGCCAACATCCTACTGACAGTAAACTCCCAGACAGGGAATGAGAACCCAAGAGCATACTCCAGGGGAAATCAGGATAATTTAGCCTGGTACTCCTGCTACACCCCTTTGGCATGTTTGGACAAGTACTCTGATTACTATGCAGCTAGGGGTCCTCCATCAGCCCCAGACAGAAGCCTTTGGGGCAAGTCATCAGGTCAGGGGTTTTGATTCTCTTTGTCAAAGCAGCTACACACATCCCCTGAAGTGGTCAGTTAATCTATCCTTGCTCCCAAGGATCTTTACAGGAAATTCACTTAAGGACATTTCCAGCTTCCTTTGGCACCTCCGGACCATATCCACTTACACAAGCCCAGCAGTGGAGAAGAGCAGCAGCTGTGGGGAAGGCAGGGAAGCTGAGCAGGCCATCACAGAAGTTTTGTTTGCTGTCTGGGATATGCTGGAGGTCCAGTATGACAGCCACCAATCCGAGATATTTCTGGATGCTACAAAGAAAGGCAGACTATGTAAAGAGAAATTCTACTTTTGAATCAGCAAATATGAAGCAGACAAACTGAAGGGGAAGCTGCTGGACAACTTTTGCATAGTCTTGCTGCTCAGCATAGGCTTCCCCCTGTTAACAGTAGAGCAGGAGCAAGGGGACAGCCTTGAGCTGCAGCAGTGACAGAGCACTGCTACAGAGGTACAATAATGCAAATGCAGCAGCAAGATGCCAGGTACAGTTCCGACACGTGTCTCCTCCCTCCTAAAGTAGCTCTTTGAGGTATAATTTGGGGAAAAGTGGTTTTCCTGCTATAGGGAGAGTGTTTAAAGCCCTGGCATCTTTTCTTCTGTACTCCATGCAACCAGGGAATGAAACAAGAGGAGAAGAGTGTCTAAAGAGGGATGTGCTGCTGGGTCACTGCCTCACCTTGCATCAGGAGCAGTGAGAAGAGGATTGATACTGCCAAGCAGCTGCCTATTGCCGTCCAATAGGCCTTGTACACCTGAAAAGCCACTGCCCCTTCTTTCTTCTCTTCGTCCTTGTGGAAGAATGTATAGCTTTGGGTTGGTTTTTCTGTCTCTGTCTTTACGGCCTCTTTCTGTCCCTCTTCATCAGGGGCTGTGGGAATGGATGCAAAAGCAAAGGTCAGCGCAGTGTTAAATTCTTCCTGCAGCTATTCCTAACTGTGAACAGAGCAAGTCAAAACCATGAGGGACACTTTTTTCCCCACTTTCAAGACAAGTGCACCAACCCTGGCAGTTCTTCATCCAAAACTGGACTACAAGTGGAAAAACAGGTTCAAATACTACTCCAGACCAATACCCAATGATATGCGGGCCTCCTGTCCTGGGTATACACCACCCACATAACTGCCACAGCAGAACAAGATGGTGGGACTTCTGCTCTAAGGCCAGCAGCCATCAGGTACAGGTTCTGCCTGGAAGGTCAGCTGTCTTGCCCCAGCTACCCCCTTAAGCTCATCAGGCACAGACCTTTATCCTTATGCTCCTTGTCTGTATCCTTGAACTTGGGGAAGGCTTCAACAAGCGGCAGGATATCAGCTGGTGTGCCTGTGAAGAGACACATACAAATTCTTCAGCATCTGTGAGGATCAGGTGAAAATTTTCTACCTTCCCACTGCCTCTTGCTCTGAAATGACCCAGTTTTGTTCTCTCATAACATTCCTTACATTATACAGCAACTGTACCCTTGAAGGCTCCACTCCATTCAAGCTGTTACATCCTTCTACCTCATCAGTTCCCCACATCTAGAGCTGTCCTGTTTTATCTGTACATCTGCACATTCTCTTCCACCCCACCTTTGCCCACATGCAGTGTTCTCAGTGTCCTCTTTTATCACTGGGTTCCCCACTAGTTAATCCTAATCCCCTCAAGCCATTCCAAGATACAGGCACAAATGAATGCCTGAGAAGACAGACAATGTACCTGTCTTAACTATCCTGCCATTGTCCATCAGCAACAAGGCATCAGCCTTTTCCAAAAACTCTGTCCTGTGAGTGCAAAGGACCCTGGTCTTATGTTTGAGAACTCCGAAAATGCATTTCCGCATAATATGGTTGGCTACATCAGCATCAACAGCAGCCAGGGGATCATCAAGGAGGTAAAGTTCTTTCTCCTGGGAGAGGGACAAAAGAAAAAAGGATACAGCTGCTGGCCCTGCTGGAGCAGGCAGACTCCAGAAAAGTCCAAGTGTCTCCATGTGGCAGCACCTTTAGGCTAGCACAATGTGCTTTAAAGACATGCTGCCAGAGTTTACTGTACAGCTGAATGCTTCCAGCCTCTTTATATTTGACATGGTATGATCTATAACACAATATATGACACAATAACTCTGTTGTTATTTACCTGGTAAATGGCTCTGGCAAGGGCTATTCGAGCCTTCTGTCCCCCACTGAGTGTCACACCCTTTTCACCCACCTCTGTCTGGTCACCTGCTGGTAAAATCTGAAATATTCAGGAAAATCATTTAGAAAGGGACAGGAAACTGCTGGGGACACAAAACCACAACACAAGGGCCCCTCTCCAGTCTGGAAGTAATTTCTAAGGCTGACACCTTACCAACAATTAAACAATGCAACAGTCTATACACTGGTTCTAGACAACCGCCAAGCTCTGTTTATGCAACAAAAATCTCTTAGACTCCAGAACATGGTGGTCACATCTGAACTAGGCATTGAGAGCAACTTCTGGTCCAAAGTAATTTCACACAGTAATTTTCTGTGAGAAAATTATTTTGGCTGCACCAGAATTATGTCAGGGTCCTTTCAAAAAGTGTAGCAGTAAAAACTACCAATTTCAGTACCTGGAAATAAGCCTCCTCTCAGGTTGGTAGCATATGTGTATTCTACTAAATCTCAAATAAAAATCTTGCCTTTACAGAATATTCATAGCTCCGGCCAAAACAAACAGGAGCTGCTAAAGCTTGGCACTTCAGAAAATCAGGCATCAGCTTATAAACTGGGAGAAGGCTAGCTTCCTACCATATATACAGCCAGGTTTACTGGCTAATACAGTCATAAACCTCAAATTTAGAATATATGTCAGGAGCACTGATTTAGCCCTTCCAAATCCCAAGGAAGTTGCTTCTGATCCACCCCCTATCCCCCCCCAAAAAGCAAAGCATCAGCTGCTGATAGGTTCTGCCTGAACAATCCAACAATCATCAGCTCTGCAAGAACAACTCCTTTCCCCAGGATGAAGAGCTTTTGGCTCAGCAGAAGGAACCACCCAAAGTGCTACAAGAGTGACTTCACGCCTTAAAGAAGTATGGGCATGCCAGGAGTGGTGTGGGCTTGGTAATCAGAGCAACACCATGTGATGGGACATTGGAAAAGCAATCTACACACTGAAAGAAAAAAGACTGATCCCAGTGAGACTCAAGAATGGATGCAAAAGTCAAAAAGGCCCAGGCAGGTTTTCAGTCTAGGCACTCACATTTAGGTCCTCAGAGAGGGCACAGGCCTCCAGCACCTCCTGGTACCGCCTGGCATTATATTCTTGCCCGAAAAGAATGTTTTCACGGACAGTGGTAAACTGTATCCAAGGCTCCTGTGTGGCCATACCAAATCCTTGCTCCAGGTCACAAACATACACTCGTCCACCATGTCTGCAAGTACAACAGAAGTGCATATAAAGGGCAACAAAGAAAAACTGATGGCAGATCAAAATAACCTACAAGTTGGGATAGTACTGGACAGTCCACAACTGCCATGACATGGAAGGACTAGGCAGGGAAAAGTCTTTACGCTACTTACTTAATGAGGTCTCCAGTGATGGCTGCAAGTAGAGAGCTTTTGCCAGAGCCAACTTTCCCAACAACCCCCAGGAGCATTCCCTGCAAAGGTAAACAAAAAGAAGCAACCTGATGTGCTAATACAGGGTAGCTTGTCCAGATTTCTTGAGCCACACATAGCTGGTAAGGAAGCTGGCTGCTAGGACCACTTCACATGTGCAGCAGCACAGCTGGGTAGAGTTGTCAGGTAAACTAGACTCCTGATATGATAGGGCACAAACTTGCGAGGGGTGTTAACTCTAGAGCCCTGCTCTGTTCCCTGTCCAGCTGTCTCCTGCAACAATAGTAGAAAGCAGAGATAACTAGTTCATCTCCTGTCTGTAAGCCATGGATGTTCTCTAGCACTTTTCAGCTCTGAGATATGTGTCCTGTGCCTCTTGACCAAGAGAAGATTTTGATGCACAACTCCTAAACTGAGGAAAACATGTAACCTCTGCTCCATTATTTCTAGTTTCCAAGTATTTTTTCTCTAGTGCCATTTTTCTGTTACCTCCCATGTCCTTGCTCACCGTTCTCACTGACAGGTTCTCGATGTGCAGTTGCAGAGTGCCTGTGGATGAGGGCTGCCTGGTGCTTTCCTCCCCAACTGGCACCCAGGAGAAGGCTGCACATTGCATCTCCATGGCAGTAGCGGTATCTGAAGGGCTGTCTACAAGTGAAAAGCAGAACAGCAAAGCACTGCTATGAGAAGATCAGAAAATTAAAGGCCCCTGGTATCACAAATACCATCAACTTTGTTCCCAAATGCAGAGACCATGGAAGAGGCACTGCATGATGCCCCTGACCCAACCACAGAACGAGACTCTTGCCTACTGACTTGCCCTTATACATCCTTCTTCCAACCCTCCTGTCTCCAGCTCACACAGACACACATGGCTGTCAGGGAGACACTGTAAAGATATAATCTGGTTTTATTATTGCTGGAAGTAAAAGAAAGGCAGAGAGCTGGCCAAAGGCAGTAAAAGAAGGAAAGGGAGCTAATACAGCTCAGGAGAGAGGGTCAGCCACTCAAGCCTTTCTGCTGGGCAAAGCCAAGTTTGTTGATGGCTTCAGTGTCAGAAGAGCTTGGATCAGAGGACAGAGCTGCTTATCCTACTGGGACACTAATGGCTCTGTGGGGACAAGCAGTGGCTTATGGTTGGTAAAGTGGAATGTTACAACCTAGTCTCCTGCTTTCCAGTGAAATTATGAGCAGTTAATTGTATCCACTCTGGTCCTACCCAACTGAACATCTTGAATCAGCTGCCCTCAGGTACTGCCCCTGGACCCTGCTCAACTCTCTGGTCTGAATGTCTGCTGACCAGAGTCTCAGACCTGGCAGATTCCTTAACCGTTACCTAGGGCATAATAAGCTTCCAGGTCCTGGTCCATGAGTTCAAAGAATTGCTGGACTCGATCCAGGGAAACTTTGGCCTCCAAGACTGCATTCAACACCCATGGGAAGCCATTGAGGGGTAGAATAAGCATCCCAACAAGGGCCAATGCTGTGAACACCTGCATGGGTAAGCAAACAGCCATGAGCTGGAGCCAGTACCTCCCTTGTATGCTCCAAACAGCTTCACCAGTGAGAACCTGAAGAGCTGTGGAGAGACATGGGCTGGGTTTATTTCCCAGAGAAGATGCCTTAGGACTGCAGTTCCACTGTACACTGTGTTCTGCACAGGACAAGTTTGGAGATCTCCCTACTAGCTACTCACCTTAGTGGCAGTGAGCTGGTGACCCAACAGGACATAGGTGATGAAGATGGCAATGGAGACAATGACAGGCAGTGCTGCCCACATATACACGCACAAAGCATCCAGGTATTTGATGGCCCGTAACTTCTGAAGCTCTTCAGCCCGGCAGGCACTTATCTTGGTGCTGAAGTGCTTCTCCCAGGCATAAAACTTGATCACACGAATGCCACATAGGACCTCTGTCATTAGCTGCAGGCAACAAGGAAAAGAACATCAAGCTAACAGTACCCAGGCAGCCTGGGCCATACCTGGGTGTGCAGTTGTCACCTGCTGAGGATCAGGCTAGAGATGTCAGGAACCAGTTATTGCTAACAAAGACATAAACTGAAGTGACAACTACTGGAACCTTTGTGATCATACATCCCACCAGCTTCTTTAGCCACCCATGCTGTGTACAACTCAGGAAAAGGAAAATACTACACTACTTTCCAAGGGAAAGATGAACAACACAGGTGAAGGAACTGCTAGCTCTAGCCTGGGTACTATTTACTTGTGTTGACCTGACAGCGCCTTGAGGTAACACCTGACTCTCAGGCCAGGTCCTGTCAGGTCCTGCCCTGACACAGCTAGTCTGTATCCAGAGCCTGGCAGGTTCATTTTCAGAATTCTGTGCCCCTGCAGGATGCAGTCTTCTCTTTTCTGCTTTCAGGTCAGCATATGTAGAGCAAGCTGACTGTGCCTCTGCCCAACATTAAAGAAAACTAGTAAGAGAGACTTTATTCAGCAAATCAATCTTACAACAGTTGGAGAAAGTTCAGCATAATCAGGTACAACTCTGGTAGGTACACCTTCTGTTGGGAAAATATTTTTTAAATTGCCAACAGTTCTGACAGGGAGTTGACCTATGTTTCATGCTTCCAAAGCATGAGTGAAACTGCTGTCCCCTCAAATTAGAGATACAATGCTAAAAGGTGGGAATCAAATGTCTGACATGAGATGAGGGGAGATGGCACTGCAAAGATGGGAAAAGCAGTCGAAAAGATGACTGAAAGTGCCAAGCCTGGAGTCATATAAAATTACATCCATGTCTTTGTCCAGACTGCAAGACACTTTCAGCATTGATGACATCACTGGAGCAATAGGATGGATGCATATCTAGAGGAAGCCATCGGGAGTCTTACCTTAAGTACTACACACAGAAAAGAAACTTGCAAGAGAACCTAAATTAGCCCAGGGGACAAGACGAGCATTAAAGGTTTATAATCTTGTGGCTGGTGAAACTACATCACCTTGAAACACTTTTGACCACAGTGTATGTGTGTGTTTATGTGTGTGTGCGGCCCTTCTGGCATTTTTATCAGCTGCAATTCAATTAATCTGCCTTAGATCATGACTAGTGGCCAAGAAGCCTACGTCCTAGCACAAACAGAGGAAAAAATAATACAAACTCAGAGAGATACCTCTGCCCCTCACCTTGACTCGTGTGTCCTTGTGTTTCAGTACCTTCCTGTTGTTCTCCATAATGCGGTTAGCTATGATCTTGTTGATGGGCACAAACAGCAGTGCCAGAGCCACGCCTCCCAGAAAGGCTACCCCCACTTGCTGGTAGAGGAGGTAAAGGGTAATGGCAAGCTGGACAGGCAGGTTCCACAACTCGTGGAAGACGCGGCAGAAGCTGATCAACCTATCGGTGTCCATGCTCATGAAGTTGACAATTTCCCCCACAGTGAAGCGGGCAAGGCTGGTGCTGCTGACACGCAGAGCCTTGCGGTAGATGGCTGAGATGACGGCAGTCCGCGCCATCAGCATCGTCTTGTTCATCTCGTAACTGAACTGGTTCCGCAAGACAGCGCCCAGGAAGGAGCCAGCAAAGAGCCCAAGGGCATACAGAACCCCGTGGCTCAGGGGCTCCTGCCGTGACTCCATGAAGTTCACCAGCAAGTTCAGAAGCAGAGGACCTGAAAAATCCAGCAGACTGCCAGCCAGCTTGAGAAGTCCGAGGGTGTAGAAACGAAGCCCAAAGGACGCATGAAGGACTGACAAGAGGCGCACGCGGGCATGTTGTGGGCTGTCTGGAGCATCACTACTCCCACTGCCTCCAGCAAGGATTGGGCTGGTAGGAGACACTGTCTCCTCTTCTGCTTGGTGAAGAGCTGCCTTCTTCTGCCAGCAAGAGTAGAACTGGTCACAGACCCTGGCAGCCCGGAGCTGGTGAGGAAGCATGTAGACATCCTGTGGCTGGTTCAGCTTCTGCTGGTAGCCACACTTCATAAGGGGGTTCATCCAGGTGTAAAAGAAGCGTGAGAGCCAGCTCTCACCATCTTCTGCCACTCTCTGCTGGTCAGGCACTGGGATTCCTGACTCTGAGATGGGTCGGTCTTCTTGCCAGGAGCGATTGATGGAGAGGAGGTCCTGCCTGCCAGCAGTGGGGAAGAGGTAGCTGACCACATAGGCAAGCAGAGAGGCCAGCTGCAGACAGAGAATGGCAAACCTGGAGGAGGCACCGGGGTGGGCAGGGGACCAAGCTGTCCCACTCTGGCAGTACCACACCAGTGTGATGATGAGGGAAGGCACGGGTAAGAGAGTGAGGAGAGCCAGGGCTGCAGGGCCCCTGGTAAAGCCGTGAATGGACCTGAAGAGCACGAGAAGAGCAAAGCCATGCACCAGCCATGTGAGGGCAGCAGTGCCATTGGCCAGCACTTCCAGATACACAGGGCCCAGCTCCTGCTGGGAAACCGTGGCTGGGATGGTGTCAGCAAGGAACAAGCCAGCAAGTAGGAAGGAGGCAGCGATTCTCCACCCCCAGCTTGGCCTGCAAGGCACACCGGAGCCAGACCTTAAAGAGGAGGAAAAAAGAGCAGTGAAATAAATTACAGTTGAAATTTCACTACCTCTCAGTCAGTACTGTCCTTTCTTTCTCTCCTCTTCCCCATGTTTATACATCCACTCCTACTTAACCTTCTGGACACACCTCCCTAGTTCTGTAACTTTTTCTGACTGCAGGCATTGCTAAACTACATCAGATCAATAAAACCCACTCTTTGGTCAATACCAGAGATTTAGATGCTACCAAAGAAAACCATTTCTTTATAGAAATTCATTTGCAAACTATGATACTTTGTGGTCAAATTAGACTCCAATCCTAGAGGATTAACAGCAAAAATAAGTATATTTAACCCCTCTAACACAAATTTTGGATGATGAAATTCTCTGTGTCACATCCCTGATCTTTGATTTCCTTGTCTATGGGACGTTTTTTCTAGAAACATTATTTTTATCACTGTTGATAAAATGATGAGTGATACTGTGCTTGTAAAGTCTACCATCTATTGCCCATCAAAATACTTAATTATCACTGGATTCTTTGTGGCCTTTCAGTATCAGTGAATGTTGTCATGTTTACAAATTTCAGAAGAGGGTAAACAGAAAAACAACTTTGGATTTCTCTGAAATCCTTATTGCCTTATGTACATCTTCTATGCCACCTTGGATTTATATTCTCTCCCAGAATACTCCCACTTTCCCCAATCCTCATTCACTGAAAAAGTTTTTAATTACTTTCTGTGATTTTATTTTATTATTTTAATCCCCTCTATTCCTTCTGGATTCCTTTCTGTACACTGAATTAAAATGGATGCTGACAAATATAATAGCATTATAACATTGTGTCCTTCCCTTATTACATGTTCAGCACATGATAGGGAGATACAATTTCCAGCCTTTCCACCCCATCTTCAGTCCTGCATAATAATCAAGAGCCAGACAAGTCAGTTGTCCCACCTCGGAGTGCCAAGGAAGCAGGCACTGACCACCGCAAGGATCACGTGAGGAATCACATTTAAAGTTAGCTGGTTAAAGCAATGGCCAATGCTGCCTCCAACCCATACAGGCAGTGGATCTTCTGGGCTGGTCCCACACAAACTAGCCAGGATATTCTCCATCCTTTGAGGGAAATTCAGTGTGACAGACAGGATGCCCTAGGGTAAAGAAAAAGCAGCATGAGGTAAAAAACATAAGAACTACAGCCCCAGACCAAGTTGGAGTGACAAGTAATTTACACAGAGCTAGAAGCAAGTTCCTGGGTCACAGTCCAAGCCCAGCTATTGTTCACTTACTATCGTATAATCTACTTCATAAAATTATCAAGTTCCAGCTCCAAGTAAGTTATGATGTTTATTCCCTTAAGTTACCCCGGGACTGCCATGCCCTGTGAATTAGAAGTTTTCTTATTTCCAGGTTGGTATTTTTTTCCTTTCCCATGGCGAGTTTATCCTCCCTAAGTAGCATAGGAAGTATTTTCCTTTCTATGTATCGGTATGAAAAATATTTTGAGCTGCCTAAACAGTAACCTATTCATTGTATCTCCACGTTCACAACACTTCCCACCATGGTTCTCCTTAAGGCAGCGTATAACATGAAACATCCCCCAGACGGCAGGGGAGGATGCTGGTGCCCATCCTGAGAAGCAGGCGGTACCTCCAAGCAACACACGACTGGCGAACCAGCCCCGCAGACTGAAGCACACCTGGGAAGGCCTCGGCTTTAGAACGATCTCTGCTCGCTCCAGCCCGTCCCATCTGCAGCCCGGGGCCGCCTGAGCGCCACGGGCTGTGCACGGCACCGCACCGGGCTCGGCACGCAGGCAGGGCACTGCAGCACCGCGGCTGGCACCCCGGCACAGGCCTGGGCTGCCGCCGGTCCGGGACCCTCCCACTCGGGCCGGGTGCTCCGGCCGCCACCGGCCCGGCCCCCCGCCGCCCCCCGCCCCGGTACCTCGGCTCCCCGGCGGCGAAGGCCTCGCCCTGGCGGCCCGGAAGACCAGCCGCAGCCCCGGCAGCGGTGGGGCGACGCCCGAAGGGGAGGGCGAGGCCCGAAGGAGATCCAGGGCGGAGCGACAGGCCGAGCTGAGAGCAAAGAGCCAAGTAATGCAGCACGCACAGCCTGCTTACTTAGACTGCTACCTTCCGGTTAAAAAATATAAATGACTCAAACGAAAAACCCGGCTCCAGCCATGAGCAAGGATGATTTTCCCCAGAATTGCTCTAGTTCCTTCCTGGTGATCTTATCCCTCCTCTCCTTCTCCTTTGATTTTTGGCTCACAGCATCTGAACTGTTTGTACACTGACAGATGCGCATCACAGACTTGCAGTGTCACCGTGTCAACCAGCATAGGAATATTTATGGTTGGTGGTTATGTGGATAACCACTGTGTTATCCACACATCAGCAGCCAAAAGTCCAGGCGGTGTATGTAAATGTACTTTACATGTACAGCATTCTTTGCTTGTAGACAGTACTACAAGATGAAAATGACCTTACTATAAGAGGACCTTGCCAATAACACATCAATCTACTCTCAGTGGCAGAGGTCCCCTGACACAGTTGAGAGATCATGATGTTAACCTAACACAACCATCTGAATAACACAGGGTAAATTAATCCTCTCTGTTTCACCTGTGTTGTGTTCAGTGACTGTCTGGAGCATGAGCACTCATGTAAGCAGCATCCCTAAATGTGACACTCATTCTTTACTATAAGAGTATGTTGCATTGGGGTGGGGGGAGTAAAAGCACAACTTTCCAGATGAGAGAAGGCAAACTGGAGAGGATGTTCAGCTCCATCTGCTCTGGACTATTATACAGAAACAGGAGTGCTGTAAATGTCACCACACTACCTAGCAATTTTAGCTGCTACTGGTGATTTTTATAGCAAATAATCTGAATGCTTCAACTGTCCTAAACCCTCCCTCAGTACTCTCTCAGCAGGGAAAATAGGCATATCCCTGTAAATAACACATCACAGGTAAAAAACTTTACTTTCAACATGCAGCTCACCAGAGATACAAAAAGCAATCTCTGAGCTTAGAGGTATTATCAGTTAGGTACTGAGGGAGGAAAATATCAGTGACATTCCTGAGAAAACAGAGAAATCAGGCTAAGGGAGCATTGAACATCAGACGTAAGAGCAAGAGTCCAGTGGCCACACTACTCTAATCATAGTTTCCTTGAAAAGAGCAGGAGAGTGCATTTTTCTGCAAGAATCTCTGTCTCCCCCTTCTTCCTTGTTTAATAATCTTCTCTTGCATGCCTGAAAGCAATCTTTGTGTGTCAGAGTTGCAAGGTTGCCTTTACATGACCAAGTTACTCATAATGTACACAGTATTTGGCCAGCCTGCTCTTTTCCCCACAGGTCATCCAAAGGTTCCTAGATTTTCCTGAGGAGGCCTTGAGAGTAAGTTTTATGCCCCCTTTGCTCAGGGAAGCTTCCCTTCAAAGAAAATGCTGTGAAAGCAGCAAACTCTCAAAACAGCAAGTAGGGGTTGTGTGAGGTTGAAATACTGAATTGCACACAAGTGAAGCTGATTTCAGATTTCATACTTCTGATGCCTCATTTATTTACAAATGAAAACAAACAAAACCAAACAACTTAAAAATGTCTAAAATCAACCAACCAAACTGCCCCAAGATACCCACAACCTCAACCAAACAAGTACTTTCCATGTCATAATAAGATACCAGAGAAGTTCTCGGACATCAGCAAAGGACAACTTTTTTCCCCAAACTAATCACTCTCAGAGTTTTTCCATTCAGCCACACTGTATTTTAGCATTCTCTTTTTTCATGTGTTGCATTCTGCTTGCTCATCTATCCCAATCTCTTCAAGTTCAAAACCATGAATTTTATTACTTCAACTGAAAGATGGACAACTTTCAGATGTCACAGATTATTTTTTGGTTCAGACAGCATTGGCTATACTCATATGGGAAAACAAACACAAAGGGTATTAAAAAAGGAACACCAGGAAAATACCAATCCTAACTGATGTGAAATCACCTTGCCTGTTCTGCATAAGTGAATTTAAATAGCATCACAGCAAGAATTTAAGTAAACATTCCTCCTTTTCCTGCTTCCTTTTGGCTATTTGCCCTGCTCCTGAATATTGCTGCCTACGCCATTTACTGCTGTGTGTTTAACAGATTTAAGATGTGCAGCACAGGCTGGTGGTTATATTGCTTAAAAAGTACCTTGCACACTATAAATAATCATACACCTGGCAATTATAAAAAAATCAGAGCATTCAAAACTGAAAAACCCCCCAACATTAGGTTTAATTTAATCCACCTCCACAGGCCATGCAGAACAGATTTTATTCACTATTATCCAGAGTTTGTTAATGCTCTAGACTGATAAATCCCCATCGAGGAAGCGCTATCTGGCAAAGGGAGACTGCCCCCCCTTCTCTGATGAGTTTGTTTTGTAACAGATTACTTAATACCAATCCGAGGACTCGGGGAATCAGTGCAGGCTGCATGCCCATTCCACTTTCCAGCTAAAAGTAAATATTGAGCTGAAACCGAAGCCAGCCTAGACAAGCCTTAAATTCAGAATTATCAGCCTTGTAATTATAGATGTAAAATCTCTGAAAGCAATTGTCTATTTGGATGCGTTTTCTGTGCTCCCAGCCAGGACTCTGCTATCAGCTGAGCCATCCTCAAATTCCATGACGACACAGCCAAGGAAAGTTTGATTACTTGGCTCAGTTCAAAATTTTTCATGAACAGGCTGCTTTGCCTGGACCTGAAGGCACAAGATAGATATTGTGCCCTGTTTTCCAGGGAAAAAAATAATGCCAAGTTCAGAAGACAGAGGAGTATCTTTTACTGCATCTCCTCAAGAGATGCCCAATTCTGTCATAGAAACTCCGAAACTGTCTTTGTTGTTACTCATAGCCTAGCCACTCAACATTAGATGGTTGTCTCATGCCCCTGGATATAGTCTTGACTCAGACAAGAAGGTAAAAAATTATAATTAAGGTAGTACATTTTTCTCATTTACTGGTCTGTTTCTTAACCTAATGGTCCAACCTGAATTAATTTAAATTCTGATTTCTGTTTACTTGTTTATACAAAGCTACTCTTAACATTTCTTATTCTGTTCTTTCTGAATGTCATTTGCTTCCCTTTCTTATTTGGGGCCTAATGAGAATTCAGAGACACCTGTACACCAACATTGCCCTCAGCATCTAATTAGCTAAAACCTCTCCAAGCAGCAGCTAATTGCAAGTTCAACTATGAGCCTTGGAATTCCAAAGAGGAGTTTATGAGCTGAACTTCTAGCAGAACAGACTGACTGGCACCTCTGTCATCCAGTGAGAGTCTAGAGCACCAATTGCAGGGATGTTACAAAAAAACTCTGAAAAGCAGGTAAGGACCTTGCCTGACTTTTTCAATCCCTGAAACAAACTATAGTGCTTCCTCTTCCAACGATGTAAAAACTCTCAATTTGCTCTGCACCATTGAGCCCAGATTTCAGTTCTGATTTTAGGAATAATTTAACTGGATCCCACTACAGATGCTCAGTCCTTTAACCACGTGCCTTACTAATTTAAAATTTTTAAAAGATGATACTACATCTAGTAGAAAATGAGTTTATAAAGTGCAATTATAAATTGTAATTGTAAGGCAATGCTCAGTAAAATAATAAGGTGCTAGAAAATGGTAATGAGCACTGGACAGTCTTCAACAAATGGATTTTTTCTTTTATGAACTCGTTTAACATCACAACACACAGGGTGTTTGGTTTCTTTTTACCGTTTCTCCCATAAGCAGTTTTCTTACTGGTGTGCAGATAAGACACTTTAATGAACTTTCTCTTAAGTTCTTATTATCTAGATTCTTTCATCTTCCAAATGCCACTAAACTCTATGATCAGAAACCACCAGAACACTTCCAGTAGGTCTCCTTTGGATACAAGGGGGGGGGAGGAGGGGGGTGAAGAGAAAAAAATTATTGCTTGGCATTTTGCAGTTTTCAGATATTAGATGCATAACTATTAAAGAAAACTGAATTTTAAAATGCTTTGAGTTTCTTGGGTTTGTGGCTTTTTACTCGTCTGTATTCAAACTAAACTATAGTTTAAAACTGATGTAAAGAAAGCAACAGCATCGAAGAGTTGTCCAAAACCAAACAAGGCACTGTTCTCACTTTTTTTATTACACTCAGCTATTTTTGTTTACTTCAGTTGGTGAATCTGAGTGCTTGATGCAGACACCTGAACTAAGGCATAAAAACATGTTCCTTCTTTGAATAAAAAAAACCAGAACACATTTGGGTAACAGTATATTCCTAAAGTAAAGTACTTATAAAGTGTACTTTAAAGACAAAGTACTTGCATGTGATCTACCACAAAAAAATGAGAGGGGAAATTCCAACATACACATTAGTTTTGTGGTTATCTCAAAGCATTCTGCATCTCTGGGTGTCACTGAGCTTGCTGCTTACGGTAGTTAATTAGAACACGTTCAGCATCCATTGGTCCCTGAAGAAGCAGGTCTGCAGTCTGTTGCACATCCTTAAAGATGAAATTCTTATTCCAGGAATTCTTACAGTTGAATTAAGTTCACCGATAAACACAGCGATCATTAGAACAGAAACATGAAGACAATAGTAACAGAAAATAAGTCTTTATATAGCTCATGCTTATTTTGATGATTGAGTGCATTTCCCGAGTCTGGGTAGTGATGCACTCATTCAGAAAATCTTAAAAGGCGGTCAGTTTTAATACAATTGTACTAAACCACTCCCAGCAGAAATATCTTACCCGCCAGATCACCATCCTGCTGCTCTTTGCTGCTACTACTTATAAATAGTATGCTTCAAAACGGTACGTTCCAGCAAATACATTCCCAAACACACAAGCAAAATTTCAGCCAAAAATCGACTGGCTCTTCAAATACAAGCTCTCACATGTCATTCAGCTAAGAACAAATTACAAATCAAGGTACAAAAGCTTGAGGACTTTGGAAATGAAGCTGAAGAGTTTTATGAGAACCTTCATTTCTCTGCTTTCGCTTCTTTAGACCGCTAGCCCATCTGTTAATTGAAAATCCTCTCCGGAGGGAGCCCCAGCACCAAGGAAGAGAACTGTTTCAGCCGTGTCTCGGGAGCCGAAGCTGTGCCAGCCGCTGTCCCCACGGAGCGCGGCGGGCAGCAGGTGCTCCGGCAGGAGAGGGAGGAGGCGGGAAGCCATTTCCTACCCTGCCATCCCCACTCCCGGCAGCCAGAGCACGGACATTGCTTCAGGAGCTCTCGGAGCCTCAGCCTCAGCACCCCCTGATCGCTTTCGAACGCACTTCTGCTTGAAAACAATACCCGCACCGGCCAGCTCCACAGTACAGTGCGTGCGCGTACCGGGGGGGGGGAACAAAAAACAACGCAAGCAAACAAACAACAAAACCAACAAAAATCCCAAACGACAAAAAACTACCACAGCCGAGAGTGCCCCAGTCGCGGCGGCCGGGGACCCAAGCGCGAAGGGAGGCAAAGAAGGGCTGCACGGCCGAGCACAGCGGCACCTCCCGACGCCCGCCCTACCCCACGCCTCACACACGTGACGGGGCGCCGGCGGCCGCCATTTTGTGCGGGCGTCCCCAGGCACCGCCCCCCCGCCCGGGCTCCCGCCTCCCCCGCCCGCCTCGGGAGCGCGCAGGGCGGTGGGAGCGCGCACGCCGGGGCGGGGGGGGCGGTCGGGAGGAGCCGCGGGACCCCCGGGCCACTGGCGCCATCATGTACCGCTCCAGCAGCGGCCGCTCCGGCCCCTCGTCGTCGTCCTCCTCCCACCGGCTGAAGGAGGGCGGCTCGTCGGCGTCCCGCGCCTCCCGCTTCAGCACGCCGGGGCCAGGCCACGGCCGGCCTCCCCCGCCGATGCCCGCCGCCGCTTGCGCCGCCGCCTCACCGCCGCGCTCCGCTTCGCCCCGTCCGCCGCCGCTTCGCCGCCACCGCTCCCCATCGGGCCACCGCGGGCCCTGCCGCCGGTCCCCGTCGCCGCACCGCAGCCGGAGGTTGTCATCGCCGCCGGGAGGAGCGGGGCTCGGCGGGCCCCGGGGCCGCCGGGGCAGCGAGCACGGAGACAGCGGCAGCAGCCGGGTAAATACTGCCGTGAAGCGAGGGGGCTCGGTGCGGCTCCTGCCCCATCACCCGGGGGCTGTCAGAGCCACAAACTTGGCGCGGCGAGGTCCTTGGGAAATGTCACCGGCCCCGGGCTCTCCCTGTGCGGAGGGAGAGCGGCAATTTCTCCCCTATTCCTTAGAGAGACAAACGGAGGAAAAAAAAAAAAATTCCATTTTTAGTGATGTTTTCCCACTAGTTTCTATTGCAATTTTATTTGTCTCACTGGCTAGGGCCATTTTAGAGAAGGTTCAGAAATGATGCTATCTTTCCGCTAAGGCAGAGGAGGTAACTAGCCGTTTTCCTCCATTTGACACATTGGGTGGTGTTAGTGCATAAATACCGTTTAACTTATGGGAATATAACTTTTTAGATAGCATGTTGAATGAGTACGTTGTCTGAATTCTTTCTGCTGTCACGGCGGGCGTACAAAGAGGACTGTTCGTGATTTATATCTTTGAGAGGTATTCTTCGGTAGACGCTGCTTTGTAGTTGGGGCTACGCACAGGGTGTTTCAGTCTTCTCACTTTGCCTTGGCAAAGTCTGATTTGGGCATGTGAAGCTGTTTTGGCATCTTGGACATAGACATCTTTGTAATAAATCGAAGTGTGATGAATTTTTTTTTTTTTTCTTTTTTTTTCCGTGTGAGTGGGATTCGCTCACTTTAGGTTTTCTCTTGTTGCTCCTTGGTGCAGTGATTTTTCTGTTTGGTGACTCTGAGCTGTGGTGTGTAGTAAGTTCATTGTGCGTTTGTATTGCCGTGAAAGAAGAGATTTTCATACTGGGATATTGTAGGCAGTGGTTGCATGGTCACTCAATCCAGCACACGCACAGTTGGAAAGAAAGGTATACTCGCCTTTTCCTCTTGCTCCGTGGTGTATTCTGCCCTCTCCCGTGTGCTTTGGCGTGGATTTATGACTTGGCGGGGTGGGCTGATGTAAAGAAACAATGTAGCTGAAAGTCAGTCCCACAAAAGTGTGTTATCTGCTGATTCATTGCCTGATGGGACTCCAAGAGAGAATGGGTATTGCCCTTTCTCGTGGTGATACAGGTTCTTACCGGATTTCTTTGGAGCTGAAGCCGTAGAAGAGGTCGCAGGTGATTGTAGTGGTGTTAAAATTCAGGTATTGGTGTTATTTCTTATTGAAAGGTGAGCTGTCCTGGAGATGCAGGAAGATAATGTTGTCTTTGTGTCTTTGACAGTTAAGCCAAGCCAGGCAAGAAACTTGCCTCTGGCCATTTGTTTTCACGGGGTATTTCACCCTTATCTCCATCCTCTTTAGTTTCCTCTATGGTACCCTTGCAAGCTGCGTTACTATTAACATCCATGATGAAAATAAGTAGTTTTTAAAAAGGAAATGTTTTTCTATCTGACTCATGTCAGTTTGTGTTGTGGTTTGATGCACAGTTGCACGTTCACAACTGATGGGTGGCAACCTGGGATAGAGGACAGAACTGTCTTAAACTGATTTCACCATCACTCAGTCTCCCATTTCACTGTATCCTTGATAGGCTGTGAACCTGTGCCGGCTGTAATGAAACAGTCAAAGCTGACTCTGTTGGTGGTTCAGACTTGGAGCAATTTGATCTAAGATCTTTTGACTAAAAGCCTCCCACTCCCTCTTTGATGAGGGGAAGGCCACCAAAACCATCCACTTTACACGAACATTATTTTTGACAAACACTGCTCTTCTAGTGTTATTTTACACCCTCCTGGCTCAAGTTAAATCAGTCAACTCAGCAAAATGTTGCAGATTGATAATATTTTTCTTGCCTGTTCTAACTTCAGAGAAAAATTGAAAAACTATTAATCCTATAAATTAGGTGTTAGCAGGTTAGCTAATGCTGTACTGATGAGCCAAATGGATTTTTTGTTTATTTACAGGATTACTGCATTTAAGGAAAGCCCTTCTGTAGGAAGCAATTCTCACAATAAGAGATCTTGAGACAATTAAATAGAGCTCTTCAACCTCTTTTATGCTGACTCTTGCGTTTGCTAAAGCCCAGTGTAAGTAATTCTTAGAGTAACATCCACATTTTTTCTGTGGAAGCTTTTGTCCCCCAACAGATGTTTGACTGACAACTGACACTACTTCTTCAAAAGTGATGCTACAAAGCATAAAATACATATGTAGGTTTGTTTTACTTTTTATAAAATCTTTTTACTGTTTACAAAAGTAGTGTTAATTATAGAAAGATAAAAGCTGGGATTATGCTGTCATTTTCCAAAGAGTGGAACTAAATGTGATGGAAACATAGCAGACAGCAGATATATTGGGTTATTATGACTGGTTAGGGTAAAGTTTTAATAAATTTTTTAGGGTTTTATGACTTAAGACACTCTCTCTTTAGAGGCTAGAGAACACAAAATGTGCAGATGTGGAGAATTACAGAGATATATTAGTAAGTGTGATTTTGAAGCTGTCATTGAAAGGACATGAATTCAGAAGCCTGAGGAAGGGGAATTAAAGTTGCAATAAGGAAAGGGGACTTGAAAGAGGGGAATATGTGCATAAAGGTGGGAGATGTAGTATGTAGAATGAAGACACTGATGGGATAAGGGCATGGGGTTGAAATGGAGAAAATATTTGAGTACAAGTTCCAGGTTATTGTCCCTATTCTACATATGGAGTGTGAAAGCAGTAGCCTTAGAGATTTCTTACTAAACTTTCTTGATTCTGGGAGTTGTTCTGGTTTTGCTTTTTGTTGTGATTTTTTAAAAAAAATTGTTATTGTTTGTGAGATGGAGCATTTCCAGCTTACAGTATTGTTTCACATTTTGTTGTGCATAACTGAGATGCTGGCAGTGGAGTCATATATTGGATGTTGTAAGTAGGGATGGTGTTAGTTTTTTAATAGCTGAGGAAAACTTTGTGGTGATTGGAAGAACGTGGAATGACAGCAAATGTTTGAAGTGAATACAAAGAAATGTAATGGAGGAGAGGAAGGTCAGGGGTTTATAGTGAGAGATTTTGGAAGACTTTTGTTTGTTCTTGCAAGGCTGATACATGCTGCTTTTATTTATCCCTGCTGACCAGCATGCTTGTTCTTTTTAAAGGTTTTGTTTTAGCTTCTTTGCTTTCTTGTAAGGAAATTGGCTGAGATTAGAGGACTGGAGCATGTGGGTCAACAGAGAATGGAGAAATGACAAGCAGGTATGCAACCTGTTCAGTAATATGGCAGTGGTAAATGTGGTTTAGGTGACAGAACAGGAAGGGAGAAAAATGCAGTGCAGTGCACACATAGCTGTGACCAGTGGTGGTGTTCAGTGCTCCAGATACAAAAACATTTTGAAATTGGAATTTCTCCAGTTTAAAAAAAAAATTAAAAATTAAAATTTCACGAAGTTCAAATATTTACTGCCCCAGCTGCTGTCTGGGCAATTTGTATAGGTCATCATAAGCAATCCA
The DNA here is from genome assembly GCA_018697195.1 of Certhia americana. Lineage (NCBI taxonomy): Eukaryota > Metazoa > Chordata > Aves > Passeriformes > Certhiidae > Certhia > Certhia americana. The sequence goes on from CM031859.1 coordinate 75,886,848, forward strand.
AACATCCCAAACATTCATAATGTAAATTATTTCTTTCCTTTGCCCAGACTTTGTTCTGAGATGTAATCATTACTTCTCTGTCTTCAGTGGAGGTGATTGTCATCTATATGCCCACAGTCTTAATGACAAAAAGGTAGCCTTGAATATAGTAATTTCTTGAGGCAGCCCTCAAAATTCAGTGTTCCAATGGGCACAAGTGAGTCTTTAGAATGTGTTTGTATGAGACACATGCACCTTGAATATGTTATGTCTCAGCCAGGCTGTTGCAGGATCATATTGTGCTGGACAAGACAGTTGGTCTTAAAAATAATTATAGCGTGTTCTGATAAATGCTGTTATTCTGCTTAATGGAACAAACCAGAAATCACTAATACATTATCTTAGAATAAAGTTATATGCACAGTGGATTCGAGTACAGATTTCTACTTCAAGTGAATTTTATCAGGTAAACTTGTAAGGGAATTCTTTTGCTTTTGTTGGAAATTATGGACTGTTCTTTTGGTCTCTTGGAGGATTGAGCTGAACCTGCTGCTTGTTCTCAGAGTGGATGCAGACAATTCAGTGCACCTGCTGCTTGTTACTGCAGTTTTTAGCAGTAAAAGCAGAGTACAGTGCATGACTGGTTTGGCAGAACTGAATCTGGTTCACTGATTCATGTTAAGCAGAATCTATATTGTGTTGGTCTAAAAAAGCAAATCAAGTAGCTCTGTCTTTAAACAGTCTCATCTGTTTTTTTATGGAACTCCCCTTAACTCTGATCAGTCCTGTATTCCAGTGCTACATTTTAGAATAATGTGGGGCATAGCTAGTTAAGCATAACTTACCAGTGATGCTGTTTTGCATACTCTGTGTACAAAGGAGGGTCTAGTGAGCTCAGGTCTTCTCTGCCAGGGATTTTTCAGAGGCAGCTTTATTTAGTTTACTCAGGTTTGTCTCTACCAGTAATAAGAAATGGTAATGGGAATTTTAGACACCTATAGAAGGTGTTTCTAGTGTCATTGGTGTTTTCAGTATTATGTTGTGCTTATCTGCTGAAAGCAGCATGAGATGAGGAAAACTGTTAAAAACATCACTGCATGAAAAATCTTGTTTACACTGGTTTATACTTTGGTTCATGTTGTTACTGAAGTTGTAAAGGGCCAGAAATCCAGACACTATTAAGAAATTCCTGTCACTGTTTTTTACACAATGTTTATTTAGCTGCTGCTTTTCTACAAAGAAAGGAGAACAGCAGCAAATTTGGGATGTTGTGATTTTCTCTTTGGTTTTACATCTTTCAGAATGGTGCTTTATGAAATGTAATTTTGAGTTGAAAATTTCTAGATAATTTAAATATAGAGCACGTTATTAGCACGTGGGATGAGAAGTTAAATGCAATCAATACCTTCCCCTTTCTTTAGTAACTAAATAGAATTGAAGTATTTTGGAACAATTGTTCTTCTAGTTTGATTTTTTTAATTGATCCATCCCCCCCCCAAGTCAAATTTATTAAGCAGAGCAGAAAGAATCACTTTCTTTTCTGTAGCTGAGATTAAAATCCCCTGATTGATGGGCTTGCACTCTTTCTTCAATTTACAGAGGCGTTCACCGAGTCTCCGCTCCGAGTCGTCACTGGAACACAGTTTGCGGATTACTGTTGGGAATGACCGGTACTGCACTGGCACACCGGAGAGAAGGAGGCTGCCTGACAGACTGGGCTCACCAATTGATAACCTGAGTGACAGGTATGGTCCTCTGCAGGCAGGGATTCGTGTGGGAATGGCTCTACTGCATGAGACCAGACATCTCATTAGCCCACTCAATGTCCAGGGAATCAGGGGAAGCATGTAGCAATGCTTCCTGGGAATATTCCCCCTGCAAGTGTGGTGCAGAGAATTCCTGAACAAAAGTCTCTGCTTGTGTAACTCTAAACAGATTTTCTTCTCTGATTTTTGTCAGCTGCTTCTAAACTCCATATAAACTAAGCATACACATCACACATAGGAGGAGGGAGTGTGATGTCAATCACTTCTGTGCTTCCTTCCCCTTAAGGGTGGGATGTCAGATGGAGACACTTCATTTGACATTTCACTACTTCAGCCACCTTCTGTTTCTTATGAACCTACCTAGTCCTTACTGAAAGGAAGGTTCTTTAGTGTAAGGATAGTGTAAAGCTTCAACTTCCTCATTTGTTGAGAGAAATTGTCTACTTTCCTGATTTTTGAGACTAGTCTAAAAGAAAACTCTATAGCAGCTTGAAGGAGATTATTGTTTTGACTTTAAGAACTTTGCAGAAGCGGACATAGTCAGTCTCATACTTTATAAAGGAAGTGTTAGAATTCTTATGATCCCTTGACTGAAACAGGAGAGAAACAGTTAATGAAGAGAATTCTTATGTGTTAAAAATGCTGCTGTGAACAGGGAGGTATAAATATTAGTAGATGCAATTTGGAAGTCTTTGCCTTCAATGGGAGAACTGGTATAATCTGCAAAAGAAAGAAAACCAGAAAATTGTGCAAATACTTCTTTTTTGTCTTGAATTGCAGAATTAAAGATGGCATGGCTTGTGCTCTGGAACATACAGTTGCACTTTCAGGTCAGGGATAAGCATCCAGCACAGAAAAAATACTCATTGCCACTTCCATTTTTGATGCAAATATCATCAACTGTTTAAAAAAAAAAAAAGAGAGAGAGAGGGAAGTGAGCAGAATGAATGAATTTCCTGTCTTTCTCAGGTGTGAAGTCAAGTTTCAGCAGGTGTAGAAAACTTGATGAGAGTTTGGTTTTTGATGCTATCACTTTTGTGCCTTTACCTCAGTTCTCCTGGCATCAGTGTTTGATTTGTAAATTCCCTGTGCAGTTTGCAATCTTCTAAATGAAATGAGTGTGTATGCTCAGGGAGAGTACTGTGGTTGGAAGGAAAAGGAAATGCTGTGTTGGGAACTGGCACTGCTCTTTGGGAAATTAGGAACATTTGGGGGCAGGGCATGGTGGTCTGCCCCATTGTTCTGTCTGTCCCATTGCTTCATATTCTCAGGTGAGATTTTAGATTTAACCTGTTCTGTGTTGATGATGCATGGTTAGAAGTAACATCAGGTGTAGCAGGGTTTATTTAACATATGAGTGAGAAATCACAAAAGTTGACTTCTCTATTACAGAACCCATAGATGCGAAAAAGAATAGTAAGAATAGACTCCAGAGAAGGTTAAAAGTGACAGATGAGTTAGAATGAGAAGAAGATAAAGTGAGACCATGTAGAGTTTAATCTTTAAGTGACTTCCTTGTATTTGTAGTGTAAGTATGCAAGAACTTCATGTTGTTATATTTACTTTTTTTTTTTTTTTTGTCTAATCTGTGCTGGCTGCACTTTTCTGAGTGATGCCCATTGTCCAGAAGCTTAAAGCATGTGACAACCAAGTCACCTGCTAGTTCTTCCTAAATCATCTAGGTACTAATTTTAAATTCTAAGTTTCTTCACTGCTAGCCATTATATTTATTTTCAAAAGATACTTGGTATTTGATTAAGGACATTGTTTGTCAAGTATTTTTCATCATGTTTTTTTTTCCCTCTCTGAGAGGCTGCCCTGATACTGGAACACTGACATATCTATACCTGGGCTGTAAAATGGTCCTTATTGTTATTGCTCATATCATGTTTTTATTAGGAATGTGGTATGTTCTCATTCTAATCAAAAAAATAAAAAAGGACAAAAGCAAAAAGTGTTTCCTGACGATTTTGAAGTAATTGGAGCAAATAATTCTGAATTTAGTTATTCTCAGCTATTTTTGCGAACTACTCTACTTTAGTATTTCACACAATCACTTTGACACATTATTCTCTGTGGCCTTGGGATGGTAGAGAGGTTCATTAATCTACAAAGGAAATAAAATACCAAAGGAGGGTAGTCAGGGAGGCTTTTACAGTCTCCTGCAGCAGTGGATTTTCAGGATGCCCAAGGGGACTTTCTCAGGGTGCTTGTTCACATGCAGCTCTGTCCTAAAACATCTGTAAGAATTTACCTCAAGTTTCTAGGGCAGCTGGTCTCCTGCACTAGTCTAATATAGGCACACTGAATGCTGCTAGACTGTGTCTTAAAGGTCACCGAAGGGTCACCTAAAGGTCTCCCTGTCTTCCATCTCTCCAGCTCTCAGTATTTTTAAGACATTCTACTGCTATCTGAGCTGGCACATGCTATAGAGGGCATCCCACCAATTCTTTCATCTGAGGTTAATACAAAAGATTGACCAAATCACAGCAGAGCCTTGGTCTGCATTAAGCTGTGTTCTGAAATAGTATTTTTTGGCATAATATCAAGAGTGACAGTTGGCTTGAATATGAGCAGCTCATCTGACTCCCTATTCAAAGACTCTGTATTAAAGTGGAGTTCTGTGGATTGCTAACAGCAGAATACCACTATTTATTTCTGTTTCTGTGTATGTGAATAAACATGCCAAAAAGTAAATTACCTTACACTAGTTGTAGGTCTCTGAGGCATCATGTGTGTGTGGCCTGTGGTCTGTTTTCCATCTCTGAAACTGCAATATCCCATGGTTTGTGGACTCTGTTGGTGAAGGAAGTGGGCTGGTCACAGTGGTACCACTTCGTATCCTCTCTTGGGGGTGCAGTAGCCAGTAGTGGACATTACTGGCCAAAAGCATCCAAACCAATTAAGAGGGATGTAACTTTATTGGACTGTATGCACAGAAAACATGTTTCAAAGAGTCCTGTAAGGCAAATAATAATTTTTCTCACACCTGTATTTAATTTTCAGGTTTAAAATTTGCATTAGCTGTTCAGAGTGTATTTGGAATGTCTTGCTAGTTTTAAATATAGTAGGTTTGCTGTTCCTTTCTTTCCAAAGTATGATTAAAAATTCCTCTGCTTTATCACTGCAGAATTGTATCACTGTTTGAATTGTAGGTGACAGCTGCCAGACATGCATCTAAATAATTCTATTTGCACAAAAATCAGCTGAAGGTATGTGATGAAACACATCTGTTACTCCATCAGGTCTGTTCATGCAGCTTGTACAGGTTAGCAGGCTCTCAAAAAAATTGCCACTGGGAATAGACATGCTTTTATGTAGGTTGTGAAAACAACATTTATTTATGAAATTTAATTTAGCTATTTTTAGATATTTTTGTGCTTTTGGAAGAGATGGATATGTGTAGTTTGCTGAAAACTGGACATATACCATGTTATACAATGGGTACAGGTGCGTGCCTGATTTGTTTTATAAGACGTGTTGGGCTGATAAAGTATCTAATAAATGCTCTGCAATGATGCAAGGTAAAGTGATGTTCTGTGTTGATTTTGTTCATAATATGCATATGTAAACTGAAAATACCCAAGAAAAAGACCTTGTCTATGCGTCTTTGTTATTCTTCGTTTGTTGTGAAAAACTGGGGCTGTAATTTATTTGCAGATTCTTTTGAAGATGTCTTCTGGCATGACTTTGACTTGTCCCTTCCCAAATCTATGGAGGGACCTTTTTGAGTAGGAGGAGGTGATTTTTGTGTATTCAGGCCATTATACATAGTTTATCTCAAACTGATTCACTCAAGAAAGTCTTCTGTCTCATTGGTGTCACTTAGGGAGCACATTTTCTTTCTTGGATGATCTTGCTCGATTTTGAAATATCTATGATTAAACCCAGCAGCTGGTAACTTCTGAAGTAGTTTGCGTTGTTTCTACCTTACCTAAAAACAAGTCCCAGGAAAGCTTTTAGGCCTAGAGAAAAAGGCTTTAGTTAAAACAGTACCCCTAATTGGAGGTATCTGTAGGAATTGGTCCAAAAGTAGATGCTCCAAGAGAAGAAACTGGTTATTCTGATGTTGTGACAGTTGCACATCCACTGTGTGTAAATAATGCAGGAGCTGGCACAGAAGAACGGTGTAATGGTTTACACTTTATCTCCCTTGTTTAGAGATATCAGAAACTGTGCTTCTTTTTAGGTATGGGGTTCATGTGATTAGTGACAGTGCTGTCTGCATTTCTGTTGCAGAAGAAAATGTTAATAGAATTTGTGGTCCTTGTCCACAGCTGAAGATAAAAAGAGGATCTGGTTGCATTTGCCAGTGTGAAACTGAATTATACCTTGAATAATTCATAGGAAATCTGACCTTGGCATCTTACTGGAGAGGCGAGGAAAGGGATTGTGGTCTGAAATATGATAGTAAGGGGTTTTTTAAAACATGTTGTCTCTCACAGTCACAGAAACGAATCCATCCTATTAATTTTTCAAGGCTCTTATTCGTCAGTATGAGTTGAATTGCTCATGTCAGTGTGTTTGCAGGTAACTTCCGAGAAGAGATGTACAGTACCATTAAAAGCAAGTTGCCCTCTATACCCTGTCTTTTAAGTACATAAAATGTTGGTTCTGTTTAGTAAGGGAGATGTTGTTTTGAAACTGGTTTAGAAATTTCTTACCCTTGAGTAGGAGTAAGACTTTGTTTACTCTGATTCAGGTACTTCTGTGTTTCTCTTACACAGGGATGATATGGCTGATGGTCCAATATTCACTAGAGGCCTCACATGTCCTCGAGGCCTTGAGAGATACCCAGCACATGAAGATCAGCCTTCAAGTCCCTTCATTCCAAGGCATGATGAAGACTACCGCAACCGAGATGTTTTCCTCCACCGTTCAGATTACAGTCCACACTATGGCCGTCGGGAGGAGCTGCCTCGTGGATCTGACAGAGATGGTGACAAACTGAGGAGATCCCCCTACCCACTGAGGGCAGAGGAGAGGGGACGAGAAATAAAGCGTCCACGGTACGAAAAGGATGAGAAGATGCATGGTGTGAGTGGAGAGCATCAGGGTTTCTCATCAGGAACACGAAACTACCGCAGACGAAGCCGTAGTCGTAGTAGAAGCCTGAGCCCATCATACCTGAATGAAGAATTCCGAGAGCTGGACCGTGCAAGGAGGAAAAGAGAAGAAGAAGAGCGCACTAGGAACTTGAATCATGATGTTTCAGGCAGTGGCTACACAATCCCTGGCTTGACTAACACATTACAGACTTCTGAGCCTCGGTATACATATAGGCCTGAAGAAATCCCACCCATGCCCAAAAAATCTATTCTGAAGAAACGGGTAGAGATGGAAGTAGAGTCTGCTGATCAGGTTTGGTCTCTGCGTGTCTGTCTACTTGCTTCTGCTTTCCAAAACAGTTACTTCATGATACAGAATGTTACTTTGACTTCCAAAATTGAAAAGCCGAATCTGTGTTTCCCTGTCTTAAGGAGGACAGCTATCTTTCTGCAGTGCTATATAAGTTCAAAGTGCATTAGAAACTTTAAATGGTTATGGCATTTAATCAGGAATCATACATATATATATGTATATATATATATATATAAAAGTAATCTGAGACAGAACAAAATGTCTTTGAAATTCCACCCAGGATGCGAAGATCCGGGCTAGCTTTCATAGAAAAGCTGATTCTCATAGCACCACAGGCAGTCACTGTCTTGATTGAAGATCTTTTGTTGCAGTGTCTCTTTCTTGTTTCTTTATAAACTTGGAGATCTGCCTAATGCATCCTCAGTACCTCTGTCTGAAAACAACTTTTTAATTTCTTACTTTTTTTCACTTTGGACTACAGGCTAGGATCAGTCTACTTAATTTGTACCAAACCTATATAATTTGAATGAATTTTGAATCTCAAAATTAGAGCAATGATAAGTGCCTGTGACTACTGTGATAAACTGACTTTTTTTGTGTTTTAACACATCGCTTTGATTTTCCCGTTGCACTGATCAGTACTGGTTTGACAGTGACATATTTATCTCAGGAGTGCTCCAATACTGAGGATCCTGTTCCATACCTATTATTGGAAGTGCTATTTAATATGGCATTAATTATGAATATCTGAAGAAGTGACTGAGAATAACCCCAGTGCAGTAGTTTTTACCTGAATTAAGGTATTGAAATCTTATGTGACTATGACTAAACTCAAAGCATATCCAAAATTATGTAACAGGGTTTCAATTTTAAAATTTCAGTTCTTACACTTACAAAAAATTTGTGAAATATAATTGTGATTTTGTGTGTTCTCTGAGATAAGCATTCACTGTCGGACATGGCATGCCATTATCATCAGGCAACTTGATTTGTAATCTTCTGTGTTCTCTTTCATCTGTATATTTTCTTTAATGTTCCTTTGTTCTGTGAGGTGCTTAGTGCCTTAGAAGTAAATAGTATCTTCTCTCTTTCAGCCCGAGGGTTTTTCAAGCAGTCCAGCCCCCAGCAAGGATCTTCCTCTTCTTTCTAGTCAGTCTTTGCCCCCGAGCAACAACATAGCTCCTTTTGCCTCTGAAGTGGAAAACTTTCTCAAAGGGTTTAACAAAGGCTCTCTTGAGGAGTCTTCAAACAAGGAGCTGTGTGAAGGTCTGTATGAGTGGAACCCACTCTCTGGGCCTCCCAAAGACACTTTGACATTTGAAGAGAAGTTTGGAAGCTTCTTAAGTCACAAGGAAAAGGTAGATCCCAAGTCAGAGCCCACTGATCGCCATACTGACTTCCTGCTGCCTCACGAGAGGGCCAGTCAGGATGGCAGTGGTTTCTCCCGAATTCTGGGCTTGATGGCTGATTCTGTCAGTGCTCAGGAGAAGAGGAGGCGTAGCTTTCCTGACATTGAGGATGAAGAGAAATTTCTTTATGGTGATGAGGATGAAGAGACCAAAATTGAATCTCTCCCCATAGAGAAGCCCCCAGTGAGTTGTGGCAATGAGATAATAATACAGAAACTGAGCCCACCTCCTTCTCCTGCTCCAGCTGTCAAGATGGATCCTTTAGAAGAGCCAAACGCAGAGTATGCAAAGATCCACGACTTACTCAAAACCATTGGACTTGACATTGGTGTAGCTGAAATTGGAAAACTGGCTGTTCGTACCCAGGAACGCCTTCATGGCAAAAAGCTGGCATCTCGTTCTCCGGATCGTCGCTCTTCAGACACTCGCAGACTGGACGCTTGGGAGCTGCGCCGCAGCAGGAGTGACACTCGTTCTCCTGAGTCAGGCCAGCAGCGTTCAGTGTCACCTCTAGGCTCTTTCCAGCAGTCTACTGATGCGTCGTCCCCTCTTCAGAAATCAGACTATACTAAGAATAAGCCAGTGGGACAGGAGATACCTCCACACACACCAGAAGAGCCTCTTCCTTCCGTCTCTCTCATTCCTTCAATTCCACCAACTCCTCCTAGTTTGCCACCTATACCTACTTCTGTTTCCCAATACCAAATTCCCAACTATTCCCATTACACTGCTGCTCAAATGCCCCAAAACTATCCTCCTCCCACAATGGCTCCTCCAGGATACGATGCATATGGGCACTATATGGCATATGCAGCCCCTGGCTGGCCCATGTACCCCCCTGCCCAGCAGCCTAATCCTACGCTACCAGAAGCTCATGGTCTTCTTACTATGGCCATGTCAGCGAACCCCACGCGTCCCAATCTCCGGGTGATTGAGACAGTCTCTCTGGGAAAGGATGTCCCTGATGTAAAAAGAGATGGTTCTGTGCTTGTTCAAGTCCCTACCACTCCTTCTCATTCCAAATCACCCCTTCGTCTGTCGTCATATCCTCTCAAAAATACCACAGAAAGGATATCAGATGAAAAAAATCGGGCAGCTCAAAAGCAGAAGGTACGTTAGGTATTCTCATACTTCAGAATGTGTTGGATTGCATGATTGATGGCATGGAAGCTTTTTCTCTTCAGGTGCACCTTCTCTGTTTTTTTCTGAGTTGCTCCAGTTTAAAAATAGCTTGACCTAGTTTACTTCCATTAAAGATATCTAAGCATTTGTCTGTATTAATGTGTGACAGTTGTAAAAAAATGCATTTTAAATGTCCCAAAGTTGTATGCTATTGGCTATGGCAAAACAGATGAAATCAAAAGTTGAATTTCTTTGGACCAGCCAAAATCTTACAGAGAAAACACATGGTGGTCACAGCTTGGCTTTGTTCTGCTGAGATTTAGATATTGAAATTCCTGAAGATACCAGGAAATATGTAAAAATCTGAAGGGACAGTGTAAAGAAAATAAAATAACTTTTCTTACTGATATCCAGTGGCAGAACAAGAGGCAGGAGGCACAAACTAAAACATAGGAGGCTCCATCTGAACATGTTGTGTTCTACAAAATGCCATAGTTGTACCTGTATTAGACATTCTTAAATACTAAAGTATATCATCATTTACCATCACGTACAGTCTTCCCTCTACATTTATATTAATTTTCTTAAAAAAAATCACAAAATGAGAAGAATTATGGGGAAACTCTGCTTAGAAGCTCTGACACCAGGTCATGCGTGTTAATGTTCTCTTCTTCTAATTATCTTGTTTTTTACAATAATTAGAGAGTAGTGGGGAAGAATGTATTTTAAAATAGGAAACTGTAGTTGCACAGCTGTCAAAGGACTGGAAGTTTCCCAGAAGTTGAGTTTTCAGACTGGTGTCCACTTGGTCTTTATTGTTAAAATAAGGGCATAGAATTATTTGGGTATGAGGGGACAATTAAAAATCATATAGTTCCAACCCCACTGCCATAGACAGGTACACCTTCCACTAGACCAGGTTGTTCAGAGCATCATCCAAGCCCTGGCCTTGAATGCTTCAGGGCTGGAGAGTCTCTATGGGCAACCTGTTTCCATGCCACACTATCCTCCTAAAAAAATGCTTCTTTTATATCTAGTTTAAATGTACCCTCTTTTAGTTTGAAACAGTGGCCACTTTTCCTGTGTCTTCGGACCTTGGTAATACATCTGTACCCATTTTTCTTTCAAACCCCCTTTAGGTGTTGAAGCTGCAACACAATCTTTTGTAATAAGAGCCTTTTCTTCACTTGTATGAAATGCTACATCCGCAAATGAGTGAGCTTCCACTGCTTTCAGGAATGATAATTTCTTCAGCTGATACAGCTGAAATTTGGTTCTTAATGAAATTTAGTACTTTTGAAAGAGCTCTCTTGGCTAAAGGTGTGTGGCTTTCTCCTGCCCTGACATACCCTAGTAGCACATCTGTACGTCTTGGTAGAACTTTTAAGGCTTTGTCTGCACTACAGCAATTTTTGGGCTTAGTCCACTGGGTTGGTGGGATGGCTTGGAGTATAAAAATTTACATGCTCCACTTGATGTCCCCATGCTGCAGAAAACTCAGAAGGAGAAAATGGTGATTTGATGATAAAAAAAATAGCATACAAACCCAAAATAATAATTAAAAAAAACTGCTTACAGTGTTTAAGATGTAGCTTAATTGTGTTGGTAGAACTACTTCAGGAAGGATTCAGGGATCCTGCCAACATTTACATTGCTGTAGAAGAAGTAATGGTCTAGGGAAGTCAAGATCCTTTGTTAAGGGAGGAGTCTGTAGTAAGCTTTAAGGGCCTTGTGAAGGTAAAAATATTGGGCTTTGTCTCTTGCAAAATGAATCTGGAAAAGAAACTGAAAGAACCTTGTTGTATATATACAAGGTTCTTGTTGTGTATTGCCTTGTTTCCTTCTATAAGAATCAGTGGGAACCAGTGAAAAAAGGATCTGTGAGCTCCTGACACTACACCTTATCAAACATGAAATAAATTTCATCCTGATGTTTCATGTCAGATTGAAGCAAAACCTAACTAATAACTAAAATGGGCTAGAGTCAAAGCAGGAGGCAACGTGGAGGGCTGTGAAGGCTGATGGAACATGCTAGCAGTAGAGATACTGCCTGAGTTTTGAACAGCCATTTGCAATTGATCTTGATTAGCCCTGTAGAAGATAGTCAGCTGAGCCTAAGGGCCTTGGGAAGTGCTGCACAAACAGAGCAGTTTATAGAAATACACTGCCCAAAAGAAAAAAAAATTGCCTACAAAGTGGGTTGAAGCATTGCCACAAAATACAGTGACCTTTAGATACAGAGGGAGACGTGTATTTATTTTTTTTATATATTTGTATATATACAAAAAGAACATTTTGGGAACAGTGAGCAGTGTTCTGTGTCTGGAAAGCTGAGTTCTTCTGTCATTCTTGCAAGACTGTGTAACTTTTGTTGGGAAGAGAAGAAAATCAAGACACCTTCCAATTTATTTAGGTGATAGAAGAGAGAGAAAAGCTAAAGAATGATCGAGAAGCACGGCAGAAGAAGCTTTACTATCTCAAGACTGAATTGGACAGGCTTCGTAAGCAGCAAGGTAAAGTGCATTACCCACCCCCTCAAGCCCCTGCTTCTTTTTTCTCCCCCACTGGAATGTGTCATAACTCCTGTATCTAACAGGAGGAGGAGGACCAAAATAATAATAGTCCATAATGTATTTTCATACTCCTGGCAATGCACAACTCTTGAGAAAGCAGTGACCTAGTTACTATATTAAGATCAATTACACATCAAAATTTGAGCAAACAGTTGCTCTTGGATCTTGGCTTGATAAGCTAAAGGAATTGTGCTTTATGCATTTTAGTGCTTCTTTAGAAGAAGTAGAAATAGTAACTGCAGATGTTATTGTGCCTTTCAATTTTTCATGAATTTTATCTGGAGATGGAAAAGTCCTCTCTCAAGAGAGCTAATTTTTTCTGTCTTTAAAACTTCTCTGGTCAAGTGAATACTTAATTCCCTCACCTTTGGAAAATTATACTTTCAGGTTAGAATATGCAATTCAGCTTTTGCTTGTTTGGTCACATAGGGAAATAGTGATTATTAAATTGATACTCCGGAGAATTATGGTGCCTCTCTTAGGGTGCCTGTTATGGTGGTCCTTATAAAGACCTGTACCTGAGAGTCAGTTCCACCTTTACAAATTTATAGTGAAGATTTAGCCATAAAATTTTATATTAGTATTTTAATTGTTGCTGGAGTTATTGTACAGATCTGAAGTCAGTTTTCATGTTCTATTTCTGACTCTTCTGCTTCCTTGATTGGCTCAGGAGAGATGTTGAGGAAAAAACGTCGTGAGAAGGATGGACACAAAGACCCCTTGTTGGTTGAGGTGAACAGACTACAAGAGAATATTATGAAGGAGATTGCAGAGCTGCATAAAGAATCTGATGCGGCTGACAAGAAGCAGTCTGAGCTTGACAAAGTAGCACAAATCCTGGGGATTAACATATTTGAAAAACCCCGGAAACCATCTGTGGAAACTAAAGATTCCTCAGAAAAAACCAGCAAGTCAGAAAATGCAAAAGGTGTAGAGAAAACATCTTCCTCCAACAAGGTAAAGTCTTTTTTAGTTTGTGTGCTAATTTTCCCTCTAAAAGAAGAGGGCACTGGGGAGACAGTTGGTCCCAAACATTTATTAAAGGATCATTTGACGTCATTTGTTACCACATCTCATACATTGACTTCGATGGTGCATGCAGGTGAGAGTCAATGTATCAGTGTATATAGTGTCCCTCAGGTTTTGTGCAGTTCAGCACCACTTACTGTTTTTTTATCTTGGTTTTGCTGAGATGTTGGTTGAATTGAACCAGTATAATGAGTGTGTGTAGCTGTTCTGTTTCAATACCATGCCAGGAGGACAGACTCTTTTCTCTACAAAATTTCTGTCATGGACTTTCAGGGAGGAGTGTTTATAGCAGCAAAGCTCTCTGAAATTTGGGAACATGTTGGTCTTCTCACTGGGTAATGATAGTAACAAATCACAAGACTTAAAGCTGATGGTCAGCGTAACATGTTTTTTATGTACTACATGTGTTCTCTTTTAAGAAATGTCAGTGTGCATCAGTATGGTCTCTCTGACGTGGTCTGTTCTACTCTGTGCTGGATGTACCAGAACAGGCTTATTGCATTCCAGAAGATAGTTTTACTTTGAAAGTTGGATGGATACTACCATCTGACAGACTCTGCTTGTATTCAGGAAATTATCCTGCTTTTCAGATGTTTATTTAAATGTGTAACAGAAATAGCTAATGGGAAATTGTAGATTAATTTTGTGTAGATCTTAGCATATATATTTTTTGTGGAGAGGAAAATTTTAGTAGGGTAAGAGCTACAAGGAAAACTGAGAGGGCACCTCATCAGTTTATCTGAAGGGAGGATGTCAAGAGCATGGAGTTTCTTCTCAGTGGTGCTGAGCAATTGGATAAGAGGCAGTGGGCAGAAGCTGATACACAGGAAGTTCCAGCTGAATATGAGGAAGAACTTTTTTACTGTATGGGTGACTGAGCACTGGAACAGATTGCCCAGAGAGGTTGTGGAGTCTCCCTCACTGGAGATATTCCAGTACCATCTGGACACAATCCTGTGCCATGTGCTCTGGAGTGACCCTGCTTGAGCATGGAGGTTGGACCAGATGACCCACTGTGGTCCCTTCCAGCCTTACCCGTTTTGTGATTCTATATTTTCTACAAAGTCACTGAGATCTGTTTATCCTGTAAAATTTTCCTTATGCTTTACTGTGGTCTGAGAACTCATTAGGTATCTTTATTTTAAAGACTTGCTTTTGTTTTTTTGTTGTTTCTTAAAACATCTCTGAAGTTTACTGTCCACTTACTTTAACAAATCGTTTGCTTCAGTCACCTGAAGTCACACTTCATAAAACTAAAGTAGGCAAAAATGTTTGTTAAGTCCCACATTGCATTAAGTTATATTGTTTCCTTTTCTTGAGATATGGCACATGTGAATATATTTCTCGTTATTTTAATTTGCGTTGTCTGTGTCGTCCAAAGCCATAGTGACTTAATCTCCTTTTCATAGTTCCTTATTTTCATATGGAAAATTGTGAGTTCTGAACAGGAGCATTTAATATTTTCATACATATGCAGGTACATAGGACACAGCCTTCAGCCTCTAAAATTCACATTGTAGTTCTGATTCTTAACTTTTTCTTCATGAAAAGAAAGATGGTGCAGGTCTTTCAACACTGAGATTGGTTGACTCTGCCAACCTGAGGGCAAAAGCCTTTGCATTTCTGCTTATTTGCAAGGTACCTTGTGGTCCCTTGCTGCTGACTCTGTGTCTGTGTGTTGTAGTTACACAGTGCAGAGCCAATGTTACTGTTGTAAACAGACAGATCACCCTGTCTGGGCTCTAAATAGTAGCAAATTATAAAGGTATCTTTGAGCTGGGGTAATGCACAAACTGGAGTTAAGAGCAGGTTGTCACCTGTCTGAGAAGCATTGTCTTTTTTTAAAGTTCTAATCGAGATAATATATTTTTATAGGAGTATGTCTATAAATAACATAAACATTGATGCTTGTGTGACATTGTGAACATCCTTCCATGCACCTCCTGCAGATCATAAATTGATCTCGTTGTTCAAGAGAATGTCTGCTATGTTCTTGCTGACAGAATACGTGCAAATATTCGTTGAGTCACTTCTTATTCTGCTACCAAGAACTAGATTGTACTGAGTTATGGGTATCTGTGGGGTGCATAGTGGCCTGGCTATCTCTTCATTCTTGGATTTACAATGCATGTTGTGGGGGTGGTGTTAAGGAATTTAAAGTAAGGCAGATGTTCATTTGACAATTTTGAATCTGCTTAAATAAATTTGTTCAGTGCTGGTAGTGAATAACTTGTAAATCATGCAACCGACTTGAGCCTGCTAAGTTACCATGCCGTTCTTTCCAGACTGCCATGCAAAATGATAACATGATGGACTTCATGCCATTGAAAATGTAAAAAAAGATAAAAAACATAAAAAAGAAAAATACATCTAGTACTATTGTAATCTAAATTACCAGAACTCATTCATGGTATATGCCAGATAATACTTGTTTTTCTACAAGTGTTAATTTAGTATTAATTTTGGATAGAGTCCTGAAATGTCTGTATATCACTATATGGCGTCTTTCTGTACAGATCAATGTGAGTGCAAACATCACATGTTTAAATCACCAGTTCCTTCAACTTATATGCTTAGGTAATTACCAAAACATCATCTTTCTTTTATTATTAAGCAACAAGTTTTCTGGAGAATTCAGGAACACTCAATCTGATAAAACTGATGGAGTGAAATACTTTTAGTCAACTGATTTTTGCTTCCTTTTCCGTTCTACTTTCATCCAAGCTACTTTTACAGTAACTTCTGAATGCCTCTAGGGGAACCATTTGAGGTCTTCTGGGCACTGTTTGGCTAGTATGGTAAATTGGAACTGTTACGTGAAACCAATAAAGTGGGCAGGGTGCATGCCACAGGGAATTTGTTCATTTGGTTCCTTGATTACCTACAACCATCCAGCCATTACATCTGGGACCCTTATTGGAAACTCTTCACTGCAGCCTCGCAGCATCTTAGTCGGCAATACCAGCTCTCTGAAACAATGGATTTAACCTGGGCGCTGAAAAGTGAATGGCAGGTGATGCATTTTTTTTTTTTTTTTTTTGGTGTGTATGGCTTCTGCTGGAGGCAGGTTCTGAGTTCTAGAGCATTTTGTTTATCCTCCCTTGTCTTAGAGAAGTGTTTCCTTCTTTCAATTTAGGAATCAAAAACTACTAATGAAAAATCGAGAGGTAGAAGCCCGAAGCCAGCAGAATCCTCTTCACAGTCCTCCAAACATCCTTTCCAGTTGGCCAATATTTATGAATATTATGATGCAGGGAACCACTGGTGCAAAGACTGCAATACCATCTGCGGGACCATGTTTGACTTTTTCACACACATGCATAATAAGAAACACAGACAGGTATGTTGCAGGCTTCCTTCACTAAGTGCATTTCATATTGCTATGAATATTAACACTAAAACATACATCAGAGAACTACATTTTACAAGTGAACCTGAAGTAATAACAAACCCAAGAAGTAGTTTATCAAATTCTTTCCCCCTAATATTGGACTTGAGCAGTTGTGCAGCTACTGGTGTATTCCAAATAGTGTAAATGGGGCCTGTGTTCAGTTTGCTCGTGTTTGCCACTTGTGTTTCACGTGTTTACCTGTTCTTTGCAGTCATTTACATTTTACACTTTTCACAGGTTATTTTGTCACTGTAAATTGCAAAATGGGAGGGAAAAGAGAGGAAAATTAGTTTCTGTAAATATTTGCACGTTGATTTTAATGTTCAGTGTTCTGAAAGGATATTAAAAAGGAAAAAGACAAGTGTACTTGCCTTACTAGTGTAAAATATGAGCCTATATACCTCTGTCACTGTGCAAATAGACCCTGGATCCTTACAACAGACCTTGGGCTTCGAAGACTCAGAGTGAGACCAAACAAGACTCCATAAAACGCATTGATAAGATAACGGTTCCTGCCAAAGGTATGTTAATTTTTATTAACTCGGCTATCATCCCTCTTTGCTCTCCAGCAGGTTCCACTTGCTCAGAGAAAATAATTTTCAAAACTTTACCTTGGTATAGGAGCACACATAGGTACTATATTATTAGGAAAAAGGCAAATGGTTTAGTTTCTTGGCTGTTCTTGTGGAAAAGGTCATGAAACAAGAGTGTAGGTTAGTTTTTTTATTTTGAATACTAGTTGTCTTTCAGTGTAGTTGTGAAGTAATTTTTGCCAACGTATTAGAATTCAGAGCATGACCACAGGAGTTGGCAGTGTTTGGGTAGCTCTTGCACATTATTCCACACAGTCTTGTAGTAGACTTTTCCATTCTGTACATTTTTAGCAGAGGTCTCCCTGAAAAGTGACCTATGAGTACTTGTTATAGTGCAGATACAGAGAATCTGAGACTGACATATGGAAGGAGCTGTAACTGAGTTGAAAACTAATATAGGATTTAAAATACGAATGTCTAAAAGGCCTGCCAGTGATCAACTCATTTTATTAATCTGTTCCATATTTCTAGTTGTGCCCACTAAAGAAGAATCTGGAGTGTCTTAGATAACTGTAGTGGGTTCTGTAGGTCCAAGGATGCAATCTTGCTGAACTTGAACAAAAATAATTGTGTTTATAATCCAAGTGTTTAGTATTTGAGCAGACTATACCAGAAAGATGGAAAATAGATCAATACTGTAGGAAATGTTAACCTACTTGAATACTCAATTACCTTAATATAATGGAGAGCACTTAAATCTTGAACCGTAGTAATAAACTTCTTCACTTTACATGTTTGTTCCTGGTAGTGGTGGTGCCTATGATGTAACTGTAAGGAGAGCAGCATTAACTGTTCCAAAAAGAACATCACTGGAGGTTTTGCTGTTGTTCTTTGATCAGCTTTGTTAAGAGCTTGGCATTTATTAAGTTTTGTTTCTCTGATAATTTTCTTTGGCCTTTTCAGGCTCTGAGTTTCTGATTCCCATCACTGGATATTATTGCCAGCTCTGTCATGAATTTTTTGGAGATCAAATCTCAGCAGAGCAGCATGTGAAAAGTCATCCCCACAATGAGAAATATAAGGTTGGTAACTGGTGTACTAGGAAAGAGACATTCCCTACATTAGCTTCTGCTTGTTCTGTCTTTCTTTACTGAAGAATGACGTTTAGGTCCTTGGAGTATATTTATTTGGTTATTTTCACTACATTTGACTGAACTAATTAAGCAGAACTCCCCATTATATAGGGATATTTTATGTGCTTGCAGCTGAAACAGTGCCTACTGTAAAGTGACAGCACTGCCACAAGCAGTTTGTAGTACCTTGGTTTCTTGATGGGAAAAAGTTCTCTTAGTGTTGAGATGGCACTTGCTGAACAAGTCAGAATTGTCAGAGAGCTGCATTTGATTTCTTTTTCATGGAAATGGTGGCTAAAATGTTGCTGTTTATTTCCACAGAAATACATAGATGAAAACCCACTTTATGAAGAGAGGAGAAACCTAGACCGTCAAGCTGGATTGGCTGTAGTTCTGGAAACAGAGCGCAGGCGGCAAAATGAGCTGAAACGGAAACTGGTTGAGAAACAGAAGGAAGAGAAGGATGAGAAAACCCCCAAAATAATAAAGAAGGAGGAAGTAAAGAGCATCCCAGAGTCTGGAGAAGGGAATAGTGAAACTCAAGGCAAAACAGAGTCTTCTGGGCGAAAAATGGGTATCATGGTAAAGCTAAAGAAGGAAGAGAAGACAGAGGAGAAGAAAGAAGAAAAGAAAGAGGAATCTAAAAAGGAATCACCAAGCCAAACCTCCTTTGGGAAATTCAGCTGGAAAAAGACTGAGAGAGAGGATAAAACCCCAGGAGCTATTCCAAAGGAAGAAAATACAGAAGGAAACAAAGAGGAGAACAAGTGTCAGCCTGTGAAATCCCATATCAAGCCCATTGAAATCAAGCTGTCTGGGAAAACCGTTATTCCACACACCAGCCCATGGACACCAGTTGTTTCCACACCAACACCAACAAAAATTCTCCCCAATCTACCAGTCCCCACCATGATTTTCAGGAAGTCTAATACTGCAACTGTTAGTAAACCACCACCTTTGAACACCTTTTTATCCATAAAATCCTCTGGAACTACCACCAAACCACTGCCAGTGGTAAAAGAAACAAATGCAGATCTTCTACTGCCTCCAGATATCATATCAAAAGCTTTTGGAGGAGAAGAAGTAATTTTAAAAGGCTCGGAGGAGGATTTGAAAGCAGCTGAAAAAAATGAGTCTCCTCAAACTGTAGATAGACTACCTCCACCCCGTCCTCCACCAGCAGTCCAGCCAGCAGCTCTCATCCCTGCAGATGAAGTAGCTCCAGGTGTGTCTGAAAGTGAACAGACCTTGTTGGCAACGCCTGTGAGACCACCACCACCTTCAACTGCTTTCAGTGAACAAGCAAAAAAGATAGAGAAACGAAATTCTTGCTTGGCCACAGCTAATGCAAAAGATCTCTATGATATTTTCTACAGTAGCGGTGGAAAGGGTTCAGCTGACAGCAAGCTTGCAAGTTCTGCGCTTCCAAATGGAGAAAACCCTAACATAACAAAACCTGCAGACTTATCTGCAAATCACAGAACAAATAGTAGCTCATCCTCGTTGAAAGAGGATTCTGAGAATGTGGAATCCTCACAGTGTAATAATGAAGTGACAGGGAGTTTGGTTCCTGTTGAAAATCAGGCTGAAATGAAAGAGAAATCACTTCAGCCTCACCAATCAGAAATGTCAGTCACAGACCCTGTTACTTGTATCCAGATGCCTGCACAAACTGGACTTGTTGATACAGAAGGTGGAGAGCAGGCCGGCAGTCTGGAATTCTGTGATCTACAGGAAGCTGAGGTCCAAGAGGAGGTTGGACAGGAAGATGGAAATAAAACTCCAGTTACAAACACAAATGTTCCTGGTACCTTGGGGAAAGACACAAAGATGAAAGGCAGGGAAATAAAAGCAGTAAAGCCTAAGCATAGCCTACACTCAAAGACTTTGTTACCTGAGACACAGAATGAAATTCAAAGTTTGGGAAATTCCCATTTGGTAGAGGAAAAGTTAAATGATAACTGTAGAACTCACTCAGAAACTGATGGTCCAGACTTGCTCTGGGGTACTTCCAGAACCAGAAATGGAAACGAACAGGTAGTCACAACTCATTCTTGTTCTGAAAGTGGTTGGGATCTATCAAATACTCCAAATCCAGAGATAAAATATGGTTCTAATGAGGTTAATGCTTCAGAATTGATGGAGAGACAGACAGAAACTAGAAGTACCCTATTAGAAGCTCAAGAAAAAGTTCAACCTAAACTGTCAGGCCATACAGCATTAGATAACCAAACCCAGAAGCAGGGAGTTGAACAGTTAGTCAGTACCTGCTCGAACATTGCTGAACTCGGATCCAATCTAGAATTAGTAGCTGAAAATGAAAAAAAGTCATTAGGACACAGTGGATCTGATGCAAGATTAGATAATTTTCTTTTCAAGAGACCATCAGAGGATGTGAAACACATGAAGACTCCCTCTCAGAAAGCAGAGCTTGAGTTGAAAAGCACTGATTTCAGTTTGGGAGACCATAAGGTAAAACATGAATGTTTCAGCATCCTTTCAGCAGGACTTTTAAAGGAAAATACAGAAGAAGTCACAAAACTAGAAACTATTGCATCCATTAGGCTGGAGTCCAGTAAACATAAAAAACTGGGCATTGAAAGAACAGTGAATGAAACAGATATTACTGATTTTGGTACATTGACTTCTGGTAGTTGTGAAGATAAAATTTGCACACAGATTTCTCAGAAACCTATGCTGCAGCCTGGATCACAGACCTCAAATAGTGACACTACAGAAGTGGTCATGCCAGTTCTAGAAATGCAGGGCATTTCTTCCACGTCTGAGATACTTGTGCAAGTGAAGGAGAGCAAAGGTGGCACTGCTGTAATGCCGTCACTGAGTTGTGACAGAGGCAGCACAGAAAGTCAGGCTTCTGGGTGTGTGGAAACTTTAATGCCTGGGCTCAAAGAAACACGTGGGAAGGTGGGTGGCTCAGGAGGCAAGGGAATGTGCACCAGCCAGAGCAAGAAGACTGAGCAAACAGAAGCGCCTGACAGTAGTTTGGAAGCTACAATGAATTCAGGAATTGCTGAAAGCATAGCAGAAAGCCCAGTGGGTTGAAGTAAACCCAGCCAGTCCCAATATTTGAGGACCCAGAGCTGGGATTATGTATATGGTTTTTGTTTGTTTTTCTTTTTGTTCCAGCTGAGAATTTTGGGTGTATTTTGCATTCTGTGATAGGACTTGACTAAAGTGAAACATAAATCATCAGAAGGCAGTCTCACATACTTTATTCTGTACATAATTAATTGTGTAAAATGTTTTTTCATGTGATTTTTTTTGCCAATTTCTTTTCTACACTCTGCTATTAAAATGGAATCTTGTTTTATAATGTGTGTGTCTTCTTTATTTTGGGGGGCTTTTATTCTTTGGTCATTCCTGGGTGATTTCCAGCTCACCCAGTTTATGTCAGTAGCACCATGAGTAGCCCTGCTGCTGAGACAAGCTCAAGAACAGCAATTTAGAGCTGAGGAAACGGAGACTTGCAGAAGAACTAAAACTGAAAATTTCTTTGAACTGTAATGCATGGGTTTGTTTGCTTTTGTTATTTAAAATGCAAGGATGTGTTTAGAGTTGATTTTGTTTGTCTGTTTATCTGTCTCTGTGATTTGTAATTGTTGTATTACATCTGTACTTAAGTTGTTTCACTGTATTGTATAAGCACATGTATGGATGCCACATCACTAAGCAAGGGGAGAAAATCTGTCACGACTGGCTTTTGGAGAAGAAAACTAATCGGTAAGGCTCTGTGGCCTGACACCTGGACCAGACATATTGAGGTCACTTAGGTGATTTGAAATGGGCTTTCTTTCATTTTATTGTGATCCAGTAACTATTTGTGTTAAATCATTTAGCAGCTGACCAGCTCTGAAGAGGTAGAAGATCAGAACCATGGTGTCAGGAATTGGACTCGCTTCATGTGATACAGACACATGCATGCCTACCCTGAATGGTCCTTGAGCTATTGAGTGTGATGGTTCTCATTTGTTTAGCTTGTTAAAGACTAAAGCATTAAATGTGATTCCTTGGATAAATATAACATTGTTATTTGTAAATTGTTTAAAAAAATAAACATATGGAGGTCAACAAGGCTTTCTTCATTGTTTTCTTTTTTTCCCTTAACTCAGTAAAAGTGTTTTATTTCAATTAGTTGCTGACTCCTGTAGTAGTTGATAAAACTGAGAAACTGTAGCGGATGAAGATACTCAACTGTTAGTCTGTTCAATAAAACTCAGTTTATTCCCAGCTGAAATCAATTGAAGAACTACTGTCAACATCAATGGAAGTTTGTTTGAAGTCCTGAACCCTGTGTAAAACTAGAGGTGGGGCATCAGGGAGGGACCCCAGCAGAGCGTGAATTTCTGTAATCACTGCCTGCACATGGACTTCTGGAGAAAGCAAAATCACCACGTATCTTCGCTTTCCATGACTGTGATGAAGGTATGAAATATTTCTCAGAGTCTTATGGTGGTTTTCATACAAGAAATGTAAGAACTGTCTAAGCTGAATTTGGAAATCTAGTATAAATTGTCAAGTCAACAGTAGAAAGGTTATTAAGAAGGGAGGAGAGTTTTGAGAAAGTCTCTTGGAGCTGGTTTTATGATATTAAGCAGTTACTGCATTGAATATAGGAAATCTTTATTAGTATTGTTGCCCTACTTTCATCAGGTAGCTGATTGACTGTCAAAACCATAGAAAGCAAGGTTTGACATGCTTTGATATTTTAAAATGGGGTTGGGCAATGAGTAGAGATTGCTTAAATCCTGGTTTATAAAAAAGTCCTTTGTAGTTGTTTCTTGGTTTTCTTCTGTATTTTTTATTATATACCTGAGTTTATTTGTTCACATTTGACAGATAAATTTTTCTCAACATATTTTCAATTTTTTCAGTTAAGTGCCTGGTCTCTTGTAAATCCACTGAGAAAGGGAAATTGATTTTCTTACCTGCCTTGTATTGAGAGATATAAGTGCAGGGAAGGGAAATATTAAAGGGAAGGCGGTGTTTTTCTAGAGTTCTGCACTTTAGATGGTACTCTCTTGGAATACATGTATGCTTTCTGGTTAGTTTCCTTTTGCAGATCGGTTTTCATGAAGGTCTCAGTGTGTACAGTGGCAAATGGAGTAATCTGTACAGTCTTCTTCAGACAACCTTATTCAATGCTGTGTTATCTGTGTGGAACTTAATTTAAAAAATAAACTTTACTTTTGGTGGAAGGACAATATAATTCCGTTATCCTTGTTCTGTGCTCTGCAGTTGCTTCTACAAGTAGTGGTTTTGGTCAGTGCTGAACCTGGCTGGCCATAAATGGAGAGGAGCTAGCACCAAGGGCAAGCAAGAAATTTGCGGAGGAGAAACTGGGAGTTGTTACCCCGTATATGTCTAAAGCTTTCCAGAATCTGAACTTTCCTGTGGTCTTAGTCAAGTACTGCTTCTCTTCATGCCCTTTATTCTAGCCCTGAGAGGAAGTAGGGTTCTTTACTCCTGGAAGGAAGATTAACTTGGTCTCTTTTGGGGAAGGAGTAAGTGGTAATTCCTCTGGAATGGACAGGAACACAGTGGGAGGTGTAGGTGATGACATCTAGGCAGATTTGCAGATAAGAGGCATTAACGCTGTAATTTCATGAAATGGCATGTATTTTTATTTATGTATTTTTTCTTTTTTTTTTCTTTCTTTTTTTCTTTTTTTTTTTTTTCCCTGTGGTTTCCAGAGACTTGCAGTAAATGATTTATCCACTATACTCATTCCCTGTGCTGGCAGAGCTGTAGCATAGTGCACTGACTGGGAAGCCTAATATCTAGGCTGGCCTTGGACTCTTCCAGATCCTCAGGAGGAGGGGTGAGTTAATGGGGATTTACTTGTCTATTTGAATGGTGCAATATATTACCTCTCCTTCCTGATGTAGTTCTCTAAAAATGATGTAAAGCATAAGAAGTTATCTTTTTCCTGGTTTTCAGAGAGCTTCTGATGGGAAGGAAACAAATATAATTTGAGTGTTTCTATCTTTACACTACTTCAAACCAGGCACAAATACCTAGTAAATTCAAAGAATAATGGATTGACTCTTAAGTCTTCATTTGATGCTGTAACCTTTAGTTTGTTATGAGGAAGGCTGGCACATCTTTTCTCATGAATGAATTTTGTTGCAAAGCCAAGCTTGATTAAGAAGCAGTGGGAGAAGAAACATAGAAAAGCTACGGTCATCCTGTCAATCACTTTTAAGGTCAGGTGAGTTTTTAATACTTCTTCCAGTCAAGTTTTAACTGAGCAGTAGATAGGCTTTTGGGGAGATTTTTTTGTTTGATTTAGAATTTTAAATAGCATGTGATCAGGGAAGAAATGTAGCAACCATCATTCTATTAGTAAAGCTTTTCCAAATGCATTCGTGCCCTAGTGATAAAAAGTGTAAGTGGTAGATTAAGATAAAAGGTCTCTGCCATTTGGCAGAGATTTTCCAGCTTCATCCTCCCTAGAAGTATTCAAAAGATGTGGGTCTTGAGGACATGGGTCAGTGGTGAACACAATGGTGCTGGGTTAACAGTTGGACTCAATAATCTTAGAAGTCCTTTCCAGTTTTTGTGGGTTTATGATTCCTTAATTTTTGCCAAGAGTGGAAATAAATGCCTAATTCTTATCTAAGAGAAGCTTCACAAAGAACTTAAATTTTCTAATGGAAACGGTAGGAAATGTGGGCAAAGGTCAGTTATTTTTTTATCGTGGTAAACCCCAAACAGTTTTTAGAAATAACTATGAAAGTAAGTGATAATAGCAGAAGATTTTTTTAAAAAACCCTCACAACCATCCATCAAACCATTGCATCCCAAAGCATAACAAAACTGTATTTCTTTAATGCGGAGGGCAAGAGAAATCACCTGAGACAGGTTTTTATGTGGTGCCTGATGTAATACCTTGTTGGTTTATTCTCTCAGAACATTACAAAAGGTTAAAGGGAGCAAAATCATTCTCTGAGACAGAACTCAGTCCTTCTGTGCCTGCTGCATGGTTATGTGCAAACAGCCTACGTGCCAGCAGCGTGGGACTATAAAGCAGCCATATAATTTATTTTACTTGACTCCTCTGCTTCTGTCTGGCATGATGAAGAAAGAGATGCAAGTTATGGTTGCTAGACTACCCTTTCTGTCAGCTGTTTTCAGACAATATGGATGTATTCATGTTTGTAACCAACCTGAGCAGAATAATGCAGCTGCAGACTGTTTTATTCTGCCTTAGAGCAGAAATCCAAGGCTCCACAGTTAGAATTAGCTTCTGGGTTTTGTTTCCTGTTCCCACCTTCACCTCTTCTTGGGCTGTGTCTTGCTTGTGATGAGAAGGCTGATTACCATATGTTAGCAGCTCTAGGCTCTGGTAAAATGAGTCAAGCTGCTGTTACAATTCCCGTGAAGCTGTCCATCAATTGGAGATGCAGAGAGCAGAGCCAATGGAATTGGGCAGATGGTGGAGAATAGTTGAACACCTGCAGGAAATAAAACCTGCACCAGAGCTGCCTCAAGGCAAACAGTACTCCCTTTCCCAGCAGCCTGACTGAAGAATCTTCATTTTACAGAAAGTAGAGCATACCAATGTAATGTTTTCAATTCTTAATCAAATACAGTTTTTCTTCAAGAAAGTGCTTTTGTGGGGGTGTTTCAGCCAGAACCTAAACAACACTGAAATACTACAAACCATTTGTGTTACAACCCTGTTTAATTTTCTTACAAACCTGAGATGAATGTAGAAACAAAATAACGCTTAGGAGCCACAGTAGCTGTGATGGATGAAAAGTCCTGTAATAGCTATTTGGTAAAGAAATTATAGGGATGGTCTTCATTGCCAATCTCACATTAAGCTGTATTCATATCTTGTCAGAGAGATAAAAAACCAGGAATTAAATGTAAATGCCAGTAATTAGATGAGAGGAGTTTTGTAGATAGGCACCTGCAAGATGGGTGTTTAGACATCCTTGATTAGTGGGGAAGAAAATAAAAAGTCCATTAGCAAAGAAATATCAGTCTCTGCATATTCTCTTAAGAACTGAAGTCTTAATGCAATTAAACCCATTTTATATGGTGCTTTCCAGGTACTGTTTACATTTCATGTCCTCTGCTAGTTAGTTTCACACGTTATATTGCTTTACCAAGGTGAGAGATTGGTTCAAAATCAGTTTATCTCTGTCATGTCCAAGCTAGAGTTACAAAAGTAATTCACACTTCTATTTTATGTATTCAGTGCAATGAAGTCATGGAATGGATTCAGTTTGGCTGTGTGAAAAAAAACATCCCATATTTGGATTGCTATAGTCCTTCATCATTCGCATTTGATCTATCTGGCTTTTGAGACAAGATACAGGCATGGACAACCTGCCTCAAGCTGTTACAGTGTCTGCAGAAGAGATCATCCAAGATAAAAATGATGTACAATTACTTCTCCAAGAGTTGTATTTGTGCTTCAGAATGCAAGAAAGGCTTACAGGTTGAAGGTTTATTTCAGGTTTGTAAGATGAAACCTTATGCTTTATATGGTTAGCATCCTAGACTAAAGCATCAAACACATGGCTTTTAGTTATCCTACTTCTTACAAATTCCTTCTCCTAGTGAACCGTCTACATTCATAGTATGTTCATTGAAGCTGTCTTCATTTTATATTATGCTTGTGTTATGACCCATGCCTGAAGGTTGGGGTAACTGAGGTTCTTGTTAATAGTACATCCGCTGGGGGGTGGGTTAGAGTGGAATGGCATTAAATGACTAATGTTTATATATATATATATGCCAGGTTTATTTCAGAACAATTTGGTTACAAGAGATAGGAAGTACGTAAGAAACACGTAAGAAAATGTATAAATAAAAGAAAAAAGATGTAAAGGATAGGTGAAAGGCCTCAGAAATTAGTGTGAGGGCACTTTGGGGATCTTTGTGGCTTATGACACCTTCTACAGCATGACAGTTGCCTCTCATGACAGCAGTAGTTCAGCCAGTTATGCCCTGTCGGGAGGGATCAACACCTTCAGGCCTATGTGTGAATGCCCCGATGCCTCCCCAGCTACCCCACTTCCAAACGGTTTTTTTTATCAGCCTTCCCCCTAATCTGGCTCAAACCCCAGCTGTAGCCCCTCCTGCACCTGGGCAGTGACCATGCACCTTGTCAGCAAAACACCCTTTGCAAGTGGCCATTGTTTGAGTCATTGTCCATTAACATTCCAGTCTAACAGCTTGACAAATTCCTTCCAGACTAACTGTTTAGCTATTGAAAGGTTTTGATACTGGAGGGGAGGGAGATAATTAAAAGGGCCTAAAATTTAGGATTGTAACAGTCATACCCACCAGATGCTCCAGCAAGTGGTATTTTAGGATGAACATAGTTTGCTGTAACAAGTCTTTGACTTTGCTGCTCTTGATTACTTTTCACAGAAGCTAAGAAAATGTTATCTGGAATTGCCAGACTTCTGGAAACCTGTTCTGAGATGGTGAGTGCAGATTTGCATGACTGGAATGGTATCTTTTGCTCCTCTCTTTGGTAGGAGGGCACATTCTTTTCATTGTTATTAATGTTATTAATCAGTGAGACTTTCTCTATATTCTTTCTGGTTAAACCAGCTGGTCATGGGTATGTCTCTAATTTAAGCTCTTTTGCTAGCATCCAAGAAGACTCTGTATGTGTGGATTCCTTTCTCTCGATTAAATAGTGTTATTTTAAAAACAAACATTAAACTTTTATGAAATTATGCTGATTCCCGAGTGTTGTTTGTTTAAAAATTATTCTCTAAAGAAGATTTTAAAAGTGCAGGCTACTATGAGGTATTAATAATGGCAAGAGAAGGCATTGGATTCTGAAGCTTCTTGATTCATGGGGCCTTTACAGCCTTTCTGTATCCCTTGGAATAGCTGCTTAAAGTAGGGAAAAAGGCTTTTTAATATCCCTGTTTCTATACTTAATTTGGAATCTTGCAACTATTTTTAAACTCAGCTACCCTGTTACATTATTCATGCAAACTTCTTTGTCATGTGTTCACAGAAATGCCTTGTTAACTCTTGTCACAAGTATTTCATCTAAAGGGAAGTAGTGCTGTGTTTCACCAACAAAAATGTCCTGACAGCAGCTGCCAGGCATGTAAAAGAATAATGACAGCCTGTGCTTATCTTTTTTCCCAAAGATTTATCATAGCTCTTGATTATTCTCGAAAATAATGTGTGAGAGATTGCTTTACACTGTGATGCTCATCCTGCTTTATATAGGATAAAGGCCCACAAACAGTGGGTTTAGTTTGTTGCTGCTCAGGGAAGAACATTTTAGAAATTCTTATTTTTGCCACACAAACTTCACACAGTCAGTCAATATCCATCAGTATAATCTTAAGTATTGAATTGTCAGCTCTTAGCTTGTGGAGTTATAGATCCACTTTCTCTTTCTCCTTCTTTAATTGCTACTGCAGAGGCTGACTGCTGAACTAATTACCATAGAACTAACATCCTTTGGCTAGCAGAGGTGTAATCCAGGGGTGTATTCAAACAGCCTGCCTGGAAGGGATGGCTTCTACTTTAATCATAATCAAAGTATCACAGCAGCAGAGATCCAGCTGTCCAGAAAATATTCAGAAACATGGTCTGTACATCTAAAGAAAAAATTACCTGCCACACATAGGCTGTATTTTAATCATGTTCTTTAGCAGAAATTACCTCATACCTGCAGTAGAAGTGTTGATTTGAGTTGGTAAATCTTATAGCTCAACAGAAGTAAAGCTGCCTGCATCTTTGTCTCACCAGGGCAAGGCAGCATCAAGACTGTGTGTGTACTCTCAGTAAGCACACAAACACATCTGTGTGTGTGCACATGGCCAGCCACACAGATAAACACATAGAAAACAGATGTAAACAGGACCAATACCAAAATCCTTTCCCCCTCTCTGGAATGAAGGTCTACAGTGGGACATACAGAGAAGACTTACAGCATGGCCTCCTCAGTAAGAGGACAGAGGCTCATTTATCCAGCTGGCCCTGGATCCTAGATCCCTCCAGCTGCAGATACTGATCACGGCAAGACCTCAAGGCACACTGAATTTGCTGGCACCCACGGACTGTGGATCCCCTCAGTGACCGGCCGTGGCAGGCCCCCTGTCAGCTGGCCCTGGTACCCTCTGACACTTATCCTCTCAGGCACAATCTGAGGGCATAGCAGTAAGAACTGAAGAAAGTCTGGAGAGCTGAAAGTAGTCAGAAGCTGGGTGAATAGTAGGGGCTGTGTCATTTGTCATTGTCCTGCTCTTGATCTTTTGTGGTATCTGGTTTCATTTAGTACTACCAACAGGCCATTTGGCTAACCAGAACATGCTCTGAGCCAGAACTGACATTCCTTGATACCTGGCAAATGCAGCTGTATGTCTGGCAGACAGTGGGCTTTTAGCTGCAGCACAGTAGCTGTATTCTGTTGCATCCAGACATGAAGACACTGCAGCATCCTCAGAGAAATTAGTAAAAAAAATCGATTTTGATGCAGAAGTGCTTAGCAGCACTTTACCACTCGGCACCTGGTAACACTCATGTGTGTTTCATGCTGTTCTGCAAGTACAGATTTCATATTTCATGCCTCTCTCATGGGATTTTCGACAACCACAGAGCCAACAGGCAAAACCTGAGGTGGGGTGGTGGAAATAATTTGTAATGAAATAAAGCCTGCCTTAAAGTTGTTGTCTTTGGCTAGCTTTCCTGTGGAAGTGAGGTTTCAACGATCAGGGTGTGTCTTTAGTGACCTGGGCAAGTTCAACGAGCCTCCTACACACTGGTGACAGGTTGTTTGGGTGCAAAGCTGAAGGAGGGGCTACAGCCTTACCTTATTAGCTGAGTAAGATTATGCACAGGAGGAGGTAATTTATCTTCAGTCCGAGCTCACTGCATCTCAAACACCAAAACCATTCAATCACAAAAGGCAAGTACACAGGAAACCAATTGTCTTTGTTTAATGACAACTGCCATCCAAGCAGTGGAGCACCTCTCAGAATAAATGTATTTGGACTACAGAGCCTCAGGCCACGGATGGGCTGCCAACTTCCTTAACCTGTATGTAACAGCCTGGTAGCACCTGACCAATATCCACCACACACATGCACAGGGGTCCCGTGAAGAGGACAGCAGCAGTCTGGGCTGGTTTGGTTCTTCCCATAGGAGAAATCAGTACTGCATGGCTCTTCCAGTGGTGACACAGTGTAGGGAGTTGTGTACAGCTCCAGCCAGGATGTTGCAGTCAAGCTGCCTGAGGGACATCTGAGTCCTACAGCTCTCTGTGAGTGAGGGCAGAGAGGGAAGTAGCCCTAACAAACCTACCCCAGGGAGAGAACAAACCCAAGGAGAGCTGAGCTCAGTTCTGCAGGTTGACAAGTCTGCAGAGCCTTGTGTAGCCCAGGGAAATCTACCCCAGTTACAGCCCTTCCCTGAGCCCAGAGCCCAAGTGGCTGCTGCTTTTGGAAGTAACCT
The DNA here is from genome assembly GCA_018697195.1 of Certhia americana. Taxonomy (NCBI): domain Eukaryota; kingdom Metazoa; phylum Chordata; class Aves; order Passeriformes; family Certhiidae; genus Certhia; species Certhia americana. Next base: position 75,917,609 of record CM031859.1, read on the forward strand.
CTCTGCAGAGCTCTGATCTCGTTGCGCAACAGTAAACTGCTCAGGACAATGTTATTTTGGTCAGGAAGCACTTGTACTCAAAACAAAAACTGTTCAGTGTCAAAATAATTTCTTCTAGGGGGCCAGGATTCTGCACAGTCGCCATTCACACCTCCCATGCCTCCAGAATTTGCATGGTGAGAAACCTTATGTTGGTAGGAAAAGAAAAAATCGTAACTGATAAGACACAATAACAAAGCAAAGCTCTCATCCCTGTCCCGACAAGAAAATTGTAGCTGCCTGCTCCAGGTTAGCATCACACCTCTGACTGTTCTCCCCAGCCACAAGATCCTTAGGTTTTTAAGAAACTGCTGGTTCTCACAATATAGAAGGGACATTAGAGCATTTATAGAACTGAGTGATACAGACTAAAGAAGATGCCTTCTTCAAATTGTCACTACCCTGCAGTGTTGGCACAACTGAACCCAAGAGAAAAATTCATTTATTTGTTTCAGAAGGCAGATGTCATCAGCTGAGTGCCAAGATGAATATGACCCTTCTGTGCCAGTGCTTATCTGAGCAGTAAATGTAGATGACAGCAAATGTCCTCATGAAATTAGCACAAAATCCTCACTTCTCAACGTGCAGATTCAGGAGTGGACACAGGAATAGTGTCCATGTAACAAAATTAATTGTTTCATGTACTGCTTGCTCCTGTGAATGGTTTAAAACCCTATATTTTTGGGGGCAAGAAAAATAGAAGGTTCAGAAATAAGGGCTAAACATTATCATGACCAGAAGCAGCAGCAGCAACTGAGCAGGGTCAGATTGCAGACGTACTGCCCAGCTTTGTACACTTCCACCTGTGCAAGCAAGGAGAACCCAACCATTACATAAAAAAAAACAAACCAGAAGCAAAACAACAAAACAAACCCCAAACAGTCACACCACCACCCCCCCCCCCCCCAGTCAACCAAACAAAAGAGTAGAAGCTTTCAGCAGCAGTGTTGAATTTGTGAGGAAAATCCTAATCGTCCAGATCTCCAGTTCAGACTGTCCACCCAGGCAAGGTTCCCAAGCACGACATCTGAGGTGTTTTTAAATAAAAAATGAATGGACTAAAGGAAAATCAGGTAATTCTCACAGCCCAGCAGTGATAAGGCAGCTTGCCAGAAGGCTTTATCTCTTTTTAAAAAAATTAAAGTGGGCTGTGGCTGTGCTGTACTAACCACTATACAACTAGAAGCAAATACACAAAGCAGAATGCTTATATTATTCCTTTGAAATTAAGATTTTAGCCTTTAGGAGGTAATTTTCCTCCAAATGTGTAGATTGACATGTCTTTAGTAGTAGAACTGGTGACTAAGATCCCTGCTTTTTATCCTCCTACCTATCTTGAGGCTACAAAATCCTTCATATTTTGACTGAAGCTTTTCTTCTTTGTGCCTGCCAAGGGCAGTTTCGTGAAGTACAGGATTCCCTCTTGCCGCAGCAGCTCGCTGCTGGTGACAGACACACTGGGATAATTTTTGGCGCGAGTGGTTTTACCTTTCCCTGGCATGGCATAGCCATCGCAACATATCCTTCTCTTATGCCTCCTTTCCAGCACTGACGTGCTTTCCGTGGGACTGCAGCGTCCCAGGCAGCCGGGCAGTGCTGCCTGACAGAGCGGCAGAGAGCGAGCAGAATTACCCTCTTTGGTCCCAAACTGAGCTCTCTTTCCTCAGGATGGATCTGTATCCCCGTGCACGGCTTTCCCTCTGAACATGCTGGCAAATGAGCAACTGGAAAACGTGAACGCTGTTACACCCCTGCTCCAGCCCCCCACCCCCTCAATTTAAAATAATTTTTAAAAAAGCTTCCAGAGGAGTTTCCCGGCGAGCACAGAGTCGGGCAGGCTCAGCCCGCCCAGCGCTGCTTTCAGCATCCCTAAACGCCACGTCCCGACCGGGGCACCGCTGCAGCCCGCGAGGCCGGGCCACGGAGCAGAGGGAGAAACGAGACCCGCGGGTTCCATTTAGTAATTGAACTGAAACGGTTTAGATTTACTAATTTTATTGATTTTATTGATTTTATTGGGAGCTGGGCGCCCCCCGGTAGGGACCCTGACGCGCGCAAGGCATGCCGGGATTTGTGGTCCCGGCCGTATCTCGGGGTCCTGCAGGGCGGAGACGCACTCTCGCTCCTTGGCGCGGTTTGACCCTTCCGCCGCCCCGTCCTCCCTCCGCCCCGCCCGTTGCCGCGGCGCCGCTCGCCGCAGCACATTCCTGCGCGGCGGGGAGGGAGGAGTCCCGCTTCCGGGTCTGCCCGACCCAGCGCCTGAACACAAAAGTGAAATTCTTGGCTCGTCCCGAGCTTTTCTCCCACAGAAACGGCCCGTTGTCCAGCCTCGCACCCGTGTCCCAGTTTGGCAATGATGCTGCCCTCGGCAGAGAGGCAGAGACTGCCGCGTTCGGAGGCGGCGTCGGTCAGGCACCGGGGCGGGCGGCCCTAGAGAAGCCGGGTGAAGAGTGAGTGCGGGGGCCTGCGGCGCGGCGCTCCCCGCCCTGAGATGCCAACCCGGCAGTCGGCGGCGCAGCTGCGAGCGCGGTGCGTGGGGCTGCGGGGCGGAGGGCGCGCATGGGCACCGCGGGGACAGCGGCGCCGGGGGCTCTGCTGCACCGCAGGGCAGGGCTGAGAATTGAGTCTCCCCCACGAGGCCGGGATGGGCTGGAGCAGGGGGGAATGGCGGAGGGTGGGAAGTGCGAGTGCTGGTGGCGCTGAGTCCCGCTGTCGCGCAGGTCCACCCCTCGTGCCCCGCCGCAGGATGGAATTCGAGCTCCTGGAGAACGATGTGCTGGAGTCGCTGGAGGACCTGGGGTACGTGTCCGCGGGTGGGGGTGCGGGCCGGGCGGCGAGGGTGGCCCCGCCGCAGGAGACGGGGCAGAGGGCCGCGGCTCAGGGCAGCGCCTGGAGCGGTCCCTTCTCGTCAGAAGGGACCCAGAGCGGGGCTGCTGCTGCTGCTGCTGGCCCCAGCCAAACGGGCAGGCTGCTAGCCGCCTTGGCCAGCGTGTCACTGCTCCCTGAGAACTGATCTTGGTCTTGGGTGCCAGCCGGTCTGTCGCTGCTGTGTTCGGCACAGCGGCCTGAGCTGAGTGTGGGAGCGGATAAAGAGGTATGTCAGACAAGAAGAAAACTTCCAGGCTTCATATTTAGTGGGGGGTAAAGAAAGTAAAAAGAATTGCAAAAGAGCAAATGTTTTTCCTGTTTATATTTTCAAAAGTGTAATGTAGCACAGGAAACTTTTGCTGTGTAAACCTGTTACTTTGTCAGAGTCAGTAAAGGTTGCGTAAGTATGAAAGGGAGAGCATGGAGAACACATCCTTCAGTAAGCTCCCATGTCTGAATCCTGTTGAGAGTTCAGAGGACAGGCAGCTACAATTTCACTTCTGCTGCTGGTTCTATGCAAACAGCTGTATTTACTCACATTGGCCCCATTCCCATAAATCACTTTGTGGATAGAGTCATTATGCTCCAACAAAGATTGTATTTCCAGGCTAAGTTAGTGATGATAGTTGCAAAGCTTGACAAATAAGCTTCTGTTTTGGCAGGTATTTCTCTGACTGAAATGTGAAAAGGCAGCTCTGCCACAATGAAAATACTGTGATCAGCTTCTTTTTTCTGTCATGTGTTTAAAAGGATACTAGTGGCTTGAAGGAGTCGTGATTTGTGTAATTATGGAGAGAAAGTGTTGATGATTTTTGACATAAATAAGTAAAGCAAACAGTGAAAGTAGACGAACAAATAACTTATATGAAACAAAATTGACAACAGTGAAAAAAAGAAAATTTAGAGGATGAAAGACATGGGACCTCAGCAATATTGGTTAACAACTGGGAAAACTACTGCATGTGTCTGAAGGACTTCTGATTCTTGGTGCCTGGAAAGACTGGGGTGTTTGAGGCTTTATGCTTTGGCAGTAGCTCCGTGGTCTTCATGGTTCAACTTTTTCTCATCAGATACTGAAGACATTTTTTATATGTCACCTGATTTTTTCTGATAGCATTACATGTTAGAGAGCAGTTTCTTCTTGTAATTGTGCTCAAGGTGTTCAGATGGTGGCTTCTTGTCTTGTAAATCAGTTTGTTGAACTATTGAAAAAGCAAACAGATGGGATAGCACGATGTTACTGAAAGAGAGCGTAACTCTGGAACATGTGCCATTGGCAGAAACAGAAGGAAAAAGCTGCTTGCAGTTAGGAATCTGCAAGTTGGATTATTGGCCAGATTGAAGTCTTAATTACAAGAAGTAACACACTCAAGATGTTACCTCTGTTAAGGAAAAAATTTAGAAAAGATGCCTGTAGAAGATCTGAGCAGGGACTTATGTCCCAATCCTGCCAAAGCTTCCTTTCTACCTTGATCTATAACTGGATGCTGCTGTTCTGAGTTCCAGATGTTCCCAGACCTACACGTGTAGGCCTGAAATGCCTGTGGGATGGGACTGAATCTTGCTCTAATCAGCCTCTTGACACATCCAGCCCACTGTGGTCATGCAGTAGGGTTGTAATACATGAGATTACAGCTTCCCACCAGCTGCCAGTAGATTAACTGTGTCACAAATCAAGCTGCTCTGTGAGGTAAAAGTTATTTTTGGGTGTGGCTTCTTCATTTTACTTGGCTGAAGTAACAGGCCACTACAGTGCAGGCCAAATCCTTTGTATGTGGTATTAAGCACAAGGGCAGAGTGAGGAGAATTACATTTCAATTTGAGTTGGTTTTTTTTTTAATCCCTGATGTTAGCCAAGAGTTGTGTGGACTCATTGGATTGTTGTGAGGTAGTGGGTGACTTTACCCAGAAATTCCCAAGAGAGATTTTGGTTGGTTGTGAGCACTCTTGTATGTCTCTCTCTTTTGGGGACAGTATATCAAAATAATATTCTACATTTTTTTTCTAAAATACTCAGGTAAACTCTAACGTGTGCTTCTACCTGGTTAATAAGGCAGCCTTCTCCCTACACTTCATTCTCCCCCTGAGAGATTATCAGTACACAGATGTCCTGAAAACTGTTTCCTAAGATCTGATCTATAAACTAATGCTTTCTTAGACTAGGTCTGACTTTTGGCTTATTTTGCTTATGCAAAGAACCAATTCCATTAATTTTTCTTATGAATATTTAGGGAGGTTGGCTTTTCAAGAGAGGATATTGTTATGTAGATCACTTTTGTAATATTTCTATCAAAGGCTTTGTTTTGTAAGGCAACCCTTTCATGCATGCTGGGAAATGACAGAAAAGATGCACTTGTTCAGCAGTAATTATCTAACATACTGTAAAGCAGTATGCAGAGCTCAGGAAGGATTCTTTGAGACTGCAGTTGCTCTGGATAGGTCTGTTGTCAGTAACATCTTCAGGAGATGGAGGCAGAGAAGTTGCCACAGTGCATGGTAACATTCTCCAGGAGGAAACCTTTGATGATGATATTTTGTGATGCAGTCTCTTTGATGGTAAGTTAATGTGCACACAAATTCTGAGTTTACTCTGATGTTTTCAATGTGGTTCTTGCTTCAGTTCAGTCCTGGAATCACCACTCCAGGAGAGCAGCACTACAGATGTTGTGCTTGTAGCTCTCAATATGTATACAGCATAAAATAAATCTATCAAAGGACGTTGGTCACAGCAGACATTAATAAATTGTGCTTTTGTTTTACTTCTCAGTTACAAAGGTCCATTGTTAGACGACGGAGCGCTGGCTCAGGCAGTCTCTCATGGAGCCAGTTCCCCTGAATTCACCAAACTCTGTGCTTGGTTGGTATCTGAGTTACGGCTGTTCTGTAAACTAGAGGAAAATGTGCAGGCAACCAACAGTAAGTAGTCATAACTCCAGCACAAACATGCACTTAATGTGTGTTCTTGCATGCCACAGAGATTAGGGCTTGCAGTGTCTGTTGTACCAGGGAGTGTTGTCTGCACACTGCCAGATTTTGGATATTTTCCACCTCAAATTTGTCTCATGAACAGTCAGTAGAGGTTGAAATAATAGTGGCAATCAAACAGTCTTCTGAAAACAGCTGTTTCTTTTAATTTTTCAACCGTATTGTTTTTTGAAATTCTTAGATGGATTTTGGGAAACATTCATGCAAGTGGGGCTTCTATTAGATTGTGAGAATACTTTTATTTCCATGCTTCTGTTTTTAATTTTGAAGTCAGTAGTACTACTGTTCAAGATAACATTCTCATGACTGCAGTATCCATATTTTCTTTTTATTCTTGGTTCCCTTAAATCTGTGCTTACTATGAATTTTTCCCTCTTTATGACACACTCTGGGAAGGAGCCTGAAAATAATTGTTTTTCATTTTGATGGAGGAAGCAAACCATACCTTTCAAAGAAAAAGTTATTTTCTTGTCATGACATTCTACAGATTAAATTGTAAATTTGTATAATAACCCATGTTCCTGAATATCTAATATATCAACTCATAATGCCTTTATGAGCTTAGCTTTGTATTTACTCAGTGGCCAAAGGTTGCTGCCTTTTACCTCAGCATCTGTTCCTTTCATTTCTGTCTGGTTTTGACTTATTAATTCTTTCTTCTATGAGTGTATTTCACATTCTTTCTCTGAAACAATACATTATCTCACCCCTTCTAGTAGTATAAGGTTCCTCTTCTTTGTTTTGTGTAAAAATACAGTCCAGAAGTCTTCCAACATCTCTCTCAAATCCTTTAAACAAAGTGACAGAAACATATTAGCTGGAGTACCACCAAGTCCTACCTTCATTTTGTATGTCTTGGGTTTGGGAATAACAGACATTCAGCATTGAAGTCTCTTTCCAAAAGATTAAAGAAGTGTTATTTCTCGTCACTGTTTTTTTTACCTAACAAATTCTGATTAGTTTCAGTAATTTTTGACAGAAATGTCAGTCAGAGGTTTGGTTTATGTGACTTCCTTATCTTCAAAGGATATTGATATGAAATAAAATCAGTTGACAAATGTGAGCTTACAGGGAGAAGTAATAGAAAAAAGTGAGAGCTCATAAGCCATATTTATTATTCATGACTTTGTCATAACTATCTGATATATTTGTAATAGGAAGAGGTAGTTTTTGTTTAAAACAGCACCTGTAAAATTTGTGATGTTTTTAGTGCCCCCTTTCATTGTAGAAGTTGCCAGTGCTTGTCTGTTGTAGCTTGAAAAAGCTGCCAGTGAAACATTATTTTATATTAATGGAGCCATGTCATGGCTCCAGACAGGTTGTGCTGTGTCTTGGAGGAACCCAAGAAATGCACTTGGCCTCCATTTAAAATTGGTCTTAATATCAAATGGTAACTTGAACAAAAGATTTAGTTTTTTAAAAAGCTAATTAATTCTAATCATGCCCCTATATATTTCAGCAGTGAATGAATTATTATTATTTTCTTTCTAAGGTCCAAATGAAGCAGAAGAATTTCAGCTTGAAATGAGTGGGTTGCTGTCTGAAATGAACTGTCCATATGCGTCACTAACATCAGGAGATGTGACAAAACGCCTTCATAATCAAAAGAACTGTCTCTTGCTGCTTAGTAAGTTAAAAGGGTGCTTACTAGCAAACCTGGTTTTCTGCAAGATTTATGGTATTGTTTCTTACACTTAATGAGATGCTGGTTTCTTTTCCACAATGTACCACACTGTAGTTAAAAATATGCATTATTTTTACTGTAATTTACAGCATCAGATTTACATTTTGGGTTTACTAGTCAATGCATACCTGGCATATGATGGAAGACACTGAGACTGTTAACCTTTTTTGCATTCATGAGCAAAAAGCCTGTCCTATTAATTCTCAAAAAGCACAACAAGGAGGGAGTTATTTGAAGACTTTTGCCAGAGTTTAGCCACTGAACTCTACCTAGCATGGTTGTAAAAATGACCAGTAACATCAGATGCATCATAATTTTACAGGCTCCCAGTGTGATTGTGCAACAAATTTGCAAGGTGCAACAAAACTTCCATTTTCCTACACTGACAGCAATCAGAATTGTTCTCTCTTATGAAAGAGAGAATGTTTTATCTCAACTCCCTGTTCTTTTGATCATCATCCTTAGTAAATAGCTTCACTGTTGCTTTCTGCTGACTGGAAGGAAATAAACATTAGCAATGGTGATGTCTTCCCTTTTCCACCCATCAGATCTCAGTAGCTAAACTGTTCTTTTTCCTGCTTATGAAGTGTTAGAGGAGAAGAAATAGTGCTTGAATTTGTAAAAGGTGTGTGATATTAATTCACATTATAATGAAAAAAATACAAGCCTCAGAGTTAGAAACTAGTTCTAATTCTAAATTCAAGATGAGTTAATGTTTTATTTGCTTCCTCAGTTGCTGCTGATTCTTTGACTTTTCAAAACAAAAATTCCTGCCTTCATCTGAGATACAGGAAATCAATTACAGAGTAGGTTCCTGTATTTCAGCAGTAGGAGAAAGATAATTAGCCTTAATCTGAATATTGTTATAATATGTTAAAAAATGTCAGATGAAGTGGGGTAGTTGTTGCATTTAAAATAGTTTGTTGCTCAAACAATCTCCTCTTCAGCTTGTTTTTTTGTAAAACAAGCCATTGAGTAGATTTGGCTTGTCTGTGACACACGGTTTATCCCAGAGGTCCTTTGGGACGTACGTTTTGGTAATATAAGGCTGTGTTCAGGAGCTGAACTCTGGCATCCCATCTGGCAGGAATACTGTGTTTACTGTCAAATCTGAAATTGCAATAGTGCCAAACTCCTTTTTTGTGTACCACCATAGTTGCATAGCTTTCTTTAGCTGTGTTAAGTGAACTTATTAGGTATCCTTTTGTATGTGAGCCATAAAACTAGGTTTTTTTCATTAGAAACAGGATAACCCTCTGTAATAAAATGCCATGGTATTTTACATTTTAATGAAATGCAGCACAGTTTATGTCACTTGGAAGATGTAACAGTATTGCTGGGAGAGGAGAGCACCAAATAAACCCAAGTAGTTAGGATCGGTTGTCTTAATGTGCAGCATCGCTAGAATGCAATGTTGGGTGCTGGCATCTGCAAAAACAAAAAGTACAAGAGTTTTAAGACCAGTTCAGAAGAGCTGTGCAAAAAAGAATCTCTATCTAAAGAACATTTATCTTAAGTGATAGACTTAAAAATTTATGTCACTGTCAGAGGAGGTTGAAGATAGCTTAAATGTGATTTCTGAATTTTTGAAAGGAGATTCTCGTGCTAGTTTCTTTTTCAGTAGGCCTGAAAAGAGTGCAAATAATTGAAAGTTCAATGTAAGTAAAACCTGTATAAAGTGTTGCTGAAAGAACTTACAAAGGATGCTTCACTGCTTTACATATTCTAAGAATTTTTTTTTCATAGTGGTCTATATCTTTAACAGAAAACATTCTAGAAATCTAGAAGAAATTCTTGAGATCACTAAAATGCTGTGTTCTTTCTGTAATCTTTTTGTCTGTCCCAGTTTTATAAATAATACGCTTCTTTTGTATAGCTGTGAGTTTGCTTCCCTCCTCACAAGTGTGTCTGCAGTATCACTTTTTCATATTTTTAGAAGCATTTATGTACATCATTGCTATAGTTCCTCACCATGATTAATGAGGAAAGTATTGTTAAACCTGTGCATTTTAAAAAATTCAAACCTTAAAGTTGTGACACCTGTAAACATAGGCTGTTTATATCATTGTAAATTTGTATCACTGTAAATGACACCTGATGCTGAAATTCTGGGCATACACTGTGTTCAGAAATTGTGATTTTGATTTTTCTCTTTTTTGTTTGATAAAGGAGTTAAAGTGTAGTGGTAGGCTCTTACAGTTCTGATATTGAAGAAAACTTCAGCCATTCTGTCTTCTATTTTATCAGTTACAGCCTTTCTGAAGTTATTGTAAACAGGAATTCTCAATAGTACTTCTCAGTGGGATTATTCTTCCACTCTACATTTTATGTGGGGAAGTAGAGGAGATTCATCCAACATCTCACGTCTCTCTACTCGTTTCTTAGAACCTCAGGAAGTGCTTGCTGGTCTTCCTAAAATGCACATCCCAGTCCCTTGTCCTGCTTGTTTCCATGTTCCTAGTCTTCTGTCTTTGCTGGGCAAAACATGAAGGAAAAGACCTGTGCTCTGTTGAACTCTGGGTTTAATACCTGCTGGAATCATATGGATTTTTTTCCAGGCTTTAATTGCTTACTTGTTTAGTTAATTTGTTGTTTTTCTGGCACTCAGTAATTGTAAATGAGAGTGTTCTGTAGATATAAAATTTCTATCCCTCGCTTTATCTAAAACGGTCCATTTGCACATTTTTTGGTTGTAAGCACTTGAGTTTTCACTGGCTTTAAAATAACTCTGCTATATCTGATGGTCAAATCTAATTTTTCTTACTTCAGCATACCTCATCTCAGAACTGGAAGCTGCCAGAATGCTGTGTGTCAATGCCCCTCCTAAAAAAGCCCAGGAAGGAGGTGGCAGTGAAGTCTTTCAGGAGTTAAAAGGCATCTGTATTGCTTTAGGCATGTCCAAGCCTCCCGCCAACATAACGATGTTCCAGTTCTTCAGTGGAATTGAAAAAAAAGTAAGATCCAAAGGAAAAAAAAGTGGAATATTTATGATGTTACTGTTTTGGTGGAAAGTAGTTCTGCTGCCTGGGTGAATAGTGAATCACCCTCCAGTGTTTAATTGTGAAGGAGAGTGAATGTGTTTTACTGCATATGCAAAGAGTCAGAATTTTGAAAATTATTTTAAAGGCTTTTCCCATGCCAAGGCATGAGGTCAGGGACTACTGCTATCATTGTCTTCCAGGGTGACTGCTCTATGTTTTGATGCCATCACTTGTTGCAGAAGACATAGAAAATGCTCAGCTTAGGCCTCAGGAAGAATGTTGAAGAGAAATGTTGTTTGAGAAATACATCTAAACAAATTTGTATGAGAACCTAATGTTTTAAAGATGTTTTGGTTAAAACATCTTTTTGGTGGTGTAACTAAAGTAAAACTTAAGACCTTTTCCGTAAAATTTCATCAGTTCTTGTGATTCCATTTATTTTTATTCCTTGTGTGTGTGTTTTCCAGGCTGTTGTGGATTGTTGCTTATTTTTTTTTCAAAAATAAATTTACTTTTGAGTAAATTTATGAATCAGAGAAATGAAATTAAATGGACTGTCCAGTGCACTGACCAAGGGACAGGTACAGAAAGCTTTTAAAACACATCGAGTGACTTAATTTGCAGGATAGGGGAGAGCAGAACAGCAAATAGGGAACAGCAGAAGACATCAGCTTTAAAGAACAGATATGGGTCCCTTCTAGTGCAGAACATTCTGTGATAACAAAGCCCTCCAAAACACTTTCAGAGTTTGACAGACCTTTTAGTTTCATTTTCCTTAAACAAAACCAAGAAATTGAAAATAGTGTTTTGTTTATATGTAAAATATCAATTTGGTTTGGCCTGTTTAAGAAGAGGAGGAGGAGGATGGTTTTCCATCAGAAGTCCAAGGTGTAGAATGGAAGCAGTTTGTTTTCTGGTTTTGGAATTATTGTGGGTACTACACAGACACATAAGAAATGCTGTGCTTCTATTTTATATAAAAGGTCGAAAACATTCATAATAATAGACAATGCTAGGAGACTTAGCTGTTGAAAGAGACTCTCTAAAAATACAAAATATTATATCTATAAAAGTAGACTGAAATCCCTTTAATCTGAGAATTCTGTTATGTTTTCCTAACGTACTTCTCTTTTACATTGTCTAGTAAGGTTAAATGAATATTCTCTCAATGACTTATGTAGACCTCCCTCCTCCTTAACCATCCTTACAGCATAATGAAATACAATCAGGAATTTCTAACCTACAGTTTTAGCAGAAATTGTGTGTAACTAGTGTTTACAGTTTGAATTCTTCACATGTTAGCAGTCAGTATTTGAGTATGGGAAAGTAAAACTGTTATTCATTTCACTTTGTAAATGAAAATACATCACAATGTTCTTGTTTTTAAGAAGTGAGTCTTAGAATAGCAATATTCTGATTTAATGTGTTAAAATCAAGCTAACCTTTTCTTCACACATATGTAACACAGTTTGAAGTAAGATCTTTGTGTAGTTGACTCTCTTTGTTAATGATCCACCACATTAAAAAAAGGAACTAATGATACTTGAATGAGCTGCCTCTGCTATTTGAAAGCACTTAGGTTTAAAATCTTTAATAAATCTGGTTCAGTATCATTGGAAAACCAGGTCATTGAATGTGTTAGATCACATGCTGGAATGAACAGGTTGGCATTATTTTTCCAAACTACTTTGGAAGTTTTTGTCACTGCTACTCCAATTCTTCCCCCCTGAAGTCTTAAGAAATTTTGAGATGGCATAGATAATTTAAATTGTGCCCAAACTCCTAAAATGCAAGTTAGATTTAAAATTTCATATTAAAGGTTTTTCTCCTTTTGATTGTAAAGAGTGGTTGTTCTTTGGATCATGTTCTATTTCGCATAGTCTTAATATAAGCTTTTTGATACAGATGTGGGTTTTTTTCTAGATTAAGGAAATTATGTGTAGAATAATGCCTCTGGCTTCAAGAGTAGCAGTACCTCATGGTGTCTTTGTTTTAACTGTAGATCTATTCTACAGTTCCTTCTCTTAATTTTTAAATAATTACAGCTGAGACTTCTTCCAGAAATCTGAAATCAGTTGCTTTCCAAAAGAAGTGTCCTTGGCTCTCTGTTCCAGAGAAAATAACTTAATATTGGAGGTTGCTGTGTTATGCCTTTCACTGTCCAACAGTCCTCTCCTTTAATTTGTATCTTGAAAAACTAATTTTTTTAGTCAAAGCTTATATTGTTATATGTCTCCTAACAGCTGAAGGAAACTCTAGCAAAGGTTCCACCTAATCATGTTGGAAAACCTTTACTGAAGAAACAACTGGGACCAGCTCACTGGGTGAGTAGTTGAAGGTATTAGAGCCCATTTCCTTTTTTCAAGTATACAAAGTATTGATCTTGATTCTGTGTTGCAAAATGATTTTTGTCTTTCTAAAGACAAGAAGATAATTTCTTGCAGTATAATGTATATGTTGGTGCAATAAATTTACTGCAACTCTTAAGATCTTAGACTCATGAATCTCTATGTCCAGGTGCAGGCTAAACTTTTCCAAAATGAGAGATCTACAGGGTTGTTGACGAGCATGCTTGTGCAGTAGCTTAAACCTTCCTCTCCTGCCCTTTGCCAGCACTGTCTGTGTGACCTAGTCCTGCCAAGATGGTGCCATGTCTGCTTCTCAGGTTCTTTTTAGCTAAACTGTGGGTGTGTTCATAATGTCCCCCTCTTTTTCTCATTTGGAGTAGACTGCTTCCTTCCTAGCCTCTCCAAGAGGCAGTGAGTATGTAGGTAGGAGCTGGGAGAGATGTACAGCCAGGCTGCAGAACCGTGATCTTCCCCAGATGGGATTTGTCACCTGCTGTACTAGGAGCGTGGTGCCTGAGTTAATCACTGCTGCTGCACCAAGCTCAAAGCTGTGGCTGCTGCTGCAAGGCTTCAAATCGCTGTCTCTCTTGCTTAAGGCTGAAGCACATCTTCTCCCAGCAGTCTGCTGCCTTCGGTGTTTGTATTATTGAGACTGAAAGTGGGCCCTGCTGCTCTCCCTCCAGCCAGGCCTCTTTAAATACAAATATTATTTCTCTAATGGTGCATATCTCACCTGGTGCTCTTACTAAACCACTGTCTGCTACCAGGTGTTTCTCATGATCACTTTTTCCTATAAGGCCCTTTCTTGTTTTGCCTGTATGCAGATTGTGCTTTAATCAAGATCCTCTTACAGTACTGTACTTAATTTTAGTCCTTTATCTTTGCTCTATCTTTGTCCTTAAGCTTACTATTTTTTAAGAAGGCACGGACGTCCTGTTTCTTAGGAGTTACGTATGGCCTTGCTTCAGCTTGTTGCCTGTAATATCTTCTTACCTTTGCTTCTCTGTCCTTGTGCATGTTGAGAAATGCTTCAGCAGATTGTGCAGTTTTTGTGCTGTTAGAAATGGTAGAAGGCTGAACATGAGCTTTGGAAGCTTCAGGAAAATAACATCAACAGGCACAGCTTGGCTGTGAGTCCATTTTATGAGGTAGATAATTGCTATCTTGAGCCCTGCATAGTGTCTCTGTGTGTCATACTCTCTTCCATCCATGTAGTTTATTAAGTAGAAACATTTTATCTTTAATGTGTAGTTTATGCTTGCAAATTTTTGTTTCAGGAAAAAATTGAAGCAATTAATCAAGCCATAGTCAACGAATATGAAGTCCGAAGAAAACTGTTAGTCAAACGTTTGGATGTTACTGTGCAATCCTTTGGCTGGTCAGATAGAGCTAAGGTACAGACAACTTGCTGTGAAGTCCTGGTTGATGGTAACCCTTTATTATAATAAGTATCTTTGGAAAACTGCATCATTGTTTTGTCCTTCATGAGTCAAAAATGATCACAGGAGTTGTCCAGTTTTGTTTTGAGTTTCTAAAGTAGTTTATGACAGTGGAAGATAGTTAAAATTATTTTGCATAAAACTGATTTGTTGGATTTTAAATCAGTCTATAAAATGAGAAAAAATGCAACTGCACACCAAAGTCTCTGGAAAAAAACAGAGATTACTGGTTCAACCATGTTCAAAGTACCATACTGTGAACCATTAAGTGCTGTGTCTTGTTTGATAGTAGAAAAGTATCTTCCTGCCGATCATCCCTTGTCTTACTTTCTGGTGTCCATAGTGATGGTATTTCCTTAACTCAGAGTGTATCTGCAATCAAACTCCACAGATGCACATGAGAAAAGCTGCTAAGGCACTACTTGTTCTTACCTCATAGACAGGGTAATGCTTTATGTGCTTCTTTTGTCTTTGAACCATGCAGGTGGCTGTGACATGAGATCTGCTCTCCCTTGAGAGTATATAGTACATGTTCTGCTTTTAGAGATAATTACATGGTTTCTCTATTTCCTATGTCTCAGAAAGAAATTACAGGATTTTAAAAAACAGTACATATAATTTATTTTCCAGGACTAAACCAGATCTGCTAACATGGTGTTAATTATGCTGCTGACAGTGTTTGAGACTGAGTTATTAGTGCTAAACTGTGACACATAGAATCATTGAATGTTTTTTCTTGATAAATGTTTTTTCAGGAAGCAACTATACTTTAATAATAAACTGTGACCTGTCTCATTTTCTGTTTCATCATCTGAGTAAGACTTCTACTGGTGTATTCTCTATTAAAACTTGTATTCTTCAGGCTTTTTAGTAGATGGTTAAAGAACTAGCTGTTTATTTATTTTAATAGTGAATAAAAATGAGGAAAAATGTGAATTGTGTTTAAAAACCAGGGATTTCTAATTGTGTTACAGCTTTGGCATCTTTATCCATGTGGTTTTGGTTTTTTTATAGGAATTCTCAGATATTTTTGAACTTGACTAGCTGCACAAAATATTTTCACAAAACTCACAAATTGTGTATGTGTGTTTATATCAGAATGTAAATATTTTTTTAGAAGCATAGCAGTACAAATTTGGAGAATGTTGCTGTAGTATTCCAGATATACAATACAGTTTGTTTAACAGTAACTTTTAGCAAAAGTTAATGTTAAAATTAAGAAAATTAAGAAAATGATATTTTTCTTTTTTATTTGAAAAGTATCAGAATACAATAGTATGACTAAATAGCCACTTCTCCAAAAAATGGAAACACCAGGGAAAAAACCCTTGCAGTCTATTATTAGGATTTTTTAAAGTTAAAATCTAAGTTTCACTTATGACAGTATCATAAGACCGAAATATTGTGCTCAGAGCTCAGTCAAACTTACCAGGGAAAAACACACTAGTACTCTGATGAATACTTTTGTTTCTTCTACCCTTAGCCAGTGTCATATTCCAGTTTTCTGCTTTTGGATGGGAGATAAGATTTTAGGATTTAAAAATGTGCTCCTAAATTTTTGGACTGTTAAGATAGATTCAAAAACCTGATTTGCCTGTCCCCACTGCCATCTTCTGCATTCAGATGGCAATCTGGTTTATCCTAACTGCATCACACACTATAGTCTATTGATAACTGAAGAGTGATGTAACTTGTGTAATAACTTCTGTGGTAGCACAGATTTCTACTGTGTCTCAGCTGGAAAACATCTGAGGTGTTCAAAAAAGCCAGAATGGTTAATGCTGATGGGCAGTAGAGGAAGAGACTTTGCATACAAGGCAAAGTTGAGTGTAGGATCTCATTTCTAGCTCTGCCGGTCCCCCTTGGTGCCTTGTTTTTGTGAAGAAGCTGACTAGAACTAAGAGGAGTTAACAGGACCTTTTTCCTGCTGATAAGTGTTGGAGATGGGATGATGCTGGCCCGGCTGGAATGGGTGCAGGTCAGGGTGAAGGTACAGAAGGAGGTCTGGAGGCTAAACACAGATGTGTTTTGCTTTCTGTATCTTCTGTATTCCAGCAGTAATTCATATAACTATATGGCACACTTCTATTCTGTGTTTGACTGCCTGGAAGTAATAGATTCTGCATGTATATATTGTTAAAATTGTCAGCTCATTGGTGTCTTGGCATTGCAGTCAGAATTGTGTTTCCTATTTACTTAAGAAATTAATGTGACAAGTGCTAGTTTTATTGAAGTAATCCTCAGTTATAAAGTGGTTCTCACTGATTTTATATTAACTTTTTGTTCTGTTTATAGTAGTGGCTTGTTATTCTCTGCTGATTTAATCCTTTTGATGAGATGTCCCATTGCTTTAACTGACGGGGATTTGTTTTTCTTTGCTCCAACAGAGTCAAACAGAAAAACTGGCTAAAGTCTACCAGCCAAAACGTGCCCTCTTATCTACTAAGTGCACTATATCAATTGCAAATCTCTTGGCAGCTCGGCAAGATCTGTCAAAGATTATGAGAACGAGCAGCGGGTCTATCCGAGAGAAGACTGCATGTGCCATTAATAAGGTACCTTTGGTGATAAAGCTTTTTCTTGTAGGAATACTTAAGTAACTTGAATGTAGTAATAAACCCTAGTTTTTTTCAGGATTGTAAGTGGAATTTGGAAATAAAGGATAAGAAATTTAGTGTTTATATATTCCAGATACTGCATCAATGGATTATGGGTAATGCAGTTTCAGCTGTTGAGGTTCACATTGTCCCTTCTTTGGGGCAGTACAAAATTGCTGAAATACCTTGGATTACTTTGAGTGGGAGTAGGCCTGCTCTGTTTTACCAGAATTACTGAAGCCATTACCCAGCTGCTACCTGATTCTGTCACCATGTTTAAAATAACACCTACATAGTAACTGTGTTTCTGGTCTGTGTAAATAGAATGTACTAAGATCACAAAGCAAGGATCCCACATATTAGATAACGGTCAAGTACATAGTTCTAATAATGACATAGTAGAAACATGACTTAGACTAAACAATTTGCCTTGTTTCAAAAATTATGATTTTACAAGAGTAATAGGCTCACAAAATTGTATGTGCTGAACTTGCAGCTCAGTAGCTGTGTATACAGCAGCATACTTGGTGCTTTAAAATTGTGGGGATAGGTGCAAGCTCTTCTACCTTCTGAGTACCAATTGTACCTCAGGTAAAATTCTAATTCATTTAGGACAGAATAGTGGTGTGCTGATTTGGCCACAGCCCATCCAACCCAAATAATTTCTACACCTTTTTAGCGTTTTTGGTGTGTAAGAAGTTAAGTAGTAAGACAAGTTGACTCTATTATCAGACTGTATGTATGTTTTAGGAATAGTAGGAATACAGTACTGCTCTGCTGCTGATGCATAATCTCTTAACTGATCTCCATTATCAGTATTAATTATTTTTATTGTTGTTATTATTTTTCCAAGACAGTAGCATGAAATAGCACAGCAATACTTCCATTGAAGTTCCTTTGTTATATTGTTTTAAAACTTCAAGCAGTAGAAATGTCCGTTTTGTCTGTTCCATTTTGATGTGCTAAATTTTTAAGGTCACACCATCCTTAGACTGCTGAAGACCTCTAGAGCCTTGCTCTGCTCTGATCAGTGCTGTCTCAGACCTGTCTGTTAAGTTTCTGCATATTCTCACTGGAAAATAGAAATTTTTTGCCCTTTATTTACCAATGGCTTCTACAGCAACTCAGAGCACTAGTTAAGAGATAGCCTGTGTTGCATTTTACTTGTGCTTATTTGAGTTTAGCACTCTGCACTAATAAAGAGTTAAGTGAAAGACCGTGTTGGTGCTGCCCGTGGTGGTATGCCTGCTGTTTGAACACAAAGCACAGGTCTCCTGACTTGTCTTGGTAGCAATACTTCAAGTACTAGATAATCCCTGTTTAACTTTTGTTAACTGGAGACAGAGGTCTGTCATGTTCAAACACATAAAATTTGCCTCTGGATGTAAAAAACCTTGGAGTGGATGCTGTCCGTGGTGTGTCTCAGTAAATGTGACTCGTGTCACAACTCCTATGGCAGTTTTCCCTTTCCCTTTGCAGGTGCTAATGGGCAGAGTGCCTGACAGAGGAGGAAGGCCCAATGAAATTGAACCTCCACCTCCTGAGATGCCACCGTGGCAGAAAAGACCAGAGGGTGGCTCGCAGCAAGGTGGTGGCAGAGGAGGAAGAGGTGGCTACGACTCTTCCTATGGAGGGCGGGGAGGTTATGACCATGGGGGTCACGACCGAGGAGGAAGAGGAGGCTATGACTCATCATATGGAGGGCGAGGGGGTCATGAACAAGGGAGCCATGATCGAGGGGGACGAGGAGGACGTGGTGGTTATGATCACGGCGGCAGAGGAGGAGGAAGAGGAAACAAGCTTCAAGGAGGCTGGACAGATGGCGGAAGTGGTGGCTACCAGGATGGCAGCTACAGGGAGAGCAACTACAGAGATGCAGGTTTTCAAACTGGTGGCTACCATGGTGGTAGTGGTGGTGGCTACCAAGGAGGAGGCTATGGTGGCTACCAGTCGTCGTCTTATTCTGGAAGTGGCTACCAAGGGGGTGGTGGTGGTTACCAGCAAGACAACAGATACCAAGATGGTGGGTCCCACAGTGACCGAGGGGGTGGGCGTGGAGGAGGGAGGGGTGGCCGTGGCGGTCGTGGTGGCCGAGGAGGTCAAGGAGGTGGCTGGGGGGGCAGAGGTGGACAAAACTTTAATCAAGGAGGGCAGTTTGAGCAGCACTTCCAGCATGGAGGTTATCAGTATAATCAGTCTGGCTTTGGACAAGGAAGACACTTCACCAGCTGAGGCTGCTAAAAATTTACACTTCAGCAGAGCTCACATAATAGAAACCTGGTTTCAGAGGCCTGACTTAAATGCTGCTTGAATCAGTACAGGTTTGTACACAGCAGGTAGAATCTCTTTGGGTGGGATGTTTTGTGTAGAGTAAAGCACAGCTTGGTGTAGACCTCTCCTCCCCACCCACCTCCACTTGTCTGAATGAAAGACATTGTCACTACCCCCTGCACCCTAAACATCAACTAATAGCCATGCTTTTTGGATGTTAGACTGGTTCCTTTTGCTCAAAACACTTTTTGTTCTAAATGTGCCTGCTGTGTTTGCCTTCTATTTTGATTTGGACAAATACCAAGACCTGTCAAATTTTTCTGTTACAGTACACAGTAGAACTTCTGCATTTTTCCCCCCAAATCATTGTTGAGTTACGTGTTCTATACCAGTCTGGAGTGTTGCTTTTCGGCTTGCTGACCTCTTGTTTCAGTCACAATGACATTTCAGCGCGTGTGCACGCGCACAGGGAACTCCTCTGACAAATGGGGTTTTGTGTTATCTGAGCTCTACTGTGGATGCCATGTTCAGTAGCCTTATCTCCCGCTAAACAAAGTTTTCCCACCTGCTCAACTCTGAAGACTGACCACCGCCAAAATCTGCAAAGATCATTTCAAACTAAGCTAAATTGTGAACCGATAGTGTGTGTAGGCCTGTAGTTAGGTGTAGCAATTCAAACTGACCTGCATCCATCCAAAACAAGTTGCTCCTCCTCCAAACCCAATTTTTACTTGAAATCAGCTAGAAGAAATGACAAACTGAAGTTTATTTTATTTGCAAGTTAATACCACTGGCTCAGCAAATCTAGGGCAATTTGTTTTGGGGGTTGTCTTTTTAAAGAAATGCACTACGGCCTGGGAAGGTTAGTTCCTGCCTGGAGGAAGCCCTTTTATTATTGCTGCAGAAAACAAAACCTGGCTGAGTTTGGTGTTCTAATGTTTGAGTTTTTTTCTTTACTAAAAGCCACATAATGCTTCTTGCTGGGTTTTTTGTGTACATAAACATTGTCAAAAAGCTGTGAAAGAAAATGGCTGAAGGTGTGCTGTTGTATAAAAGGTGAGCAATAAAAGTATCTGTATGTTCTATTTGCTTTAGTTTCTTTTCCTTGACAGTAAAAGCAGTACTGGGAATTCATGGGAATTTCTGTCTTCTTCATCTTGTTTTTTTATTTTAATCTATTTTATCTTTTGTGGTTATCCAAGCTGTACTGTGCATTCTGCCCTTTGAGGAGCTGTCAGAACAGGAGCAGATGGGAAGAACTGATCTTCAGTTGCTCTGTCTTTTGTTCCTTTCCTCCCTCTGACCTGGTGTAGCAGGTTGTAGTACTCTCTTGCTGTGTAAAGTTATTCTTAGGCTGCGTGAGCATGTGTCTCCCAGGTTATGCTCCTGCTCGCTGTGTGAACTTGGAGTGCTACTTTTGGGAAATTCCTGATGCTCTCCAGCCTTATGGAAATGTAGGTTCTTGCTACTGTGCTCACACCACTGTAGCAGAGGCTGTGATGATGGCAGAGTCTACCTGCTTCGTCCTTGGGGATGAATGCAGATGGATGCAGGCAGGAGGAGTTCCTTGGCTTACAGTAATAGCATGAGTATCTGAGAGAATCTCTGTAATACTGGTATTGCTGTAATTCAAGGTAATCATGTAAATAAGCTAAAAAGCATTGTTAAGAACTGATTTGCCTGTATTTCATGCCACAGTCAACCTGAAAATCTGTTTGATTTATTGCGGCCACTAGATGCTGCTAGTGATTCACAGGTTTGGAAGCAAAGGTCCCTGAGAAAGGCGCTTTTTAATGGCTTTTCTCCTTTAGTGTTTCAAACAAATGTAACAAGCCTGATGGGGGACAAGCTTTCTGTATAGAATCCAGGTCTTTGAGGATCACGGGTACAGATCTATCTCTGCATAACACCATTCAAATTTTCACATCTAAAACTGAATGTTGCTGCTTCATAAAGGTTTATTGATGGTTTCTTACAGCAGCATTCTCCAGAGAAGGTGTATCCCTGGGGGAGGGTGATACCTTGTCATGAGCATTAGCTAGTGACCAGCTGCATTCCTGCAAAAATAATTAGTGGGGTTTTTTTTTTAAAGAAAGTTCTTACAGTGGGGTCAGTCCTGGACTAGCAAATGTAAAGAGGTTGACAAATTAAAAGAGCCTTTTGCTGGGAATGTAATCTCTTCAAGCTGACAGCTTCTATTCTTCACACTCCACTGCGAAGAGGATGGTGTTTTCTGTCAGTGCATTAAGAATGCTGTAAACTTGTTCTTAGCAAGAGAGAACTTGGGAGGCTCCTGAAAGAGCCCCTGCTGGAGTTAGATCAGTGCCTTCAGAGATTGCTTTCTGTGCCAGAGCTGACAGTTCCTCTGTGAGGCTATAGCTGTTGCTGCAGTGGAGAGTCTCACCTTTGCACACTGTGACATGGTGAATTGATGCTGGGGTGGAGTAGGAGCTTCCCCTTCCTCCTCCCAGATAGCTTTTTCTCACCAAAATATGTTGCTTCTCCTCCTCCCTCTTCCTGGACTCGGGGTAAGCCAAGTCCCAATTTGTTGCTGTTTGGGGGGAAAAGTTAAAAAAAATAAAAATCAGAAGGCAAAAAACAGGAGGCTTTACTCTTCCAACAGGAAAGAAAACACTTTGCTTCTGCCAGCTGTTGTTGTTTTTCCTTACTCTATTGTTTCCTCCTAGTGTGCTGTGACTTTGTTCCCCAGAGAAAATAAGCTTTGTATATGTGGAGAGAGCAGCTTTGATTAATGAAAGCAAACAGCCACTGCTTTGTTATTCTCTGTATGATGCTGTGATATTTACTGTTTTCCAAACATGATTCCTGCACTGCGGCACTGGGAGGATTCTCTTAAATAGAAGCTGGGAGAGGAGGGATGGATTGTGGATGTTATTAGACTGTGGTGGATTGGATATACATGCTTGATTTCATTGTGCATTGTGATCAAAGCAGAACTCCAGCAGATTAAAAAGGCAAGTAAGTAAGCAAGCAAGGGGAACAGTGTTCTTCCTCTTGGCCTTCCTGTTCTTGCCACTCTACTTCCACAAGCTGTGGGCATCTTGTTCTGTTTTTTCCATCTGCCTTTTTTTCTCTAGAAGCTTTTGTTTCCTGAAGGCTTCACTTGCATTGCCTTTCCATTCCCTCTGTTGGGATCAGTGTCTCAAGCATTGTCACTGTGCAGTAACATAGCTATGGGGAGAGAGGGGTACACTTGCTTCCCACATCAGGTGCATTACTATGTGACTTGGACTACCACGGTCCATATGCACTGTAGTCATAGTTGGGTTTTTCTTGCAGGGCTGAGGAAGAGAGAAAAATTTATTTGTTACTCTTTGTAAGGGAGTACCACAACAAGGGAGAGTGAGTCGAACTGAGCTTGCGCCATATATAAGTCACCCCAGAGAACCTTTTGGCTTGTAGCTGTTCCCTGAGTAGTTTTCTCTTTAGCTGGCTCTCGTCTTGCTTGATGAGGTTCCTCTACTTCAGCAGCCAAAATCCTGAAGCGTGCAGCTCCATGGTGATGTGCCACAATGGCTGATGGCCCCAGAGGGGCTCCTCAAGCTATGGATTAGATTTCTCAACCACAGCATGTGGGTAACCTGCCTTAAGGCTTTGGATGTGTGTCTCCATGAAACTGTTATTTTGCATCTGAATTGAGGAAAATAGCAAGTGTCTCAACCAACCTCAGGCTCAATAATAACCTAGAGGCTTACCAGTTAGGTATCTAAGACAAGAATGGGAGAAGGGAAGCAAGGTTCATGACAATAGATAGTGACAAGAAGTGGTTGGAGCTTGAAAAGTCCTATGGTGTAGGAGTACTTCCTGTAACAATTTATGCACCTAGGAAATGAAAATTAAACTGCTGAACTGGGAAGAATTCAGTGGGGAATAAGGATTATCACTGGGTTCTGATGACTTTTGACTGTCCAAAAGGCTTGTGTCAATTCTTGTGGTACTAGAAGTTCAGCTTCCTGTTAGGTTAATGAAGACCTGAAAACAAAAGCCCTCAAATACCTTTTAACTGTGCATAATTTAGTCTTAGTTCTGCCATATTTAGACTACAGTAGAGAGTCCAGGTGTTGTCTGTCAGGCTTGTGATTCTGCTCTCTCTGAACTTCTGTTTTCCTGGGACAACAGGAATGGTGCAGATGAATCAATGCATTTTTAAGGTGTTGAGAATGATTTAGCAGCCCCAAACAAGCTAGCTCATGCTGAACTCCAAGTTTGCTTTATCAGCCTTCTAGCAAACCCTTAGGTTAGTGTCCCTTCAGTGATATGATTGGAGAGCAGTATGCCAAAATGTTTCCCTTGTGTAGGCTCTCAGCATACTCGTGTGCTTGCTTACTTCAGGTTATGATTTTTCAAGGGGACACAGTCTGAAAAAGCAAGTGCTATTGCCAGCTGTAAACATTGCCTTCTCCCCTCTTTGGCTGAAAATAAGTCACACCTCTAATGGCTTGACAAACAAGGGTAGAAGGGAAAAAATATTTTTCCTTTGTGTTTACTTTGTGCTTTTTACAGCTCTGACTGCTGTCAGTGTCATTGTTTCCCCTTTATTGTCCAGTAATTTCCCCTCTTGTCCACGTGGTCTTTCCCACAAGAGAGGAGAGAAAAACAAGAACAAAAAGTAGGAAAACACTATTGTAAAACCAAAGAAAGAGGGAGTCTGCCTGTGCTGTGGGCAGGTGGAAGGTCATAACTCGTTTTCACACATGAAGCAGAGATGAAGGTGATAACGTCTCTTTAAACTTTCTGGCATTAGCTCTACTCATGGAAAAAGCAGACCCTTTGGCTAAATTTCATACTGCCCCAGCGGTAGCTTTTTGCTGATGGATTTTCTGTCTCCTAGGACCAGATTGTCAGCAGCTGTAAACAGCACTTTAAAGTTCAGCACACAGATTTTCCAATGAGTTTAGCCTGTTGGCTGCAATGCTCATTTTGAAAATCCAGATCAGTGGTGATAACTCAAAAAGTTGATAACTCAAAAAGTGCTGATTGCTTTTTCCAAAGTTGCATCCATTTCTGCAGTGACCCTGGGTGAGCCAGCTCTTTTGTCAAAGCTTCCTTGAGAAGTACTTGGAACTATTTTTTGTGCTGTATGGATGTTCATCAGTTAGCAGACTGATGCTGAATGAAGCAAACCTTGATTAGATTTTCTTTGCACTGTAACAGTCACAAACCAAACAAACCCTTGTTTCTCCTGCCTCCTGTCTCCACAAAATTTGCATTCAGTCCTTCCTTCTCCACTTCCTTCCTTCCTTCCTTCCCTCCTTCCCTCTCTCCCCCCTTTTGGTGTCCATTGTGATCCCCTTCCATTCTTGGTGTCACATAGAGAGAGGTGTTTTAGTTTGCTTCTTCCTGCATTTACTCTTTGTCTTGTTATTTGTTCTGTTTTTGTTGGGGTTTGTTTTGTTTTAGGGTTTTTTGGTTGTTTTTGTGGTTGTTTTGGTTTGGTGGTTTGTTGTTTTTTTTGTTTTTTTTTTTTTTTTTTTTTTTTTTTGTGTTGTTTTTTTTTTTTTTTGTTTTTTTGTTGTTTTTTTTCCAGCCTCTGTTCAGAATCCTTCACATGCAGTTTACTTTCATGTGAAATCTGTATTTCTCATACAGATGCCTAAAGCTTCTGGAACTAGTGTCCAAGACTGCAGGGATCCTCCTGTGGCTGCTCTGGCTATCTCAGCCAAAGACTTCTGGGTTTACCATGAAGACGACCTTGGAGGGGTGCATAGGGCATGTTTTCACTTTGATTTCTGTAAAGGAGTCCTTGAGCAACAGTCCACAGAGGTGACAGGCTATTTAATTTTGAAAAAAATGTAACATTTTAGGCGATGGCTACCCCTAACCTTGCTCTGCAGCTCAGCTTATCTGCTGTACTGGAAGGAAAATGGCTCACCTTTCCCAGCTGGGGAAAATCATTGCTTCAGACTAGTTCTGGTCAGTAAGCATATTCTCCCTGCCCCTGCCCAAGACTTCACCTTCCCAAGGAAGGTGCCTCCGAGCAGATAGCTTCTGTCTAGGAAGATGTGTCATTGCAAAGCTGGCTTTATTCTTTTATAGCCTAAAAGCTGAGTAGGACTAGGGATGGGAGGCAGGGGAGGGCAAGACTCTGGGGACATTTAGAGCAGAGGAGAGATCTGTGGTTCAAACCTGAGTTAGCATTTCACTCTGAGGGAGCCATATGTCTGTCTGACTCCTTGAGAAGCACTCAGGGCTACTCCACAAAGTTGGAAGCAAAGCTGAAACTCCCTTATGTGCAGCATGAGGCTTTGCAGAGGTTTTACACAAGCACAGAAAGTCCTAGTGGGTTTGGCTCAAACAGCCAAATAATCTCCTACAGGGTCTATCCAAGCACTTGCATTTTTCACCTACTCTTATTGCTTGTATTCTTTGGCATTTGCAGACAAAGCTGTAAATAAGGTTTGACATAATCTTCCTTCTTTCCACTGTATGGTGTTGTGGGGAGTTTGTTTTTTAAACAATCCCTCAGTCTCCACCCTAGTCTTTTAAAAGACCCTGAGACATGAGAGAATGGATGGAGTGGAAGTATCCAGCATCATTTGGGATTGTATCTGACTTTAGCTACTTCATTAATCCAGCATTTTTGTCATTATGACGCACTTTCTCCTGGACACTCTCCTGGAATTGCTATACTTCTACCAGGCAGGATTTCACCAAGACCAGCAAAGACACATAGCTCAGGCAGGGACTCTGATGGCTGATGCTTTCTGCATTTTGTTAAGTTAGAGAGAGTGAACAAGAAACGCTTTGTTCCTTTGCCTAGATTGGGGGACTAAAATTGTTTTTGTGAAGAAAAGTCTTTCCCCTGTTCAGAAAAAGATGTTTACTTGAAATAAGAAGAGAAAAAGATCTTCTAAATTTCAAATGTATTCAAGTCTCCCCCCAGGAAAACAAAGAAGCTCATCTTATATCAACTTCTTAAAATGCTTGTTCAAGTCCTGTCAGCTCTCCCTACGCAGATATTTCTTGTGGAACTAGGAGATCCACATTCTGTAAACAGCCTGTGAATGCTTTTTTAGTAAATTATTACATTGTCTATGATAAATCTATTCCTTTTTGGGCAGTGAGGGGGCTGTGTGTGAGAAAAATGGCTGCATTTCTACCCAGTGTTTTTCTTGTTTTCAATGGTCACGAACACTTACTGCCAACAACACACTCTCTGTTCCCCTTTCTTAAATGCCTGAAGCAAAGGCCTTCCAGCTGTAGCAGGTGCTTGAAATTTTCACCTATTCCTTCTCAATTTCCTGAAGAAATTCAGGAAGAATTTCTTCATGGCCAGGGTTGTTAAGCATTGGAGTAGACTGCCCAGGGAGGTAGTGAAGTCACAATCCTTGGATGTGTTTAGGAAACATCTGTATATGGGATTTAGTGCCATGGCTTAGTTGACAAGGTGATAGGTCACAGGTTGGACTTGATGATCTTAGAGGTCTATTCCAACCTTAATGACTCAGTGATTCTCCTTGGAGGCTGCAATATTTTGCTTAGCAGGTTCAGCTGTGTGAGCTTGCAGATTATCCTTGATCTGCAACTTCTGCTGAGGAAAGCATATAACTGACTAAAGCTACCAGGTTTGCAAGAGATTCGTGGATGAGATGAGTAAGTCAAAAGCTACAATAACTTTTAACAGCCTGCAAGAAATGAGCTACAGACTAAATGCTTGTCAAAACTATGTGATGTTAAGAATGAAGTTGCTCATGAACATTTCATTTATCGTGCATTAAGAGGCTCAATAGATCCATCAACAGCCTGGATCATAACCAAATTTCTGTATTCAAATTTCCCCCCCCCCCCATCATTTTCATTGTGAGCAAGCTGTGTGCTGTAACGGTAGCTGTGCGGTCAGCTGTGTGTGACCCGTCAGCTGACCCACCACAGGAAACAAAGACCATGCTTTTGCTAATCCCTGTTCTTTGCCCACAGCAGTGTAAGAGTGAAGCGTGCTTCTGGCCCTCATCCTAGTCTGGAAACCAATGCTTGTGCAGTGCTTCTGTCTCTTGAGTTTACAACAGTAAAGAGAACATTTATATTTTAAAATGTTTTTTTATCTCCACAGATTTACTATTGCAACTGGTTGTGTTGAAAAACAACCCTGCAGGATGCAAGATGCAAACCTGGGCATGCATCATGTAGTCCCAGTGCAGTTTACAGTCAAATTACCACAGAGGAGTGCAGCTGTCAGTTTTGTGTTAGGGAAGTCTATGAAATTACTCTAATCTTGAAGGCTTATAACATGTAGAAGAGTGCAATAACCTGAATTTTGTAGGACATCTTAAAACTGGGTGGCTTTAAGTCAGAGTGTGTGCTACATACACACACACTCACCCTTGTTGTTGTGGGGAGATGGGATAAGATGATTAACACGTGTGCCAGTCTTTCAGGTTTGAACTTTGTGGTGTTTTGTTTTTCTCTCTTTTTTCAGATGAGTGCTATCCTCTTTCAGTAACTTAATGGTTCTGGGAAAAGCAACTTCAAACCAGACCATTATAGATTCAGGTGCTAGATCCTACCTCAGCAAACTGCTGATTTGGGGATTGCTCTTCAGAACATTCAGTCTTAACATGTGCATGTATATTCCAACCAGAGAAAAGTATCACATCCACATATATACACAGATACAAACACACACTCACACACACACACTTAAAACTAAAGTGTTTATTGCATGCTAATGTTACCATAATCAAATGCTGGCAAAGATGACCCTTATCCATTGTGGTGTAACCAAACACATAGTGTCTTGGAATTCCTTCAGTCTCAGCCAGCTGCTGCCTTTTTGAAGGATCTGGAAACTGGTATCATGGTGCTGAACACCAGTATGTTCACTGTAGCAATGTAAACATGGCCAAAATTCAAACTCCCAGCTGCACAAAGAATTTCAGTATAGAGGACTTTGTGAGAGATTTTTGTTTGAGATTTAATCAACATGCACACCTACTCCTTTCCTTAAATGATCACTACAAGCCTCAGGAAAGGAGTGTTATTGAACAAACTTGGATGCTTGGCTTCTGTCCTTACCATTGCTGTTGCTGGCAGACATACCAAAATGATGCAGTGCATTTAAAGAAGGCCAAATATATCCTCACTGGCATGTAGAGGAAGTTTCCACAGAAGTCATACAAAAGAAAACACTGAGCGCAGAGATCCATTCTGCTGTGGCTGTGCAATGTTCATCCAAATGGCTTACTCGTGAGAAAATAAATAGTGCCTTATAACACCTTTCAGCTAAGAAAACAGGGCAATGGTTGGGTTTAAAAGGATGAGGTATGGGAACAGTCCTTATGGCCAAATGTGGTCTGTGACAGTCCATCAACACTTGCTGTAGTTGTCATCTTTAGTTTTCTGTGCTTCAGGGTGAGCAATCAGCTATCCTGTAAGCAGAAGAAAATAAGCATTTACATGCTGGCAGAGATGGTCAATAAAATCATGAGGTTTTGGAAGTTTTAACTTTATGGATGACAACAACAGACATTAGATCAGCACCCTGGCCTGGACTCCTATATTTGTCAGAGTGGTGAGTCTATCATGGAGCCCTGAACTGTACAGTGCAAGAGTACAACAGCCCAGAAGCTGGCCAGATATCCACCAGGCTACATTAATGGCTTTCAAAATGAAAACTACCCAACTCCTAAAAAGCATATAGTGACACCAAAACCCAAACTGCCAATTACAGTGTCATAGTAGATGTGTACTGCAGTGTAGAAAACAGGGATCTATGGACGAATAGCAGCCTTCTGAAAGCAACTCTTGTATAAGAAGCAATGACAAATTTGAATGAAAAAGCATCCAGAAATCCATCAAATAACCTTATGAGATTTTGGACTGTAGCAGATTTTCAACTGTCTTGGCTTCTTCTGGAACTCACCTCATATTCTTGTCTTTCTGGGAGGGTTTCTATTCCATTGTGATCCTGTATATCTTGTGGGGCCTCGGCTTCTAGCTCTAGGTCAGCCTGCATGCTGGGCTTTTCATTCTCCCACTTTGCAAAACCTTTGTTCTTCCCAGCTTTTCCATGGAATTTGGACTTCATTTTGGGGAAAGTATGGGAACCTGAATCATTCCAGCCTGGCTCATGCCAGAGTGGTTCTGTCTGTGTTGCTTGGCTGGTGGTCACCCGCTGCAGCCGCACGGAAATTTTCCGTGAAGAGCCAGTGACAAGGGTGATAGCTCTGCCATCAAGGTCCTGGTGTTCTGCAGCAACACTGGGAAATTCAAATACCTCATCTTGGACTGAAAGAGAGGGTGGAAATATTTTGTGTAAGTATTCTGCTTCAAGATCTCTACAAAAAGGTAACAAGCCTGGGGAAGGGTGGGGAGGTAACCCCTTATATGAAGCAGTAATATCCTTATGCTGCTTGGAAACTGTTTCTGACACTGTGCACAGATTTTATTGTCTCACCATCTGCATGCTCAGGGGGTAAGGGAGTGCTAGAATTGTGTCCTACGTCTCCTTGCTCCTAAGTGACAAAAAAGGAGAAGTACAATTTCATTTCTTTTCAGCTGGGATAGGGTTGCCAGTAAAGAGGATAGTGAGCCTTACACAGGACATTAAAGCCATCACTGGAGAAAAGGATGCTATAATCTGAGGACTGAACACAAGCCAAAGTGCAGTGAAAAGGACAGATGCTGCTCTGTGTGTTGATGCAAGGGAAAAATGGCAGTAAGGACACTGGCCATTAGAGAGGATTCCAGAAATGGTTTAAAACAGGAGGAAAACTTCTCTCACCTGGAGGCAGAGATGGACTGCTAGGCAGAGACCCATGGTTGCTGCCTACTGAAGTTCCTCTGGAAAATTTCCTGCATGCTAGCACAAGCAGGTCTCTGCATTGTTTGTGACAGTTGGCACCGCAATCTGTAAAGAAAGAAATTGTCAAGTCATCAAATGGAAAGCCACAACTATCTGGTAATCCCTCAGGGCCATTAGCAGGCTGATGCCAAGAAAGGACTTTGAAGGAACAAAAGTTTGACAGAAGATGTGATGGGTGTTACAGCAATTGATCATTTGGTGTGAAGGGCATTACAAAAAATTGGATCATTTCCATGACAACCATTAATAGAAAAATGGAAGCAGAAGAGAAGAGGGAAGATGATACTTAAATCATAAAATAATCTCAAGAAGAGATGTGGAATGACATGATCCTGTGTATGCTGTACGTAAAACTTCTGCTCTACTGCATGAGCCTCCCTCAGAGGGGGTTTATTTATTTAGCTGGCTTTTATTTGACCCAGTAGGGCCCATTATAATAAACAGGTTTGGCTAGAAGACACCAGAGCATCCATACCCTGAGCGTCTGAAAGGACTGCTGGAGGTCAGTGTAGACTACTGAAGGTTAAAACTAGTCTAAGTAGCTCAGTGAGCAGCGTTAGCACATGAATGAGCTCTGTGGAAGTGCATCATCCAGCCAGAGAAGACTTTTTGAGTACCTGCACTCCAAGCATCTGCTGGGATTTAAATCACTGTGGGTACATCACCTCTAGGTACATTTGTCTGAAATGTGGCTGGAGTATGGATCTTATATGCAAGAAAGGGCTGAAAGGTGGAGGATGTGCCCCAAACACAATCTCTCCCTCCTCTGTATCATTTTCCATTGTTTAGAAATTCCTATCTCCCTTGTTTCTCTGTTGCTGCTCCATATCCCAACATTTTGTTCTAGGTGAGCATCGCCAAGGTGCTGCATTTATGACTCTGCTGTAAGAACCACTCTGCTCAGGCAGCAGTGCTGGCATGATGGGTGAGAGTTCTGGTTTCTGCCAACACCTTCTTCATATGACTAATGCAGCAGTACACACCCAACTCTGGTTTTCTCTGCCTCAAAGAGAAAGATCTGCCCCCTCAGACACACTAAAGATCTGTCTTGAAGTGCAGGACTCCTTCTATCACTTGCAGACCGAAAAGTCTAGATTTTATCTCATTACTCACAGTGCTGGGGTAAGCAACAGGCCTGAAAGAAGGAACTCACTCCCTCCCCCTGCTGTGTCAGAGTTCAAACAGAGGATGACAGCTCTGTGCTTAAAGGCAGAGTTCATCCCTAATGGGTGTCACACTGCAGTGATGCTGGAACACAGAGCAGCTGGTAGCTGCTGCAACAAAAGGCAGGCACCCTCACACTTGTTGACCACTGCAGGATCTGAGCAAGCAGCTCTGCTGCCTTACTTTCATGCTTCATTGCCGGTATCTTTGACTTTACAGAATCACTTTTGCTCAGTCTCCACTGGGCTGCTGCTACAGGCAGTGATGCAGGACAGAAGCTCAACTTTCAAATCTCAGATTGAGTTTACCGGTTGGTGTGACAAAACTTTACCTTCCTTTCCTCATCGTACAGTAAAACTATAGACTGCAACCAGCCCTGTCAAAGTTTCTAAGATGACAGTTATCAGGAATATCTGAATTACAGATGTTGATTTAGCCATGGTCATTTCCCCAGTCCCACTCTGAGGAAGAGAGGTTTGGGGCTGGAGAGGGAGAGGGGTATCCCCCCAAAAAATTACTGTGAATTCTTTATCCTTCTCCTTGGAGTCTGTGTAAGACTAAGGGAAAAGAGTACAAATGTGAATATTCCCCTGTGAATAACTGAGATGCAGCTACAGCTGTGAAAATCAACAGTGCCCTTCAGCCAGAGTTGGACGGCTTGAGAAATAAATAGGTTCAGGATTTTAAAGCCAATGAGGACCACTACAATGCCCTTCTTGGTCTGATCTGCTTAATACGGTGCAAGTACTGCATAAGAAATGAACTATTTTATGAAAGCAAAGGAGAGGGATGTAAGAGCTCTAGGATTTTTTATGATTTGAATGTCTGAAGAAGATCTTGTAATGAGATCTGTTGGACAGTCTAGGAATTGAATATTTCTCTATTTCTAGCTCAGCCACTACTAAATTGCAAGTAGGCTTCACTACAAGCACACGGACGTACATGACAAACTGTTGCCAGCAGATTTTTCCTGACCAGAGTCTCAGGGATATATTTCAGGATATCTCAGTGCTAGGATAAGAACACTTGGTTTTCCAATTTAAAAGGTCTTTACTGGTAGAAAGTGACAGCTCATGGAGTCAGGGGCTGCTTTGCACTTCTATCTCACAGAATTGGTGCATTCTTACTGGGTGGTATTTTCTCTAATGCAGTGAAACTTCATAGTGTATCAGCAGTCACTGCTCATGGACAATACCAAATATAGATGCAAGATGTGTTTGAACATATGCCATTTTAGTTAAAGGTGTAGTTGACTGACTTGTACTAAAACCCACCACCCATAACTTGAAAAAAATCCTTGTAATATTTATTTACCTTTGCATTTGTAGCCTTGTTTGATTATACCCCAGAGCTGCAAAGAAAGACAAAAGAACGTCAAGGAATCAGAAAAGAAAGCTGGAAGGAAAACAAGGTCACAATGAGGAACTACCAATGGCTACAAAAGCACAAACAGGATACAACTGCTTTTAACACCCTTCCTGTCAGGCAGACCTCCCCCTCTAATTGTAATAAGACTTGTGTGGCTTCTCCCTTACTTCTGCTTCTTACTCATAATAATGGGACTACCAGAGGGGATACACAGATGACATTTGCTTCCAGGAATGGGTTAAAATGTGCTGTCATATCAACCTTAGTGAAAACAGCATAGTACATTCTGCTTCCAGGCTCCCTTAATGTTATCTGCAGGAGAATTTCCCACATACATTCATTCTCCAGATGTATTACTGACCTATAACGTTCAAACACAGGAGAAGAAAACACCACTGGGAATAAAAACTAGTTCTTGGTTCCCATACTGGTTCCCAGCACATCTAGCCATAGAAATCTGATTTGTGCACCTGCTTTTTCCAACTTAAAAACACCCCAAACACACGGATGAAGAATAAAACAGCCAGAAAAGCCACTAAATTTCATCTTTGCCTTCCGTCAGAAGCTGTTCTTGTTGATGTACGCTTGCAACTACCAAATGCTAAACTACCAAATGCTAAATCCAAGGGCCAGTGCGTGTGATGCCACTTTTGGGAAGCTTTCACTGCCACATGAGCAGGATTGCTTGGAAACAGGGAAACTCCCTAGCAAATTGTTTTCTATGTACTCAGAAGCACTGTATCTACAGCCATGGCATTTATAAAAACAAGCATTTCCACTCTTGAGAGGCAGTGAGAGGAAGGGACAGTTTTTCTAACTCTAGCATAAAAGGAAAGAGACCTGGGGACTCTGGTGTTTATTTTTCCCTGAACTCATTCACCAGGGAGGGTGAGCACATCCAGGCAACTGAAACTGCATACAGCTCATCACCAGATTTATAGGTATATATGCACAGAGAGCTGGGGGTGAATATGGTCATTAAAGAAAGGTTCAAGAGAAAGAGATGAAGATCATTCAGAATACAAAGGAAAGAGTAAAATAAACAGAATGGAAACATTCTGGATGAAAAAACCCCAACCACTCCACACATTGCACAAAACAAATAACAAGCAGAAATGGGGGTCTAGAGAGAGCAAAATAGATTAGACAAGGTAGAAGAATGGTGAACAGAAAGGATAACAGTGGAAGCTGGGTCCACAGAAGGCCTGTGGATTATTCTTTTCTTGCTAATGCCATGTATGTGCACAGTGAATGCAGTTGCTGGGCTCAGGCAGTGACAGGGGAGCACCCCAATCCCTCTTGAAAGACCAACAATGACCTGTTTTCCCAGATCTCTTTTACAGGATCACTGTAAGAGACATAGAAGTGTTACTTATTTTAACTTATTTGAGCTCTAATCTGTACCCACTGAAGACTTCTCTCCACACCCCTCACCCTCTTATCTCTGTACCTTCCTCCCACTCAAATTTGTTGTGGTTACACACCGCAGTGAAAGCTTAGCTGAAGTGTCATGTCATGAATTCTGACCTCAAGCTCTGAATGTGTCTGACACTGCTTTGCTGCCAATCTGGCTTGATCCAGCTCCAAGGCAAGAGGATCTGTGCAAATTCAGATTATAAAATTTGTCAGGATGGCTGGTCACCTACCCTGCCACATGGTGGAACTCAAGTTTTGTGACAGAACTGCAACTGGCCATGGGCATATCACCTTTGTGCTGCTTAATGGCATTAGGTTCTTAGCTTGACCTTCAAAGTCTGTATCGTTTTAATAACTGTGTGCATTGCATTGTCATGTCAATTCATCCTACTGCATGGTCAGTGCACATTATTTCAACTGTGAATCAGTGCATCAGTTTGAAATTAGGTTTCCACCCATGGAAGAGTAGCACTGAAATGCAGAACAAATATGCAGCAGATTGTGTAGCTGGTTCCTGTCCTATCAGTCCAACTCATCCACAGAACAATGCCAATGACTTCAATGAGCTGACAGGAAAAATGACCTTATTTCCATTTCCTGTACAGCCCCTCACCATTTATATTCCTGGACTGGATGTAATCAGGGAGACGTGAAAAATCTATCACTGGCCAGTTAGAAAATTGACGCGGGAGAAAAATATCTGCAGGAGAGGATGTTTCAGGGCAGTGCTTGGGCCTTGCTTTGCTGTGGAAGCCTTCCAAACACGCACTGAGTGTCACGAACGCAATGACGTCTCCCCAAGGCAGCCTGGAACAATGGGTTCAGGCCGGTGGCTGTCCCTGCCCCATGGGGCTGCTGGAGCTGTCAGCTCGAGACCCACCAGCACACTCCTACGTCAGCACTGCCCATGTCACTGCCTGAGCTTGTGCAGCTCCAGCGGAAATAGGCGGAATTCCTTCTTCCCATGGCATTCATCAGCGGCAGCCATTGCGATAGGGGCTTCAAGCATCCGAACAAAATGGACACGTCACAGAAGAAGGGAGTGGAAAATGGGAGCATAGACTAGAGCAGGAACGCCAGAGTGAATCTGAAAGGAGGCACGTTTTTGCACTTCACAGTGCTGTTGTTACTTTCAACCATGAAGAAATACTGCCTAGTGGAAGAGATCATGGAAAAAAATTACTGTTGAATCCAGAGGCAGGTCTGTTCTGGAGAGCAGGGACAGGGCCTGAGTTTACAGCCTGTTGTCTGAGCCACACACAAGCAGAGGACATGGTCCTCTGCCCTTACTGCTTTAGCTGCATAAATGTGGACATTTGACTTCAGCCAAGTGTGTCCATTAAAGTAACTTCTATATCATGGTAATTCTTCACCCTGTATTATATTTGGTTTGAAGTGGAAAACTTACAGAAGGTTTACAAGCAACACAGATATCCACAAAACCAATCCTTTTCCAGATATGTAGAAAGCACTCTAATAAGTGACATCTATGGCTGAGAGAAAAAGCAAATTAAAAAAAAACTAATAAATTTTTTAAAATTCTTATCGTACAGAACTTCTGGAAACACTTTTGATTTCTTCACCAAACTAGAAGATCTTTTAATTTAATAGAGAGAGAATTAAGGCTGTTGCAGCCATTCAGAGAATTATGAACATATCTGTGTTGCCATGTGCAATTTCCTGAGAAGGAACAGCTTTTGCCTCATCTACATCCTCTGCTCTAGACATCTATTTTCCCTTGAGCTTGTTTACGTGGGAAATCAAGCCAAATTAAAGAACTTAAGATAAACCAAGTAATACCATTCATATAGTCTCTAACATCTTTTAGCTAATGTGATTTTGTTCCCCCCAACAGAATTTTTTACAAATGCCAGTTTTCAGAAAACACTAAATCAAAACCAGATAGCACAGCTACAACATGAGTAAATGTTTTGTGCTTCTGAATGCCATGAGATATTACTTGGCCAAGAGACTTTATCAATATATGGAGCCAGTTCCACCCCATATACATTAAAGGCTAAAAGTTGTTTTTAAGATCTGCTATTATTAAAACCATACTTACAAATCCTGCACAGTGCTCGCAGAAAGTTGGTTTAAGATAGGTCATTTCTTGAAAGTTATGAATAAACCCTGGTCCCATTTTACACTGAAACTGTGATTTAGCTCTCAGAAAGTAAGCCATCATTTCTTCTTTGCTTATAAGCCCATCTCTGTAAGGGAAATAAAAAGTAGAGTAGACCTGTCACTGCTCATGGCACTAAAATTTTGGAGTCTTCTTATTGCAGAAAGCATGCAGCACACAAAGCACATCCTTTGAAGGAGCTACAACAGTCCTGGAAGAAAAAACCCTTACAGACTTTGTGGTTTTTTTCTTTCTTTAAACAGTAACACTGAACTTACAGCACAAACCTTGTCATCTCACCTATTAGTGGTATGAGAGCACAGACTAGACCACTAAATGAAGGAATCTGGCTTACTGCTCACACGGAAAAAGTGGTTATGCCTCTGTCTGGCCACCAACCTTCACAGCCAAAGAGATTCTGGACAAAAAGAATTAACAAGCCCAGCTGGCTAGGAAATCAATGTTACATATACAATCTAGAATATTTGTTACCCACTCTCTGCTACGTTCACTCATTTCCCCTGTGCTGTACAGAACTCACTTGTTTCATCAGTCTGATGCCTGGTCTGGATAGAGCATCTCCACTGTAGTTTCACAGTACTCTAAGGTTTTAACTCAGTCCCAGCAGGAATTTGTCATTAAGCTATTACATAAATGATTTTTAAAGTACCAGGTAAAGCAGGACTCCAAGCTGGGACTTAAAGAACTGACTAGAGTATCAGAATTTAAATAACAGAATTTGGCTTTTGGTAATCTTGTCAGACACAAGAAACTTGTGAGATGCTGTTTCTTCATTTGTATTTTCTGAATTTTTAAATTGAGAAAAATGGGGGAAAAAAAACACCACAAAGAGATCTCCAAGCTTACTGGTCTTTGTCCAGCACACAGAAAGAGTCCAAGAAGGGGAAGTTGGCAGCTATACTTTCAAAGTCTTCCTGGGATATATAACCATCATGGTCGTGATCGTAGTTCCTAAAGACAGACTGGGGGGAAAATAAAAGATATTATTGTACTGTTATCTAGCTTATCCTGAGTTTATAACAGCCTCTTCAACATTATAATTACATGTAACCTTATGTTTCATTCAGCTATTCAGATGCTCTGTTGCATCTGTTTTATTACTTTTTTTTTTTTTTTTGCTAAGTATTACAATATGCATATTATTTGACACTACGGGGAAAATGGATAATTTTAAAAGAAAACTTGTCAGCATTTTTCTAGTGATGATCCTCCACACCTCTTCTCACATAATTATTCTTGCTTTACTTTTCTTCTTTGTTGGAAATGTCACTAAAATTCTGCCCCAGGTGATGACATATTCCCTTTGTTTCATTAAGTTTACTTTTCAATCATGAAAAAAAGAAGAAATAAAACAAAAACAACAGCAGCTTTCCCATGAGCAATTCAGATGGTTTTGGCTTAATTTCTCTTTCAGGTGGTCACCTCTACTCTGCCACAGTACTGTTTCAATCTATTTTGTTTACTAATATTTTGACACCTCAATCATGATCAGTTTGTGTCTAACAACCATTTTCTTCCATCAACCCACCCTAATCCACCACTAAGTAAAAACAGATATGGGGTCAAATTTAGAAGGTCACATACAGTGATGGGTGCCCTCCTTAGCTGCTAAGGGGTTACTATATTCTGTCTTCCTGTTTGCAGAGAGGTACAAGGGTGTTAAAGATATGTGCAATGCTGATGGGAAAAACTTGAGTGTCAAAGGAAACATGACTATCTGAGAGGCACATAATCAAGTACAGACTCCTTCATTAAATAAAAATTTTGTTGACAAAGACATTAAATTAATATACTGAGACCCCTGAAAGGGGTCTGTATTGTCCTTGTTTTAATAAGAACCTGATGAAACCCATTTCTATCAAATGCTGTAACCAATGATTGGCAGACCTCAAAAAAAACATGATAAAGAAGTTTCAAAACACAAACCCAAGTAGTATTCAACACTTTTTGTAATAACAGCAGTGGCTAAAAGCACAACTCAAAGCAGCAAGTAAACAACAAATACTGGCAAAGTGAAAACATCTGTACAGAGTGGTGTGAGCATGTTAGTGCTGTATCCATAAGAGCCCCAAACCATGTTTTAATTCTGTTAAATTCTAGATCATATGTCCTGAACCAGGCCAGAATTGTGGAACAGGGAACTGCAACTCCCTCAACTGTAGGAACAAACATAAACTCCCACCCAGCCCATTCTGGAAAGATTAAGGAATCGTGTCAGACTTCCTATTTAACAAGCTATCAAAGAGAAGTTTGGATGTGGAGTCATTTTTATCAACACATATGGCACTGACAAAAGCCATTCAGGAACAGCATGTACATTTCTGGCATCCCACATTAGAAGAAAAATGAAACGTTTTTCCAAAAAGGGCATGTACAAAAGGTAAACTACAAGATACGTTTGAAGTCTGGGTGAAAGAACTAAAGAATTCGTTGTTTGTTTAGGTTATCTTAACAACATAACCCCAATTAGTGATCTGTAACACACACAAAATCAGAATTTAGTAGTTCCTCCCAGAGTTACTTATTTGTAAAAAGCAGAAAGAAAGGTTCAATGTCTCCAAAGGAATCTGGAGATGTTTAGCTTTGCTTACATTACCTAGCACAGCACATCACCTTCTAAAATGAAGCTAGAAGATCCCAGCTCTAATTCTGCATGACCTCGTGTTCACATTTTTAAAGTGACACCAAGACAATGCTATCTTTACCATACATAACATGCTCTGGACAGTAAAATAACTGCAAGCTGAAAACCAGAAACAGAGTTTCCAGAAAAGTTCATTGGACCTACTAATGTATGAGACCTTGTTTCTGAGTTACTTTCTTTTCACCTGTTACCAGACCTGAACTGAGTGGCTAGAGCTGAAAAAAATTAAACTTTGCTCTCTGAATTTATATTTGCTAGAAAAACCTATTAAGCAGCAGCCAAGTTTTGGATGCCTCTGAAAGTCTGCTCCTTTGCACCCAGAAATCTATTTACTAATCCCACTGATGATTGCAGGAACAAAATAAATATTTCTGAACATATCAGTAAAGGCTCAAATTTTTTGTGGTATGTCTGAAATTCACCCCAACCATAACAATCCTATTAAAAGCTTGAACTTAATTATAATGTTGAAAATATAAAATCTGTAATTTTCTTAGTCCAGTGTATTGTTCCACATACTTACATCCACCAGTTTCCGGATGTGTTTGTTGATGACGGTAGGGTCAGGTTTAGGTACCACTCCAGATGCCCACTCCAGTGGCACTACTGGCTTATTGGGGGTGGTCGGGGAGGTAGGCTGCTGAGGGATGGATCAGAACACAAGAATTTAAAAATCTGAATTAAGAAGTTGAATTTCCCCTTAAAAGCAGCTCAAAATGTCAGAGCTACAACCACAAACTACTGGAGTGCTGTAAAAATGTGCTTAGCAAAACACCAGGCAAGGTTATAAAGGGCTGCTTGTCTTCACTAAGAGCTTCAGCCAGGCTCTCTGTGGCACCTCACAGCTACACTGCCACCACTCAGGGAGCTCAGAAGCAAACCCAAGCAGTCTTTCCTCACTGACAACTCCAGAGGGTTCAACAGCAATAAGACTTGAAGGAAGAGGGAAGGAAGGAGGGTCTACAGGGTTTGTGAACACAGTGGGCACCAGAAATAGGTAAGCTCAGAAAACTGCTTTGCTCCTCAGTAATGCCTCTGAGGAGAGCACCACAGTCTGCCCGCAACTCCGTTAGAGGGACCATGCCCAGAAGCCACACGAGGGACTGCCACAACCTGAATTAGTTCATGCTCCTGCTCTATGTGGCATCAGCAATACAGCAGGATGCAGAAGCAGGGGAAGAATTGTGCTCAGCAATCCTGCTGGTTTCCAGCTGAGAAATGTGCCAGGTTGAACAGCTTGATTCATCTAGGCAGATTGAGCAGAAAGGCTCTAACCTTTTACTTGCTCTGCAGATAATACCAGCCAGACTATTTTATTTTAAAAACATCTTGGTCTTGACAAAACAGTACTTGACAGCTCACTGGATGCACACAGCTCACAGCCTGACTCCCTCCACACCACTGCAGTGCTTTGGGAGTAGCTCTGAAATGCAGCTCTGATTCTTCAAGCAGAAAATATGGGACAAACCTGAACACATTTTCAGGTAAGGATTCAAAAATAACCAGTTGACATAAAAAACACTGCAAGACAAACTGGCCTTTCCCTACATCTGCCACTGGACATCTAGCAGGTGTCAAGCAGAAAAAATTCAGTGTGTTTTGGATCAGGAGGGGGAGGGTCCACAGTCTCAGAAGGCCCCTGTGTTAGCTGATGAGCAAAGAATTTGGGTCTCATTTGTCTTGCTCTGAATTGGTGTGACTTGAAAGGGAGACAATTTAGACATGTAAAGACGTTACATGTGTCATTGTGTATAACAGTGGTATTGTAGACTTTGACAAGATGGGAATGGTGACAGGTTCATATTTTCCTGTGTTCGGTTGGAAAAGAAAAAAAGGATTTGTTAGTGAGCTGCTTCAATAATTTGTTTTCTCCTTTTTCTAGTGTTAGAACAGCCTTTATAAATGCCTTGATAGAGTTTGGCCCATACAAGTGTGCACAAGTAAGTTTGGGAGGAAAACACCCCTATATCAACAAAATTCAATTTCCATAAGAAGTACAGTGAACCTGGACATTCAGCTCTATCTGCCAAACGCACTGACTCAAAGCATCTGTATTAAAAGTATCAGTGTGGTGCTAGACTACCAAAGCTCACAGCGATCTTTTAACATCTGCTGGTCTGAGTGCACAGTGGCAGATAGAAACTGAATCCACTGGAGCCTTTCTCCTTCTTCTGGGCTATTTCATTTGAAGCCTCATTCAATTTTTATGTTTTTTTGACAAGTTGCAATGAAATCCTCCTGTTACTGACCGCTAGCCAAAGGGAAATATTTGTTTCTTCTATTGCACTCATAGACTCAAATGAGCAACCATGATTTTATTTATGTATTTGAAATGCATCCTATGAGGAAAGGTGATAATTGGTTGTTCAGAGACTGACAAACTGAATTTATTAAATGTTCCAAAACACTCTATCTGGTCATGCAGTTTGCAATTCAGACTATATCTCCCATTGGTTTCACCAGCACAGGTGGTATTGCAGACTGAGTATTTTCAGATGTTTGCAAACATCTATGTATTTTGGTTTTGAAATTAATTCTGCTGAAAACCAAAAAAAATTACCTAAGTGCATCATCAGTGGCATAATTGTACCAGGCTGAGTTGTCCTCTAGATAATAGCTGTATTAGTAAAAACTCCCAACAAGGTCACTAATGGCTGTGTAAAGCAGGACACTGTGACAAGGAGGTGCTATACTATAGCTGGTGTTCAATCCTTAGTGTTTTTTAGGCTGCTATACTGACTAAATAGTTTCCTCGTTTTAGCAGAACGAAAGTCTTGCTCAAGTCCTTGTTGACAGAAGACTCATGTGCTAACAGATTAACTCAATTTTTCCTCAAAAATGATTGCAGCAGCCTGAGGCATTTCCTCCTCTGTGCACCTGCATGGGAGTGGTACCCATATAACAATAAATTGAGGAGCAGTTGGGATGACATAACTATGCTGTCACGTCGCCTTTGACAAATTTTTCCACATACAAAAGCCCTACAGATTCTTTCCCCTCTAACAGAGCCTGTGTGCTTTGGCTCTCCATCAAAGAGAAGCAAGCTACAAATAGTCCGGCCTCTGTCGATTCAGCTGCAGCTTTTTACCCATCAGGGTGCTGCCACAGCTCAATGTCACTAGCTATTCATTGATCCTAATGCAGAAGTCTCCCACAACTGCTGGGTACTGTTAAAGTTCACAGCACTGTTTATATTGCTTTTGTCCTGCTTAAAGCTCAGGCTGGAGATCAAAGTAGCAATGTGATAACTTTCTTAATTTACAGTAACGGTCCCTTAGTCCTTCCACAGCACAGGGCTGTAACATTTCAATTTTGCTGGCAGTAATGAGAGCATGAGGGACCCAGAATGACTGAAATAATACACCAACTGTTGTGGTCAAATTGTATCCAACAAGGGCTGAATGCTCAGTAATGAAATTTCAAATGTTCAAGCTGAGGTAGTGTTGACTGTGGAAATATTCATTAGTTTCCTTATCATTGCTCATAGTACATCATTGGGAGCACACATACACAGTCCTCAAACTGGTCTCAAAGAGTGATTAACAATTTTAAACCCCAGAGAAGCCTTATACTTGGAAATTAAAGGGTTCTACTTCCTTGCTTGCTTTTAAGAATGCCTCAAAATCTTAAAAAGGACTGGAATGCATCATCTCAGACTCCTGGACCCTGCTCTCACCCCCTGTAAAATATTTCCAGCCAACCTCAGCTTCTGCTGCTGTCAAACTTGAGAGGCCTCAGCCTGAGAGCATCACAGGCTGGATATGAAAGGTAATAAGAATGTTAATACACTGGAGAAATGCTCAGAGGAAAGCAGAGTCCCAGCCTTCGGCGGCAGAAGAAAGATCAATACTTGACGTGGAATTCAACTATTAATTATGAGATTTATCTGTACCCTTTGACCTTCAAAAATAAAGAAAAATTCATGAATGCAGCATTATCTTTAGTTTTACATAACCAAATAAAGATTCATATCTATTCTCTTCTCTTTAAACATTGCCTGAGAGCCCAAGATACAGCCAATTATACCTAAGCAAACAGTTTTTAAATAATACAGTAATTATTTGCCTTGCCTTAAACAAATATTTTAACTCAGTGTCGTTTGATGTAACTGGACCAGCATCCAGAAAATCAGCTAAGGGTCACACAACAAATATTTGATGTAAACTTATAAAGGATATATATCTAAAGCAGAACTTTGTTTTTCAGAAGTTGCAGAGATTTTGTTGAAAAATAATTTACAGTGAAGTCTGGCATGTTCCCTATTTATTTCTTCCAATATACACTAAGACCTATAAATAGTGCCTGTGTTTTCTACACAAGTATAACCCTAAAAAGCTTTAGGTACATGTGAAAAAGGAAACACATTAACTATCATTTAAAAGTCTAATCAACTCCATGCAGACAAAATAAGCAATATGTCAAAATGCAGTAAAAGATGACATACAGATTTGGAGTTCCTTGGCTCCAGCACCAGCGAGAGCTTGTAGATATCATCCTCAGTGTGGTAGAGGTCCAGGGACAGCTGTATATAAGAAAGATGGAAAACAGTAATGTTTACTAGACTGGGTTGGATATAATAGGCTTGTAAGCTGAGATATACCTTTCACTGAAGGTAAACACAATGTTTTGCTACTCTGAGTTCAGGAGGCAGGCCAAAACCACGTGCAGCTGCTGGGAAAGTGGATTTCTGCAGAGTGAGCACAACCCAGGCTGGTGAAGCACATGCTCCTGCTCACCTTGGGCACTGCACTTGAGGGCTGGCACAACCCTTACCCTGACCCCACGAGTGAGAGAGCCTGCATGCTGACCTCATGCAAAGAGGGACATTGGCTCCAAAGACCACCCTTTCTCAAACTGTTCTCTTCTAGCAGCTCAATGCTCATGAGAGATCTCAGAGAAAAAACCTGATGAATGCGAAAACTTCAGGACAGTAGTCATAGAAGGACTAGT
Source organism: Certhia americana (assembly GCA_018697195.1). Taxonomy (NCBI): domain Eukaryota; kingdom Metazoa; phylum Chordata; class Aves; order Passeriformes; family Certhiidae; genus Certhia; species Certhia americana. Next base: position 75,961,328 of record CM031859.1, read on the forward strand.
TTGGAAGGATTTCAGATTTTATTCTGGCCAAATTTTGCTGCTCAACAAGGGTCATAGTAGTGCAACTCTCCTGCAGAGGTCAGCCTGTGCAGCAAATGCCTCTCTGGAAAACCCTGGGCAGACAGAGGTCTGGGAGAGGCAGGCTGGGCTTGCCACTGCTATTGATGAAGAAAAGTGTTCCATTGAGAGCAATCCCAGTTTAGCCCATCTTGGCCTGCTCCTGGTTGCCTCTCGGCAAATAAGGCAAATTGCTTTCCAGCTGTTCCTAGATAAGTGAAAGATATTTCTATCATGTTCTCATTCTTATTTTTACAGGATTTATTGAGGAAAAAAGAAGGTACATAAATATACTTGAAGTAGGATGAATCTGTTTCTACTTTAGCACCTGGAGTCTTGCACAGATCAATGTCTGCAGTAAATTCCTCCTCTTTTGGAGTGGTGAAGGAGAAAGGTAATCAACACTTTGGCTAATGTTTTACAATGAGAGAAAGCAAACATTTCAGCTTTCCTGTGATCCTGTTCCTGCATTAACTGGTTTTGAAGAATCAATGTGATTTGAAGTTATCATCCACCTTGCAAATCCCCAGTTAAGCAAAGATTGAGATAAACGATGCTCCCGAGCAGACAGATAGAATTACTGCTGACTAAATGACTGTGACAGAAGGTTATTTTTAGAGAATGTGAAGTGCCAAGTAAGTAGCAAGCAGGGCCAGTGGCACCTGCTGCAGAACCACCTCTAGGACCCAGCCTCTTTTAGGCACAATTTTGCACAGTGAGTAAGACACAAGTTGTGCCCTTTCCCAAGATAGGTTCCCAGAGCAAACACATGGCATTAGAGAAGTCTGGAGATTACATTTTTCATTTTGTCTAGCTGAAACACTGCTGATTTTTGCACTTTGTAATTAAGGGCACAGTGAAAAACTGTGCATCCTGTAGGTTCCTTTACCCAGTGAGCATGTTGCTGTTAGGTAAGGGCCTGTCCTAAAGACAAAATTGAACCAGGAAGTGCTGTAATAAATATTGTTCATGTGGTGAGATGTTCAATGATTGTATTCTGAGTGGCATAAAATAAGTAGCACTCAGTTGGAGTGCATGGAGTGCATTATCAGGTCAGACTGGGAGTGAGAGGAGAATTGGTAATTCAAAAGGTGTTGTCTGGTTCCTGTGAAAGAGCATTTTTTTTCAGCAGGCCAGATGAACAGGGTGTGGAGTTGGGAGTGGAAATGTATTAGTATTTATTGAGCAAGCTTTTATCTCTCCCTCCCTGAGTTATGTGACCTTATCTTAAGCAGTGATTATAACTTCATTAGGCACAATGTGTAAGCATGCTGTGGACAAAGGACTGTCTAGTTCAGAAGTTTCATACATTTGCACAAAAATTACAAGCATGATGACTATGCAGTTATGTAAGCTTAAATTTTGTATTTTATTTATAATTTTGCTCTGACTAATGAAGTATAATAAGAATTTTTCTAGAATAAGCTTTACAGTGAGTGGCAGTTTCTATTTTAATTTCATTATCATTGCTGTCCTATTTTTTTTTTCTGAGCAATTTGGAGGGACATTGAGAAATGTAGGGGGGGGGTGATCAGAAATTCATGACTTTTTTTTTTTTTTCCCTAAGTGGAACTTGCTGAACACAAGTTAGGGAGGGTGACTTTCAATTTGATTGTTTAGGTAGTTCTCATTCTCTTCATTAGACTGTGCAAATGACTGGGACTTTCCAGTCATTTGCATATAGTCTCAGAACAGGTTAGGTAAATAGATACTGAGAAATAAAAATAGTGAGGGAAAAATGGTGGCACTGAATAAGCTTTAACACAGTTTATATAAATACATTGTGGTCTACTTAAGAAACTGAGATCCACTTCTAATCCACAGAAAGTAATGAAATATGTACCCGCACATTTTTATTCACATTGTGGAAAAAAACCCAATGTGTAAATACTGTACAGCAGTCATTTCTTAAGCATTCTTACCAAATACAAGTTTTCTAATGGCAAAACTGTCATAAAGGCTATTTTTCCTCTCTGCTGCACTGCCAAAGTGTTTAGGTCCTCTTTTACTACTTCTTAGCTCCACATTTTGGATTCCAGGGAGTGATACAGAATCAGGTACAAGGTTCAGTGAAGGTGGAGCAAGTGTGGCCAGTAAGTCAGGGAAAGGGGAATAATCACAGACTAAGAGGAATCATGCAGTAAGAAGTGAGTCCATCTTCATGTAACGTACTCTGACTCACTGGCAGCTGAATTATAATACATTTACTTCACTTGCCATGTAACTCAGACTCATTTACCCAACACAAGGCAGGACTTGCATCCCCCTCAGTTTTCGCAGTCTCCTGTGTCAAAACACCTGGCACATGTCCCTGCTGTCCATACAGCAAACCTTTCCCATGTTTGTGGCATCCTAACTTCCATTCAAAATGTTGACTTCTTTCAGTTGCTTGTTCAAAGCTAAAATTCTGTGAGCTAGAGGCTGACTTTTTATGCTTACAAAAAGAAGAGCTGAGATGAAGTGTTGTGGGAATGGGGGGAAAGAAGACTTCTAAGTTTGTGTGCAGACAGTTAAGGCATGAGATCAACTTTCCAAACCGTTGACCATTCAGCAGGTACTACTGAAACCAGAGTCCTCTTGTTCCCAAAACTTTTGGTCTATGCTCAAAATAACATCTTTAAAATGCCTGTAAGGCCCCTTGAGCAATTGGCCTGAAGTTTACTACCCACCTCTCACCCAAGCATTTAACCCAAGTTCTCACTTCATAGCTGTTATCAAAGTCTCCCCCAAACATCACCATTTCCAAGCCACTTGAAAGGTATCATCTCCCATAGAGCAAATAGGACTCTACCACCGAGGAGGAGAAAAACCCGGCCATATTCCCACATGCCCATGAATTGCCCTTTTTATCTTTTTGTGCAAGTTGTTGGACTAGCAAACCAGTAGACAGTGATTGACTTGTCAAGCAAGCACAGGCCAGGCACTTGCTAAATGTGGGATAAAAGGCAACACTGCAAGGGAGGGAGACCAGGCAAGAGATTTACACATTGCTTATCAGGATGAGAGACTGCTTAAAAGCTTGCCCAGATAGAAGCTGCTCCATGGGAAAACAGCAGAAAGGAAGAAACAGTTGGATCAGCCAATTCACACACAACTGAAAAGCATTTTACACATTTATATTCATATACTAGATTTGAAAGAGAGTTTCTCTAACTAAGGTAAAAATGGAAACATTTTTTTACAGTTGACATTAGAGAGATAAGACCCAGAAATAAAAGGAATGGTTAATTCTTCACGCTCTGAAAACTGAAGATGATGTAGGCAGCAGGGGAGGCTAAATCTGCTAAAAGACCATTTGCACATAGCAAGATCAACTGTTTTTAGTTGTCAGTTCTGTCAGCTTTGGGTTGCAACCCTTTTCTTCTTCTCTTTCTCTGAACCCAGCCAATAATGTAAAAGTTTCTTTTCAACAAAAAGGTAGACAGAAACATTTAATCTACAATATAAGTCCATTATTACTACTTAAGAGACTAGTGTAAAAAATAAAAGTACTGTATTCATATACACAGATAAGGGCAAAATCTACATACAGGAAGAAAAATGAGAATATTCATATTATGTATGGTATGTATCAAAATTCTGGTCCAGGAACTTTTCCTAGAAATTTGTTGGGTTTTCTCTTTCCAGAAGTCACCATTTTAAATCAATACTCCCACACAAATGCACTTGATCCACAACTACACTTCCAGCGACTGATGAAAAGACAGAATTACCCTGGAAAGGTTTTAGGTTACCTACACCTGTCTACCTTATTTATAATCCTTGATCAGGTCTGGAATCAACATTGCAGAATGCAACTTCATTTTTTATGATCAGATTGACTCAATTGTAACAAAGTCAGCAGAGTTATATCATAAATGAATGCATCGTAGGATCACAAGTGAGAAAGTACCCATCACGTACTCAATTACTTCTCCTAGTAAATGGAGTACACAGAAAGAAATACAAAAATACAAATAAAATCCCTGTCATTTTGCTGAAAACAGAGAAAGCATTTTTTAAAAATTGAAAAACAGATATGCTGTGTAAGCTCAGGCTGGTACAAGGATGAATATATGAAGACCTGCAAGGGCTTAAAGATATCTTCAGTATTCTGCTCCCTTTGGAAAACAGGCTGTCACCAAGAAGAGAGAACAGCTAATGAAAGTGGTCGCAGCAGTTCAGCTTCCACCTCTCACTTCACATTGTCTAATTTCTATCCTTTTGGACTCACTTTTTTATTGCTCAGCTCCCTAAAACCTGAGATTCCACTTCTCCCTATTCAAAGCCAAGCTTGTAAGAAATGACCAGGAAGGGAAAGAGTATCACAAAAAAGCAGCTCTCAGTCCCTACAAAACCAAAACAAGATAATAAGTATCTACCTTTATAGTTCAAAATTTAAGTTACAGGATTATTGCAGGGGTCAACATCTGGTGCCTGCTCTTTCCTGTCCCACTAATCAGGATTAAGACTTGTTCCCAGGTTGTTCCACACAATGCACAACTGAAGAAGGTTTTCCAATTTCCCCAAACTTCCCCAGTCCTCATTACAATGAAGCCACACCAGCCTGGTGTCTCCAAACTCAGGTTCATATTTGTCAGCCTTCTTAGTGTAAAGCTCTGTACCTGATCAGTGCCAGTATAAATCCATCATAAATCAATCCATTTTTATTTACTGGATAAGAAGAGTACTGTGTCACATGGAAAGCACAGGGGAGCAAAAACGGAATGATGCTCAAGCTGGAATTTCTCTTGATGCCAGCATGTCACCCAATCATTCCAGAGGAGACATAAACTTCCATTCTAACTAGTCAGAAGTGAGTTTTTACTTCTCCTAACATAAATACAGTCCTCCATCTGTCATTCTTAAAAGTGGTAATTTTTAACAATCCTGCTGCTGCTTTCAGCCATCACATGACTGTAGTAAAACACTTTGGCTTTCTTAACACCTCATGTGAACTTGTTTCTGTTTTGTATTTTTTTCCTTTTTTTTTTTTTTTTCAAAACTGAGATAACAATAGGCACTTAACTTTATAGATATGAGTTCTCCTACTGACACTCAACATTTGAAACACAGCAGTGAATTGAAACATGTTCAATACTTACGGTTAGCAGGTTAATTAAATCCAAATTAGGCTCTAGATGATGAGAAGCAGTTTGCAGGGAAACCAGTTCACTCAAGGTGATGGAAAGCTGCTGCATTTTCACTATGTTAACTTTGTTCTCATCTATCCAATCAGAAAAAATGACATGGACAGCAATCAAGTCTTTCAAATGGACTCCTAAAATAGGAATTTTGAAGCCAACACAGTCAGCAAAAGCCTTGCGGTAGTTGCAGTAGTTTCCATTGGAAGAGACCAGGTCTGTCATTTCGTTCCAGTCCTACAAACAGCCAGAGAAGCAAGTCCCTGTGAAAGCATTCATTGCATTTCCTTAATCTGTTTTAAATGAGCACAACTCTTGTCAGGGTTAATTTCCTCTCTGACACAGGCAATCAACCAGAGGGTCTCTGTGAACTTATCCTGCTCGACTGAGAGGAGTGCAACCAAGTGCCTTTCAGGATGCTCTGCCACAATCCAAATATTGTGCTGGTGAGACACCTGCACAGCAGAACCCATCAGACCTCAAAGAGGTGATGTTCACCTCAATATGTCTATATTCTGGAGTCCATCATACCTTTGTGACTTCTGAGGACAGATGAGAATGAGTCTCTTTCAGGCGAGAAATAGAGCTGTGGCTTAGACCTCCCACAACTGCCATCAATGTGTTGAAGTTCTGGAGGTGAAGGAGCTTCTGCAGGAGAGATTAATCATGAATAATTAAAAATTAACAAAATACAGGTAGCAGCTACTCAATGTCACACACAACAAGGTAAAGGAGACAACCCACCATGGCTAAAGCAGAAATCACTAAACCAGGGCACATAAAAGAATGGTTCAGCATTTTGGTTTTTAATTAGCTTGGCCCCAGAAGAAACACACAATAGTGACAGCTGCCAACTGGAATACAACAAAGAAAAATTATTATAAAGCTATGTCTGCTAATTAAAAAATGCAGGCACACCACACCTGGACAAATAACCTCCAGTGGTGTTGAACAGGTTATTCACTGAGGAAATAATGCAAAGAGCATCAGCTAATTTGTTTACTGTTATCTCCATTTATATTCCTGCTTTGTAGTGGAAGAAAAGACTCATCTGCAAGACTTACCTGTGCAACATTGATAAACTTTGTGATTACTTCTGCTCTTTGCTGGGGTGTTGGTTTGCTGAGAACCATGAGCTGGACCCATTTAGAGATACCATTAAATAAAGCAATAGATCTCTCCAAAGTAGGATTGTTCTCCAAGCAGCCATGGATCACATAACTTTGGTAGTCTGTGAACTAACAGAGAAAAGACACTTCCAGTAAAACAGTGGACAAACTGGAGAATCAAATTGGAACTTTAATACTTTTCTTTTTAAAGCTCCTCTTATTTAGAAAGTGACCGTGACTCAGGGTCAGCAGACCCTGCTGCACAGCAGCTCTTCCTTAAAATCTTTTTGCTGTTGTTTTGGTTTGGCTTTTCCTTAAATGTCGACTTACAACTTGTTTGTGTGTCAGGACGTACAGAAGCCTGCAAGATGAGTGTAGTTTCTACTTCCATCTTTCCTATAATTTACTCAACACATTTAATTCTGTGTAGTGATATTTGACACCTTCAAGCCATGGTACTCTATAGGATCCCCAAAATTAGATTTCCCTAAATATCTGAAAAACAGTTTTCAGTTGTTCCTTAAATGGAGGTGTTCAGTAACTTATGACATAATTTTAGCTTGTGTAGGGAGGTGCTAGGGATGCCAGACAAGATGGGTTTAGCTGATCAAAACCAGCCTCCTAGGAAAACATATGATGGCATATACTCGAACACAACAGATGCTTTTCTCCTAGCTGCAGATAAACAATATTTTAGTGTTCAGACAATTAATTTAAAAAAAATATATAGTTAACACTGTCTTCCTTCTCCTACATTTTTTTAACAGGTAAAACCAAAGACAGAATTCAGACTAATCATATTCTACAATTACCTATCTTTGAGAGAACAAGTAGTACAAGATTAATTAAACCTCACTGGTTCCAGAGAATCACCTGTGATAGCAAAATCCAAGCTGAAGAATTAACAGAGAAGCTAGAAACAGCAAGTAAAAAACCACGAAGTTATTTGTGGGTTTGAATTTTCTTCCTGGAATCCCCACAGGAATTCAAATGCATCTTAAATCTAATTAGAAATCCTTGCCTTTTTCCTTGTCCTCCCCTCCTTCTTTGAGGTTAGCGTTGCACAGATCACAGTAGGGCATTTTCCTGTGATTTGAAGTCTAGAGTAATTAACCTTTGAACATTATTAAGAGACATCAAAAATGATTCTATTTAGACTGGCCTCAGCTCCTCATTGATCTCTTTTTCCTTCCTCATTTGAAACAAACAAAAAAACCTTATAAATTTTTCTTAGTTTGGGAGTTGGATTTCTCTCATGCTCCTAAACACTTTAAAAAAAAGTCTCATTTGTCATCTTGAGAACTTACTGCTTCCATTTGCCACCTGATACAGTAATATCACATGACCTTTTCATATGGATATTTGCCAGCAGAAATCAACATTTCTTTTGGCATTTGTCTTACCCATTTGTTTTGGTTTAGCTTCAAATTTAGTTTTCATCCACTTTTGCCTCTTGTCTTTGTACAATCCTCTGTGAAAAGAAGCAACTGTGCCTGAATTTCCCTCAGTGCCAAAAAACATCAGGCATGAAGAAGGTCAAGGAAGTACATGGCTATGTATGTCATATGAGGGAGTATAAAGATTCACTACACTGAAATGTGGAGAATGAAGTCAGCAACGTGAAACCATGTGAACACTCTTTAAAGACAGGCTCCTAATTGCAAGTGACAAAGTTGTAGGCTTCTTACAGAAATTCTCCTAAAAGATTTGTGCTCCAGAAAGGTGAGATGTTCAGCTAGCTCAATGGGCTCCAGATGGTCAAACAGCAGGCAGGCTTTTCCTTTCTTAGAAATCTTTTTCCTCTGTGTAACTCTTCTCATCCAGTCATAGGAAGGACTGCAAGAGAATAGGAATGTCTCAGTTCTGTTTGGGGATATGTCAGTGCAGCCCGTAGCTGGTGCATATCATGTGAAATAGACCAGGGAAGAACCATGAGAATTCCGGTCTGTGACATCCAGCACATCACAAACACTTAGAATAAGACCTGTTCAAGAGTGTGACAGAGGATAGGAGTTTTGGATGGACTACTCCAAGTGATAAATAATAGCAGGTTTCTATCACAACATAAGGATGACATATTCTTCCCCACGATACAGGAAGCAATAATTAAAGATGCTTTAGAAATACAAGAACAGTTCACAACAAATTCAGATGTACTTGAATAACATCAAGGGTTAAGTTTTCCTCTGTAAGTCCACAGGTCCCTGAAGCAATAGAACAACAGAGACAGCCAAACACTGTGCAAATGCTGTATTTTAAAAGAAAATCTACAATATCAGATGAGATGGAAAAGCATATCTGGTGATGCTTAAAAGGTAACTTTCATTCCAGCTTGTCAAGGAAATAGTAGTTGTAGTAATTTTGATATAATGCACCTACATATGTGAATGCTAAAAATTCTCTAGTTAAATAATAGAAAATATTGCAAAAAACTAACAGATTACAAATGAGAGGACAAGAAAGCTTCCTTGAGAAGACTTAGGATTTACACAGCATGCTAGTCACTACAATGCTTGATATTTTGTAGGAAAACTTGTAGAAAAAAAATGTAATAATAGTCTCTTAATTGGCACTTGCTTTGTCAGAAAACTAATTTATTTCCTATTAATATGAAAAAAATTTACACACAGATAGGAATCTTATCTTTACTGTGTCACTATAACTTCAAAATTTTAGTAGCTTCAAATTTAAAGACTATTTTGAAAGTGCTATTTTTGCTCTCTCAAGATCAAGATGGGCCTTAACATGTTTATACTTTGTACAAAACTAAAATCCTGTTGTTCCAGACACAAAGATATCCTTGACATGACATCCTTACATGCTGGAGATATCAATAAGATGGATGTGATCCTCATATCCAAGCTGGCTTGCTAATTCTTGAAACTCTTCAGTCAAACGAATCAGCCCAAGATCCAAGTTAAACTCTGCAGGAAATTCCAAAATCCAGTATCTGAAATCCACAGAGAGCAGTTAAGAGATGCCCACAGATGCAGGTATAACATTCAGTACTTTTTTCAACAGGGTTTATTTCAGATCAACTGTTCTTTGGACAGAGAGAGTGAACTCACCCTGTTCCTTCTGTAAATATTCGTGACACTGAAGTGGCAAAAGCCACTTTATCTTTTAATTTTTTTTGCTTAACACACAACAGCACAACAAAGCAACATCCCATTGAAATGCAAAATTAAAGTGATGCCCACAGAAGTCGCACACAGTGTCCTGACTTGGACTGCCAGGACACCCAGATAACTCTTGCACTTAGTCCCTGCCTAAGTGAGGCAACTTTGTCTGCTCAGAAAAGACTTTTCAATGAAAATGCAAACATGCATTTGAGTGGCAGTTCCACCAGGATAACTGTGTAAAGCAGATGTAAGCCACATGAGTTTACATGTAAACCATGTAAGCTCCTCCTCCACATAAGGGGGCGTGGAAAAGGCTTTTTCAGCCCTGACTTCAGTAACCTCCCCTCACCTTCCTTTTCAGTGATATAACTTCATCCAGAGGAAGGAGGAAAAAACATTTGTTTGAGTGAAGCAAGTTATATCATGATTACTTAAAAAATCATGCTTCCTCTTTTACAGGGAAGTGTACCTGCATAAGAACAGCCCAACACATGAATGCTTTCCCATGAAAACAAGGTCAGAGCAGCTGGTGCAAGGTTTGGAATACACCCAACATGCAACAGCTCTGTCATCACTAACACACTCCCGTCACAAGAAATTATTTATAGATTGCAAGGGATTGCATGAATTGAAGTCTACAGCCCAGACACAATTTTCTTCTCCCACACTAAGTTAAACCTGGAAGCAAAATGTGTCCCTGCTCTGTGTGGCGCTGAACTTGTTGCCCTCTGAGAGGCTGATAAATCATAACACTCATGAGCCAGACAAGTCTTCCGTCAACCTTTTTAGCTCGATGCATTTAAGTGTCTCTTAAAAGCTGGATTGCTCAACTTAATTGTTTTAAACACACAGAAATTCACTCTTCACTGCAGAATGGAGACCAAGTAAAAAAAACCAACCAAACAAAATTACATTGATAGTATCAACAGAACCATAAAACCAAAATGCTAGAGGACCAGAAGTGCATTTACCTCATGAAGTAGCAGATTTTCAATCTGAATTCATTGCAGTTCTCCCCATCGGCGTCTCTGTAAGTATGTTAGCTAAAGAAAACTCTGTGTGCCTTAATTCAGCAACATTGTTTTTATTCACTGGAGGCTGATATTTGACCAGCTCAATTTAATAATTGAGCATCAAACTTTTCTTCTAGGGATAACCACATTATGCCTCTGATACTTCATTTGCTTTCACAACAACATTGGGTACAGAGACTATTTCCTGCCTGCCCCTTTTTTTTCCCCTATCAAAAATGCCTCTATTCTACAATTCTGAATATTCTGCTAAAAGGCTTCTTGCCAGATCTGGCTAACCAAACATGATAATAGTTATGATTACTAAATTAAGAGGTATAAATGACATATAGGTCCTTAGATACCATGGAAAATTCACTGTAGTCAAAGGTCAACCTGCTGTGATACACTTGGAAAGTTATCTTGGCCTCATATTTGCAGTTATTCAAGGTCGATGGAAAGTCTGTATTCTTGTACATATGGAGAAAGCCCACAAAGTCTTTATATGAGCATAAAGAAGCTCACAAACTTCCACCTTTTAGGCTGAAGAAAAACTCACCTCTAAACCTTGTTTGTCACTAATTAATTGGCACAGTTTTATAACAGTCAGGAAAACAATCTGCTTTTGCCACTGTAATGCCAATTGGCAGCACTTTGTGAAAGGATATGTGGACAGAAGCTTGCCAGCCAGCTCTGTTGAAGGCAGATACCACCGATGCATTAAAAGAAAGGTTCTTGGCAAATGGCTGGAACACGGATTTCCTTTGTCATCTGCAAAAGAGAAACAATGAGTTAAGCCCATCATGAAAGAGGGGAGGTTCTATTCTTCAAGCACAGTCAGAGAGAAAGGATTGAAAGTGGAAGTGTTGGCTCATTATCTAACAAAAAGTGAGGAAAGAACATCAGAGCACGAAAATACCCCTTGTACAGTAACTTGCTAGAATGCAGTGGCAGTTATTTAAACAGAGGGAAAAACCCAAACCAATGCAGATAACAGGCCACAGCAAAAAAAAGTAGGGCATGGGCAGCTCTGTGCTAAACTTTATATAAGGACAGTGCCCGTACCCTAAGGGACAAATCCAAAATTAGTCCACCAAGAGGGTGGGAAGATGATTTATGTACAACTACATCCAGTATTTATTTTATTGCGGATTTAAAGCTTTTTTTTAAGCTAGCAGTTAAATTATTTTAAAAATCAATCTGGTTCAAGGAATTCAGTGTTAATGCAGCACTTCACATCTGTGCCCGAGGTCACATCTCCAGCTGCCTAACAGAGACCCTTGTTTCTTTGCAGTGTAGCTACTGAAACTACAGGGTGTTATTCCCTGGCAGACTGGATGACATCTGTCTTCCCCAACATCTGCAATGTTAGATTATTCTCTGTCTGTCCCTTTTTTAGAAGACAGTAGATGATATGATGTATGAAACAGGAGCCACACATGGACTATGTTTGTCAAGAGAGTGTGTATACAAGAAGAGACACTATTTCCAACAGACAAGTGCATGGGCTCTGCCAATACTTCGATTATGTTCTAGAGCAACAAGTTTGATGGTGGCCTACAGAAATGGAGGTATGGGATTCACTGTAGATGGTAGCAAGGTCTGTCCATCCATCAATTGCTCAATCTCTCTCACCTTATCTTATCTTTAGATACTTATTTCTCTCCACATGGCAGAAAAAATCAGTACTCCATTGTAATCAAAATCTGCCCTGTATCTCCAGAGAATCTAAATGTAGCTTTGTGAATCAAAGCCCCTTTGAAACACTTAAGCCCATTCATGAACTCATTTGACTGCAACGTGATATATGCCATGATTAATGGTGTTATGGATCAAGGTCTTTTTCATCACTTCTTTCCCTCAGACCTGGTACATCACATTTTAATAAGAGTAAAAAGATTACATGAGCCTTAGGTCATATTGTTCCCAATTATTGCATGATGATTTCGAAAACCTTTAAAAAAATGACTGGTCAAAACCACAGCTGTGTAACCACTCAAGACAGAGATCAATGCCAGAAATAACTCCTTGAATAATTCATCTAAACATTTCTCTTGGTAAAGGCCAGCATTTTAAAAAACACCATACCCACAGTTGTGCATTATCTGTATTAAGAAAATGTAATACAGTATACATGTGATTAAAATTGTGGCTTGCATGATTCTGGGCCAAATTGAAACATGGAAAATTTTACAGAACAGGAATGTTCTTAGCCAAGAGAAAGACTGGCTAAACCAGAGAACAGCAGGATTTATATTAAAAGGTTAAGTTCAATAACAACAAAATAAAATATTGAAAGAGCATACCAAACATTTCAATACAAGTGTTCAAAAGCTCATCTAATGTTGCAGCCTTTCCAAGAGTGTTTGACCCCATTGTCTTTTAATCGTTGTCAAAAAATAAGAGACATTTTCACCAAGTAGAAGGATGCTTCTTCAAATGCCCAGCTTTTTCACTTTATTTTGTTGGTTGCATTCTTAGCTGGACTTCAATGAAAATCTGAAGAAAGTAAAAGAAATCATAATTATATGACTATATGGAAGAATAATCAGGATGCAATGCTTATAAGTTCAGCTTGTCTTTTCTATAAATTGCTTTTTTTTCCCACATGCTACAGAACATGTGAAAGATTGACATAAGCTTTCCCTGCATTCCAGCTTGTGTTTCCAAGCATTGTCCAATTGTTTGTCCACTAGCATAAAATAAATCCAGGGTCATAAAACAGAAACCAGATGGTAAATGAGGGTCTGTATGTACAATGACGCACATTTTGTTCAAATCATTCTATTTACACTCGATAAGTCACTTTTTTGTTAATAACTCTGCTTTTATGCTTTTAAGCATAACCATTTTCCCCTGAGGGGTTACTGGTTCATGATAATGCTAATGGTCTTAATTGGCACAGATCACATAAAGTGTTTAATGAAGTTCATAGCAAATATTAAACTTGGAGGCAATTTTTCAAAGGACCTTAAGATCAGCCTTTAAAAATAAAATAATCTTCCCACAATAGCTGGGCAGTCCCAGAGAGCTGAACACATACAGAAACTTCTGAATTTTATTATGCATCTACTATGAATTTAAATATCAGATATCCATTTATCTGAAGATGCACAGAATACTCTGTTACAAGTTTTCAGAAGTAATTTAAACAAATTTAAACAAATCAAAGTATATTTAAACAAATCAGTGTTTTATTATCTATCTGTGACTAAGCCCCACTACTGCCTGATCACACCAAGTATTTGAAATGTGATAAAAAAGTACATCCGTCAACTTATCTAGAAAAAAAACCAAACCAAAACCAAGAGTAGAACTAAAATAGTCCTTGGAGTGAAACGACACAGGAATTTGGGAAATTCATTTTCAGAAGTCATTGCCCATAACATCAACTTTTTAAAGCTGGTCGTGCAAAGCACCGATGAACTATACACCTGTTTTAATTCACCCACAAATACCAAGTTTTTCAAACCCACCGTGTCATGGACCTCGCACTGCAAATCCAGTCGTGGTAGGACTGGCATTTTTCACCCTTTTCACAAAACCACCCTGACTCCCTTGCCACTGGGCAGTGTTACCATGAACACAGTGACACACCGAGCTGTGTCTCTGTCTACTTGCAGCTCTGCCAATATCGCTGTGATCCAGCCACCCAAAGCAAGGCAGACAGTGGCAGCTTTACTGGCCCTGCTGCTGTCACTTCAGCCAGCCAGCTCACACCAACAGCACAGGCAGGTGTGCTCCTTCTTCAGCAAAAGGCAACACATTCTGACACAAATCCCAGCTTCCAGAAAGAGGAGAAATCCCTTCTCATTAATGGTAGATCTGTACTACTGAGCTGATCATGCTCAGACTAGCCTGCAGCTCCATCAGTGAAATCTCTCAACCTCCCAAGAAGACTTAGCATATGTAAGCTGCTCATTGCTGGCCAATGCTAGATCTCACCTGCACCTCATATCCATTTAGGATATCACTGATGGGTCAGGGATGCTCTAGCAGCACAGTGCACTGCATCCCAGCACCTGGAGAAGTGTCCTGCACTGGACACTTCTCTATAGACCCAGCTTCAGGGTCCTGCAGGGCTGAGCCTGTTTGATGCATGCAGCAGTGTTTTGCTTGGAAGAGCATCAAAATATTCTATCCAGCCAAAGATGCAAGTCCTATGAGGAGCAGCTGAGAGACCTGGCATTGTTTAGTCTGAAAAAAGGTAGACTGAGGGGAGACTTAACCATTCTCTACAACTGCCTGAAAGGAGCTTGTAGCAGTTGGGGGTTGGCCTCTTCTCCCAGGAAACAAGCAACAGAATGAGAGGAAATGGTCTCAAGTTCCACCAGGGGAGAAATTTAGATTGGATATTAGGGAAACCTTAACTGGAAGAGTGGCCAAGCATAGGCTGCCAGGGAAGTGGCTGAGTCACCATCCCTGGAGGCATGTAAAGGATGTGTAGATGTGGCACTTAGGGACATGGTTTGGTGATGGACTTGGCAGTGATTTGTTAATGGGTGGATTTGATAAAATTGTCTTTTCCAACCTAAACAATCTTATGATTCTGTAGTATATTTTTTAGATGTGTTCCTACAACCAGGTTCTTTCTGGTCTCATCCAGCAATGGATTTAGACATGCCAATCTCCCCTGAAGCTGAGAGGATCTTGGAGGATGTAAGCACAGCTCATGGAACAGGGAGTTTCTACCAGTCAGGGCACACATGATGCCACAGTCCAAGCCAGCCAACAAGAAACTTCATCAGAGAGGTGCAGACATTAGATTCTGCCCCTCTCTCCTAGGTGGAAGAAAGCACTCTCCTCTGAATTTAGTGGTGCAGAACCCCCTCTTGAAAGAATGTGTCTGTTTTTCTAGGAATCACACAGAGATGCTGTTTGCAACAAACTGAGGGGAAACTGAGCTAATCCTTTCACACAGTAAACAGAGTATGCACTTAAGAAAAAGAGGGAGGTGGGTACAAGCTTCAAGCCTATGTAGCAGGTGGTGTCCTAAGGGCTGGCTCTGGGGTTGGACTGGGCAGCCTCAACCCTTCCTGCTAGAGCTGGGCTAACACCAAAACCCCAAACTTGTGTGAAGTGAACAAGAGAATGAAGAGAGAAGTGTGGCTCTCTAACCAGCTGGTCGGGCCACAAGAGCCATGCTTACACTAGGGTTATCCTTTCTTCCCAAGACTGTTTTTGTATTTAAAGTGAAAAAAAAAAAAAAAAGAAGTAAGCAGAGCATTTGCTTGGTTTGCTTTCAGAGTTAACCAGCAGCTGCGCAGTGTTTTTCAAGATCACAACTTTGTGCACTTAACTTTTGATAGAATCTCACTTTGGGCATGCTTTTTCTCCTTGACCATACTCAAATCCTTCTCTAAGTGCTTAAATAACTGTGTAATTTTCACAAAGCCAGCTATGTAGCTGTTCCAGATTCATCTGACTTAGGTTTTCTTTCAAGAGGAGAAAAACAAAATAATTTGCCATTTCAAAATATTTTTAAGTCAGCACCTCAAAAAATTAAACAGGGAAAAGCTATTGCATTTTTTGTCTAAGCCTAGAAAATTGCTGAGCATGAAATGTAGTAGTGGAAAAGATTTGATCTAACTTTTTTTGTTGGTTTTCCCATCATCTATAAAATATAGTATAGGGGAGTATTATCTCTGTCTTCCACTAACAACAATATAAAGGCACCCATATGGTAATTAACAAATAATGCCCTGGGTAAAATTGAAGGTTTGGTCTTTCTCTTCAATTTTACAACAACTATTTATGCAGTATACACCTAGATCCTGATACTACAGTGCTGTCCTCCCAAACAGCCTATCTAAAGGTCAGAGCAATATTATAATAATGTTTCTTAAAGAAGAATAAAACATTTCCACCAAGTGAAGAACTGGCTGACTGGGTCCAAACCAAAACCTGCTAATGCATCTCTTGTCTGCAGACTCCAAAACCCACAACCATTACGTCATTACTTGTGTGATTACGTGCTGCCGTTCTACTAAAGCAATAAAGAAATTGTCTGATATCATGCCACAATGATATCCAACCACACACCAGCACCTGTAGAGATGGATGAGTAAAATAAACTCTAAATTTAATCTACATAAATTAAATCAACTATATTACGTCAATGGTTCAGTGTAAGAAAGGCACAAAATTAAAAATAAAATAGAATCATAGCAGAGTTTTTCTACATATAAAAAATTAAAAACATTTTAAATATGTGGCTATTATTAAAAAAATTGATTGTCAAAAGTGCAGTTGGACTTCCAAAGATAACTTTGAGAACCTCTGTCCCCAGCTGCTTTCCCATGTAACACTGAAATATTTTATTGTCATCCGGCTGTTTCAGGGAATGACTGCCCGCTATAATGAAACTAATAAATAAATTTTTCCCTTATAATGGAATTATAAATCCTATTTGGTTTACTGTGATTAACACGGACTATAAGGGACACAAGAGGCACACAGTCCTCTACAGCCACCTGTTCTCATTTCTTTATCAGGCCACTTGGAATTACAGTCTCCCCTGCAAGTCCTGCTGGCAACCCACCACATGCTGGGAAGGGTTTTCAGGGGATAACCAGGAAGAGGTGAGGACTGCAACAGCAGCAATACCATCAACATAGACCTCAGCACTCACTGAAAGCCAACAGCTTTTTCTCCTTTATTTAGGCAATAAAACCAGCCATAATATCCCTATGAACCAAGTCATGATGTCCGCATGTCATGCGTTATTTTATGAAATACTTCTATCATGGGATGTGCACTTCCTCCCTAGGGGGAAAGCAGAAACAACTGCAGTGATGTGCACAGAGGAGTTTGCCATGGTCTGAACTACAAAACATAGAGTTCTTCCAAGCCATGCCATCACCCCAGCTGCCACATGCACAGGGCTCATTTGAGCAGATAGGTTTCCACGGTACTTTTGTGCAGTGTAATGGATTTTGTGTTCAATGTTTTGGAGGTCTTGAGATGGTGCTATTGTGGACTGTCTTGATAGATTACTTGAAACAAGCTGTGAGCTCTTGAGACAGATGCTGTCAGGTGCAATATGTTAGGTTTTAGAAGAAACAGGACACCCTGCCAGCAAACTTGTGATCTTATGCAAAAGCACCAAATGGTGTGAACAGGGTGGGCAGCATGAAGCCAAGGTTTAGATGTTGGCTACTGTCATTAGCAAAATCAGATGACTTCACTTCTACTGCTGGAGGCTACCAAGGGGAGGTCCACACCCACAACCTACAGCAGTTTAAATAATATTAAAATGTTAAGCCTGTACAAATCCATGTTTGGGCACTCTCCTGTGGATTTCAGGCAAATTGTATCAGTTACAATAGGTGCAAACTAAATCAGTCAGTTTTAAATAGGCTTAAATTTGGCATACAGGGTAAAATTCATTCAGCTAAATTAAATTCAAGGAGCTCTTTAGCCAGACCAAATTAAATGTACATGTAGCATTTTCCCCATTTATTAAAAGCAGTCTATTTTCCTTCTGCTTAAAAACAAATAGAGGCATATGCAAAGAGTCCCACCTTGATACAGAGGCACCTCTGTGGATCTCAGTTTATTCATAAATTTTCCAGAGGTCTGCACACAGAAGATTTGTATTCTTTACAAAATTAGGATATTCTTGGGGCCTTAAATAAGCCAGACCTCCCCTCTTCCTCCCTTCTCCAAGCCTACACAACACATCAGTGAATGCTTGCATTAAACAGCTTCCACTTGGCAGCTGGAGGAGTGCTAAGTGGGAGCAGCTCAACAGGGAAATCCAATCAGTAGCAATATGCAGAAAAAGAAGCTGAGAAGAAATCATGGGCCTCATGAGAAAGTTTAAAGGTACCTTCCCTTGCTACACCTTTTTCCATTATTCTGTCTTAATCATATCCAGGGCAGGCTCTTCAGGACAGAGGTCATCTGCTGCCCTGTAGATGTAATGGAGTCTCTCACAGCAAGACCCTTTCCTGTTATTAGATTCCACATGTGTTAGTGTAATTGACCATAATAAGAATCCCAGCTAGGACTGCCCCTTTGCAGGTGCCATCAAGAAATCTGTTTGGGCTCAAGTCAGCACAGATATTAGGCTGCCCACTGTGTGGTTCCTGGAGTTTACTCTCTGCCAGCAGTTATGTATCTCTTGCAGCTGGTCAGTACCAGTTTATTCATCACAGCAGACACAGCTCTGTTTCTAGAAAACTCTTGAGCAAGTGACACAGGGGGTCAGGTTTCTCCAGGGTCTGACACAGGCAGGAGCTGTGCTAGGCAGGACAGGGCAGAGATGCTGGGCTGCCAGGCAGCCCAATGCCACTGCTTCTGCCCAGCTCATGACCTCAGCCATCACATGCAGCTGGCTGCAGGATGGCACATCTGGCTTACTGATGATGTTTGTTGTATGGAGCAGGGACACAGAACAAGGGAGAGATTGTGGCACTGCTCCATGAACACAAGATAAAAGTCTTGCTGCAGAAAAGAGAGGATACAAATGGAATATGGGAGTCTTGGCTCATCTGACTTCCCATTCACCTTTGTTGCACACCTTCAGATCGTAGTTACACAATAAAAAACAGCAACTAGCTGCAGCCTATTTCTTTGATTCACTTTTTTTTTTTTTTTTTTTTTTTTTATATCAAAGAGGAACTTCAAAAGACACCGAACAACAGAGTGAGATGTCTGTGTTTGAAAAGAGGATAGGACAGGTCTCTGCTGGTGGCTAGCTAAAGCCAATCCTTTGGTGAGACAACCAGCAGTGCACGAGGTCAGGGTCTGTACTCAGCAGTTTCTCTCCACTGCTGCTCCCTTCCCACTCTGGTCCTATGCTCCAGCATGGGTTCTCTGTGAGCCACAGTCCCTTCAGAGGTGCACTTGCTCTCTCATGAACTTATCAATGGGCCAGAAACTCTTCAGGGAAGTACCTGCTCTGCCACAGCACACCTCCTCGTCCTCTGACTTTATTATTCCCTCTCTTCTTCCCTCCTCCTATCCATTCCCTTGTTCTCTCTGTGTTTCCCCCTCAGAATTTTCTGCCTTTTCTTAAATATGTTTTTGCAGAGGTGCCACAAATTTGGCTGACGGGCTCAGCTGAATGGGGTCCCTTGCAAAGACAGTTGGAAGTGGCTGTGTCTGACATGAAGGACAGCCCCATGCCTCCTCCCATGGAGGCCATTCCTGCAGACTCTCTGCTGCCTAAACATTGCTATTTACATCCAGTATAGCCTCTAAGGGATGAGCACTTGTACCTTAGTACAAAAGTATTCACATTACAAATACTCAAAATATATTTTATTATGCTTAATTTTGAGAGAAGGCTCCACTAAGCTTAATATTTACTTTCTCAAGTCACCCAATCAACACAGAAGGGTATTATAAGCCATTTCAAGCCCTAGACATCTAGTCTTCTATGGGAACAGAGGTTAAATTAATAGGGCCACAGGAAAGAGACCAAGTGGATATATGGATCCACTCACATGGACTACCCAGGTGTTAGTTCAGACCCACACACATAAGACCATGGTGTCTTGTACAAGTTCATAAATTAGCATATGGAGCACAATACAAGCTGACCTAAGATAAAAGAGAAGCTTACAGAAATTGTGAGGAATGCCAATGGACAGTCACACAACCAAAAGCTTTCAGAAATCAGAAAGTCATTTGATTGAGGCTTGAGCTGCTTAGATAACATTTTGTTTAGCATTCTTTCTGTGAAACATAACCAAGATGATTTCAGAGAAAACATGACACCTCTACCCGCCCCCCCCCCAGGTTTTCTCCCTTATAATTCACCTAAAATAATGGACAGCCTAATAACTGGATTTGTTAAAAACAACAAAGGTTACATTCTGAATTTCAATACTAACATTTTATGCAATTGGTAATCTACCATATTTTAGGTTTGTCCCATCTACTTCTATATTTGTTTCCTGTATTTACTTTGTTGGTATTTGCCTCTGTAATTTTAACTCCAGCTAATAAATGGCAGTAAAATCTGAGCAGATATCCTTGGTTTGTTCCATATACTATGCTGATGACATCTGCCACTTTCCATGGGTCAAGGTAGTAGAGCTGCCCAGAATGCATCAGGTTAAAAGGGAGAGCTGAGGAAGAATTCAATTTGTCTTCCAAAGAAGGAAAACTCCCAGCCGTACTTCTCAGTAGATTCGTCATGAAAATGATTTTGCTATTCCCATTAAAGTCAAATTACCAGTATCAGACATTTGATTAACATGTGTGACACCAGGGGATGCAGCTCTTCTGAGAATCTTTCTGCTTCAGACACATTAGAGATCTCCAGCACTGAGGGAGAGGACAGCAGCAGCAGTAAGAGTTTCACATACTCTAACTTGATCTTTTTTCAGAAGCCAAGCAAGACACAATCAATACCTCCTACAAGTTATCGTACTGCCTCTAAGCCTTCCAAAAAACTCATGGCAATTATATTAGCTATTCCCAGACTTGCAGAAAGCACATTTCAAGAGTAAGTCTGCTTTGTTAGCTTAGTCAAGTCAGGGTTAAAATACATTTTGTCAGCATATATTCACAACTGTTACCTGCCTATAATGAGGCTGGTCCAGCTTCATTAAAAAAAACAATTCTTTTAGTTATTTTTTAAAAAATCTGGGTAAGTAATCAACTGTTCAGTTCTGAAAGACAAACCCCCAGAATATTTATTATCATATATCTGTTACAAAATATTTTAATATTTTATTATTGTTTACCTTAACCAGCTATGTTCTCTTCAAGACAAGCCAGAAAAATCACACTTATTTATTAATTAGATTACTAAGAAATCCTAGGCCCTATCTGCCTCACTTTCTCATATGTTCAGCTTGAAAATCTATCACAACGCTTGTTATTTTTATCTCATTTTTAACTAAGCCAAAATTTTTCAGTAGTGGCATAGTCCTGGGTAGTGACTTCTTTCAAGCTGTTACATATTTCAAGAGTTATGACAGTTTTAGAAGTCAGCACTGCTTTTAGTTTCACACAATTTTTCAATCAATTTTAAGGCAAAGAGGAGTCATAACAGCATGTAATGTGTATTAAAATTCAGTAAGTTGGGTATCAAGTTCATGTCCAATAAACCCATATCTTCTAAATCAATTTTTCCCTTAGAAAAAGCTTTTTCACTCCATATAATTCTGTAATTTCCAGTTGTTTCCCACTGTAGACTAACTACTCATGGAACAATAGTTTCTGGGCCCCACATTGGGAGACAGCCACAGTGCAAACATCTGTGCCACCCTTTGTAATGGTGCCACAGGAATTGCAGACACTTATTGATTTTCTCAGGATTGTGTTGGTCACCCAAACAGTAGAGATTATAGCTAAGAGTCACAAAAAGTAAAATATTAAAATTTTAATTTTAAAAAACTCCCCCTCTTCCACTGGTCATCTCTGCAGCTATGTTGTATCAAGGTAAGATAAAATCATTATCTGCAGTCACAGGTACCACTAGGGAGAATCCAACATCCCCTACTTACCTGCTATCATTTTTCAGTAATGATGATCATATTTGATTTCTCACTCTTTCTGGTTTCTGGCCTCTCCCAAACTGAAGAACAACTGCAGCTACTGTACACCTACTAAAAGTAAGGGTATCACCTTGTGAAAAGGGGAGGTTAAGTGCATGTTCATTTTTTCTTATGCAGTCCTGTTAACCCCTACATTCCCTCACATCTCTCCTCCTGAATTTACAATCTATACTACCCTGGTGTGAGGAGTGGCCTCCCTGTGTAGTGAGAGCAGTTTTGCTGCCGACCTTGCCTCCTGTGACTACAATCAAAACCTAGCTTGACTTCAGAAATATCTCAACCACATATTTACAACCTGGGAAGTACTTATCAGTGCAGTAAATTGAAGGCAGCAACTGGCAAAACAATAAAGGCAGGAAGAGGCTTTCAGAGACTTAAGTAATGGGAAACTGGATGTCTGAGATGGAGCAAGACAGAGCTAAAAGAACAGAGGGCAGGACAGAGCTTTGGCTGCTCTCGCTCATTTGGCTGTTATGGTGCATTTGTAATCGGATAATCCTTTGCTTTCCCTTTGATGAATGTAGAAAATGGTTCACATGTAACTGCTATTTCCCCACAGACCTGTTAATAGGTCCCACACTAGGAGCATGGCTGGACCAGTTGCTAATGGGCAGCAACCCTTCTCAGTCCCTGGTGGCAGCTGCCATTCATTTGAGAGCCGTGGCCCTTCAGGGAGAGAATGCAAATGAGAATGGCACGCTAGGGAACAGTGGCAGACACGCATAGTGCAGACAGACCTGCTGTGTGACCCTTGGAGCTCATGCAAATTGCAGTCTCCTGCACGCTCACACGAAGCAGGGATGCCTGGCTTGGGTGCTGCAATGGTTTTGCAGCTGCAGAAGTCACCAGTGCCTCACGACTCACAGGCAAGCAGGCCTGCAAAAAACTGGCAGAGTAACAACACAGCCCAGAGGTCAGGAGAGATCCGGTATCTGTCCTTTTGGAATTCTGTCAGCAGATGCTGGACATCAAAGTACGTAAGCAGTTTCTCACCTCTAGTTGTTATTTCTGAGTTTCCCTTGGGAAGATGGGTGGAACAATGGCAACTCCAGATTTCCTAATGATGCAAAGAGAGCATTTTAAACACAGGCATGCAGAGATTCTTGGGACAGCTCAGAGTTTTTTTTAAATACTTAGCCTCCAACAGAGAAGAGCAGTAAAGAGATTATTATCTGCTTTTAGTGTGTCTGATTAGATTTTGTTCTCTTTTTTAAAGGAAACAAATCAACCATCAGTGAACTGATTAAACCTTGTTTCCTCATAAAGCAATCTACTAAGAAACATGCACTGGTTAGTACAAATGTGAAGAAACAGCATACCTCTAAAACTGTTTATTGTATTCAATAAATACATATTGTATTTATGATACAAGAAGTCTACAGAGTACAGGATATGAGAACAGTGTCACCGAAGTTTCTATATACCTAAATCCAAGCTCTTGGACTAGAGTGTGTTTTATTAATAACCACACACCTTCCTAACAATAAGACAGCTTGCAGCCAACAAGTGAAATGTCTTCTTTAAAAAGAGAGTAATGTAAGAATGTGCTGTACATAAAAATATACAGAACAGCAAGACAACTTGAAAAAGGGGAAGGAGCAGTATAAAAACAAAATCTCAAAGAAAAAAGAGGAAAAGCATCTTATAGTTCCTGCTTTAATAAGTAATACTTCAAACATGAAACTTTTATATTTATTTTGCTAATATTATTTTGGCAGTTATATCTTTATTGTATGAAAGGGTATTTAGCACAGGATTGCAGCTACACAAATATCCCACTTCCACAGCCACATAATACACTACTACCATAGAACTTCAGAAAAACAAACTTTATCAAAACTCATTGGTTAGGTTTGCAAAGCTCATGTCTTAAGATACAACACTGTAATTCTTTAAAGCTCATGTATGCTAAAGATTCACCATTATTTGAAAAGCAACATGAGCAGTTGCTGTAGCTGTAACAGCTGAGGCTCACATATTGCACCCAGTACACTTTTGGGGTGATAGATAAACCCCTGCCAGTTAATTGATAGTATAACAAGTGGCCAGTATTTACAGTGGCCAGTTCAGACCATCCCAAGCAACTTGAAAGACTCGTATTGATTGAATCCAAACCCGTTTGTATTGAATTTAAGGAGGTCACCCATAACTCTTTACTCCTTAGCATATATTATCAAATTTAAGGACGTTATCATGATTTCCTTACAGATCTGCTAAACTCCAATAATTCTAAAAAAAATAATAAATCCTGTGGCTATGTACCAAAGCTAATATCAAGTGAAAAATGTGCTCAAGTGAGGAGAAGAAATCAAAGGGTGAAGGGGTTGATTTAAAAGCGGATTTAATAGAGGCTTAAGGACTTGTTTTGCTTCCCCCAGTATTTAGAATTGAAAGACTGGTTGCTGTTGCAGTCAGGTTTTCAAAATAGCTCAGTCCTTTTCAAGCTCACTTATAGGAGCAAACTATATTTCTATAACCACTACTATACCAGATAACCATGCTCAAGTCAAATTTTACACCAATTCCTAATTCAATATCATTAAATCAATTCAAGTATTCTATAAAGAGATGGTTTTCAAACACAGACATGAAGGAAATTTAAGATATGTTAATCTGAAAACCACGTCTCTTATTTGAGTTCTGCAATATGAGCTGAGAACAAGATCCAAAAGAAGGATTAAGAGCCCAAATCCTGTCTCTCTTCTACTTCCATGGCCTGACTCCAGGGGTATGCTTCTCAGCCTGGTCTCTCACTTCTCACCTCCTCACCCCAGAAGGTGACTGTCTAGAGCTTGTAACCTCTTTTTGCACTTTCGGTATTAAAGTTTGAGTTAGCAAAATCAAGACGCTCCCTACTTAGGTCACTCCTAAATCCTTTCGGAATCTGTACACACAGAAGTTCTCTGCCTTGTCTGTGTTAAGCATCCTTTAGTCACACCTAACATGTCAATCCCACAGTACATAGGTGCAGTTGTGATGCCCAAATTCTTTTCCCAAGACCTCTGAACACTCCTTAAAACTATGGATCAACCCATCTAGTTAGTGGAAGGAGTGCAGATCTCCTGCCATCTTGGCTGAGACTACAGAGGAGATTTACCATCCTCAGAACCTACTATGATTTTGTACACTAACTACTATATATATATATGTATATATAATAGTGTAATTTCATATTACATTAAGTAATGAAGTTTCTTTGGTCTGCAGGGAGCAAGCAAGCAAGAGCATAACTGTATAATTTAAGGAGAAGAGCACTCACTCAAGAAGAGGGGTAAAAGGTGAATTCTAGTTCCTGCCCCAATTCCTACTTAAGATAAAAATACGCAGACAGTCATTAGGGCAGGGCCTTGAAACCAAGAGTTTTAGGAAGGGTGGCAGCTGTTCCAGGAAGTATGTGTTCATGGATTCAGCAAAGCTGAACATGAGTAAGCAAGCTAAAGTAGGCAAGACTTCTTTAGCAGAGGAGATTATTATTAGTGTTTTAAGGAAGCTATTTCATGAACAGTGTGATAAGGCTGGAATGTCATAGCTATTCTGATTTGGATGACAGAAATCACTATATATCTAGATAATGAGTTGACTGAAGCTCTAATTCAGCAAACTTTTTCTGATGTAATTTTCCCCACTGGTAATAAATTATGTATTTTCATAAGCTGGGGTTTTTTAACTTCCCACTAACAACACCAGGAATTTCCAAACAAGCTCAGGCCTCAAACAATGCATTGCTGTGAAACAAACAATTTACCAATGTGTGCCACATGAACTAGCACCAAGATTATGGATTGGGTGGACCTAAGTGAATTATGGGTTATGAATAGAAGCCTATCTGTAATAATGCTACTTCAAATTAAGGAAATTCAATTTGTTGAGCCCATAGTTTAAGCTAGAGAAATGTTCATTTTTCTAAAGAACATGGACAAGAGCACAGCATTACACACAATGAATATATGAACCTTTGGTCTTGTATCAGAGACAGCCTTATCAACATGTTTAGCAAGCATGCAAATACCCCCCCACAAGCTATATTCAGTCTATTTGACCATATCGTGTATGACTTCCATTAATTCCAGTCTCCAAAAATGATTTCTGTGTTGAAGATCCTCAACCTGTTTCAGGTATGGGGAGTAAAATATGCTTCAGAAATTATGGAAAATTCTTCTTCATCTCGAAGATCCTGTTCCTGCACACACCAGCACTCCAGACCCCTTTGCACAAACCCATCGCTACTATGAATGGAACAGGTTTCCAGAGAAGGGGTTGAAAAGATAGGCAGCTTTAACAGGAGTGGTAAGGAGTGATATATGAAATGTATTGATATATATATAACATGTAATATCAATATCTGTATATCAGCTACTGTATATTAAGCTTAGTATGAATTTTGTGGTAGTCCAAAGCGGACATACTGCTGAATCACTAATATTAAATTTGCATTAATTCAAGATGATACAGTTATTTTCTCTATGCAGGAACTAAATATATGAGGTATCTGAACAAGAATAGCTCAGGTCACACTAATTTTGCACATATTATTATGCCTGGCAGGTTCTCAAGATGCTGAAGCCCACTCCCCTTGCCTGAGAAAATCCAGATCATTAGTAAGGAGCATATATGCATAAATCACAGGTGGGAGAGTACTCTATACAGAGAGTCAAACCAT
This sequence comes from Certhia americana, assembly GCA_018697195.1. Taxonomy (NCBI): domain Eukaryota; kingdom Metazoa; phylum Chordata; class Aves; order Passeriformes; family Certhiidae; genus Certhia; species Certhia americana. The sequence continues at coordinate 75,987,925 of CM031859.1, forward strand.
TTCACTTATTTGAATATGGTTAAGGGGAGCAGTTATTCAGAGAAGTGAGACAGCAGACGGCCACCAAAACAACCAGAGTAGCTCTCAGGGGTAATCGTATTTTCTGTTGAGCTGTAAACATCAGCCCGTGGGTATTTCCACAGACCCACATGTTGATTCTGACCTCACACACACCTAGCTGAGCTTTCTGATTGGGTCTCTCATGAATTCAGCTCAGCAAATACCTATGTATTTGCAGGATTAGTCTTTGTAGCTGAACTGCACTCACCAGATCTGTTTTGTTGAAGTTGCTGGTATTTGCAGCTGACAATCTTTTACATTCATTATGAGAGAAAAGTTTCCTCCCTGTCACAAGACCTCTATTCCGGTGGTCAGGTAGTTTTTTTAGTTATGTTATAACAACAAGAAAACCTATTCATGAAAAAGAACTCCTTCACTGGCTATTCACACTGAATAGAAAAACACAGAGAAAAGCAATGAAGAGCAAAAACCAGAAGACCTGAGAAGTTGTTTCAGGCTTTTGATTCAAACTCTAAGGTAAAAAATCTTGCCATTTCTTATTTGTAAGAAAGGGCCAACATGAAAACAAATTTATCAAATTCAGCAGCGAAAAGTGAATATATCTTCAATATGTTAAAAGAAAACACTCAGCACAAGTTGCTTAGAGTACATGTACAAATTTATTGTAGCCAGGCCTGGGTAGCTTAGGAAAAAAAGAAAATGACACAAGTGCCCTTACAGCATTTTTTAAAAGTAATTTCCTCTCTTTATTCAGGAATATCCTGGGAGTGGCTCCTTGGTACAATGGCATTTTTAACTAGAGAGAGGGGATAGCACAACTGCAGCTGCTTCTCAGCTGGATGTTTTGTTATAGAGCAGAAATATACCCATTCAGAGAACTGCCAGGCTGCCCTGATCATTTCCTCAGACTAAAGGGAAAAGATTTAACAGAAACCTTATGATGCCCTCAGTGACAAGGATATGCACTGAAATTGTGCACAGGGACAGTAATGTCCCCACTGCTACTCAGTCTCCAGGACAATGTAATAAAAAAAATTCCAGGATGAACTTTCAGTTATATATTGGCCTTCATGCATCAAGGTACAATACAAGGGCAGAGCACTTCCCAGAACAAAGAATGCTGAAATTTAATTAATGTGCTTCATACCTTTGCAAACTTACCTTGACTTACATGAACACGTATAGTCAAGAAGCCAAGCATTGCTTTCTATGATTTTAGGATATTATAAAATAATATAAAAAGGTGGTGGCAAAGAGGTTGTGTTTTCTGCTCAAGTGCAAAATCAGTGTGTGCCCCAGTGGTGTTCCATGACAGATGCTGCACTGACAGATATTGTGGCTAGAATGCATGAGAAAAGCCAAAAAGCGAGAAGAGCCTGAAGACTGCACTATTTCTCAAAGTACACTGGCCGTGTTTAACAGTAAATAGTCTTAACCAAAATGAGTTAGTGATACAGACTGAAACAATTACACTCTTGAGAATCTTGTGTTGTTGATCAAGTTTTCTTCATTTTTGGACAGAGAATTTAAAAGTCTAGTCATGAATCTTGAATTTAATTCAGAATCAGATCCAGTAATGACAGCTGGAAGCTGTAAATAAAGTAGTGTTTTTTATCTTAAACTTTGCAGATCAAAGTGATGAGGTATTCTCCTTGATTGTAAATTACCTTAATAACCAACAGTAAAGAGGCACAAAACTGAACTCTCCCACCACATTTCTTTGAGACAATTCAGTTACTACTGCAACAAGATGTTTTCAGACATTATTACCTGAAGGCAATCTCAGTAGTGCAGTTATCTAATGCTTACTTTGTAATCATCAGTTTGCCTCATTTATATTACACTTAATTCCCAGCGCTGCCGGAGAATTAATCAGCTGCATGAGAGGCACGTATGGGTGGCTCCCAGTCCAGCTGGTGCACAGCCATGTGGCTTTACATCAACCTTCTGCACCAACGCTGGCACAGAGGCTGTGGAGAAGCAGGGATGAAGAAGTTACAGCAGGTATGAATCAAGTTCATGTCTATTTTCTGGTGGATTTGGGGTTTTACTTAGGTTTACAACAAGGTCCTGCAACAGTCCCGGATAGTTTGCTCAACAGAGAGTGTCCATTGCAAATACGAAATACAGTGTCTGGAAACAATCACACCATAGCATAATCTTACTCAAAAATCAGAATTCCTGCAGTTCTGAAGAAGAATAAGCTTATTCTGGGATCAGAATAAAAAGTGACAGGAAGCGAGTTATTCTCCCTGCCCCACAAGGAATGGAGATGTGGACAGGCTGGAGGGGTCCCACTGCAGCCAAAGTGCCCAGGGCACCAGGGGCTCCTGACACAACACCAGGTGCATCAGGACCTGTAGGTCTGCTCCATTAACGGTGTTCCATAGTATCCCTATGGGAGGGCTGCAGTGTGCTGAAAGTACTTCAGTTCCTGGTTCAAGAGACACAAACAGGCAGGAAGCCATACCGATTTCTGGTTTTGTGAACAATTGAAAACAATTGCTGTTTTTCTATAAAATTTCCAATTAACTGTCAAAATCATAAACCAAGGTTTAAAAGAAGTCTTCAAAGAGAAATTGTGTTTCACTTTCTTATGCAAGAAATCTTTGAAAAGCTTATTCTCCCCACGTTTAAAGGAGAGACAGCATGCAATGTGTCAGTGTTTACTCTTAGACCTTCCTCAACAGGACCCCGCTGCTCTATCTGCCCCTCTTTATCTTTCCCTAGAGCACCTTAGTCTTATCACATATCAAGACCCATCACTCATTCATCTGTTCCTGTTCCTCCTAAGTCTTTTTCTAAAGAAACCTGATTCATCTCTACGTAAATAATTGATCAAAAGTTCCTTTTTATGTATCCTACACTCTGTTTTTAAAAGAAAACTTCAGACTGTAAGAGTGAAAAATTATCAGACAGGGACATCAATCATTCATGAAGAAAAACCACAAAACATGCAAGTACCCAAAAATAAATTGAATTAAGGACTTGTAGATATTTAGGAGACTCATTACCTGGTTTTTAGAGAGGATTTCTCAATCCTCACAATCAAATTATGCATTATTATTCAGAGTGGCTCAATAATGTCTTAATCAGTGCATCTTCAGCCTTCTTGCATTTCTCTACTTCTACCTTTTCCTTTCAAAAAAATCTCTGCATTTGCCCCCAGAAAGTAACCAGTCACAAGCAATTTTGTTCAGATTGATCACGCTGTTTTGAGGGAGTCCCTCTGTCAATTCCTTACACTAATACTTTTAAACCAAACACTGAAATTTCTGTATATTCAAGTTGCATCACTATCTATTGACTAGCTCTACAGAGAAATGAAAATACAGTCATCATAAGCAGCCTCCTCACTCCATCATCTGAGTAAATAAGCACCATATTCTCTTGCTGGCTAGCACAAGGGTGAAACACCGTACCTGCCTTTCAAAGGCAAGATTGAAAACAATGCTGTTAATCACAGGTCAGGAAAATAAAATACAGGCAATCTGAGCATGAATGACTGCTTATCAATGAAGTTACAAAAATATGCTTCACCCTTTCAAGTATTTTTATGAAAGGTCTAGGATAAAAATGGGAAAGCAGTGACAGTTTAGGAAAAAAAATGAAAAACAGGGAAAATCACTTACTGTACTTGGTTCTGCAGAGGTATTCAACACAAACATCACCCTTCCTTGTCCAGCTGCCAAGTGCTAAAGCATGAAATGAGCAGCTGTTTCCTTCAAGCTGGGGTTGTGTGTCTTAACTAGTCACATGCCCCTCCTGATAAATCTCACTGCTGTGCCAGGAGGTTAGAATCTGAAGATCATTATTCCCCCTATTAGAAAATCCTTTTCATAATAGCAGCCTTTGCTAAAGCATTTGACTGGAACGTGGCACTATGTGCTCCATAACTTCTGTTTTTTTGTTGGTAATTTTTTTTTTTTAATGACAAACACCAAACAGTAGATAAGCCTTAATCGACAGTAGGGGCAGCACAAGTGGAAAGTTAAACACATCCCCGTTGATCGCTTCAGGTTTTTTTATGACTTCAGACTTTGCTGTGTTTTAATACAGGAATTTAAACAGGAACAGGAAAATTTAAATTACTGTTGCATTCCTAGTGTCTTTAACACCAGTCCACTCCAGTGATCATGCAAAATACATGAACAATCTCACTTTTGGGGATTAGTTGTTCTTAAGGCTAGCATTACTATATTTTGTGTTTCAACAGTAGAGTGGTGAGTATTAATACTGGAGATAATTTTGACATCTGGCATTTTTACATGATGGATTATGTGGCTGCATTTTGCCAGACATTGTATAGTCAGACTAAGACAGACCCTTTGAGGTGAGTGCTATCAGTCTAAATAGAGAAAGCAGAAGAAAGCATCCTTATCCCCATGTTCCCAGATGTAGGACAAATGAAGGAGAAATGCTGAAGTCAAGAAAGGAACAGGTTTTGATGGAATTTTCCAGGGTGATATGTAGTCACACATTACTGAATTCAACTGTGACTTTAAATATGTGACCAAGCTAAAGGAAGTTAAGTGTAAAGATATTTAGGTATTTAAGGACAAAGGCGTACAGTCAATGGTATTTCAAGGGTGAGGTGCAAAATATCATTTTTTGAATTTCTGAAATTCCCATCCCACATATAGGATATACTGTTGTGAAACCCTGGTAGTACCACAAATTGGCAAGACTGAAAGGACAAAGGCAATTGCCATATCTCAGTATAGAATGTGGTAATGGTATTTTGATGTTTGGTAAGCAATCCAGATCCTGCATGACATGGTCCCATTGGATTACAAAGGCCATTATTATATTATTATAGGGCATTTTTCTGAAATACAAATGGCACCAATAGATAGTGCTGCAACTGATATTTGGACAAGTTTAAGGAATTTCTCAGAGTCAGGTGCCTGTTTTAAAAATTGTTAAAATAGAATAGCATATCTAGCTGGCACATTTGTCAGAATCCAATGAAAGCCAGCAAATCCCTGAAGACGAAGTCTGCAGTGACAAAGGGTAACTCGGGTTTCTTCCTTTGACCTTACCCAGCTCTTCATATTATATAAAACTGGCACACGGTTACAAAACCATGCAGCCAGCAGTGCTGCCAGCACAGCCTGGAGCAGGGAAGAATCCCTTGTGCTAATTACCCACGCCTGCCTTTGTGAGCTTCTCCTGATTCTCAGGACTCTGGGGAAACTAGTTTTCAAAGAACAAACTCCTGCCTTGAATGAGCTCTCTCAACCCAGCCAGGCATGGGTGCATCCAGCTGTGGGGAGGCTCTTGTCCCAACCTGGGGATGACAGAGCCCTGGGGTTGGGGCTCCTGCTCAAAGGGCTTGAGATTTGCATGAGGCCTGGCCTCCTCTTGGCCTGAGTAAGGGGGTCAGTGCAGAGGGAGGAGGAAGGCTTGGGAAGCAGGGAATGTATCCTGCAGGTGTGTCCCGATGCACAGTCAGTCTGGGCAACACCTCGACAAGCTGTTCCTCATGTCGTCCTGGGAGACTCCAAGACACTGTCCCAGGGCATGGGGCTCTGTGACCCAGGGGCCTGCACAGCTGCTGAGGAAGCTTTCAAAAAGGAGGTTGTAAAAACTAAGCATTTAAATATGAGAAAAAAGCCCATCAGGAACTAGTTCACTTAATTTTAGGCCACTGGAGGAATAGCAATTTCAAAAATGGAGCAAGAGCTGCCCTGGCAGAACTGAGTTGGAAGTTTCAGCAGACCCTGGTCATGGATCACAGAACTGGGTGTAAACACCTGGCCTTGCTCAGAGAAAGGAGAAGGCACTCATTGTGCTTTAAGGTATGGCCCATTGACCAAATGAGTTATCCTTGATAAATGCCATTTTATTTATCCTTGATAAATGCCATTTCATCTCCTCTAAAACACACTGAGATGAAGGGTAGCAGAACTTTACATACAGCTTTAAAATTACTCCTAAATTTCTTCACAACTCTGTGCAAAATTACTTCCTGTTGATACGTAAGAAAACATGACTGAAATGTGTTCTAAAATAATCTATTTGTCCACAAATACCATTTTTATTACTTTTTCCGTTTCTCTGATTATGCAATATCAACAGCAGTCTTTTACATTTGTCAGCAACCATTAATATAATTGATTAAATACTGGTAGAACCTGGGCCATTTGAAAAAGCACAGAGTGCAATATCATCACTCTGCACTGAATAGCTGTCTTTATTTGGTAGTCATGCTCCACATAGAAACATAATTTGATGATAATGACTGAATGGCAATATTCCACAAACAACTTGGGATACACTCCCTAGAAAGAAAAGTAGCCTTTGTACTTTCTGAATTGAGTAGACAAATAAATTCATTTTTATGGCTCTGTAAATCCTGCTGTAAACTGCGGTTTATGTGGGAAAAAGTTTATCTATCCTCATGCTAGACAGACAATTTTAAGTCCTTGTTAAACAGAACAAAGAAATAATTTGGGTGCAAATTATGAAAATAAAACTCTTAAAAATTTTGTGGAGGTTTTCCTTTTTTTCCTATTCTTTCCTTTTTTCTTTTTTTTTTTTTTTAATAGAAATACCAACATACAAAAGAAGATCAGGTAGTTAATGCAGATACAAAATATTGTGTTGTGTTCTTACATGCATCAGGTAGCATCTTAAATATGACAAAATCTTTGCTCTGTGGAACACAACACTGTGTGGAACACAACTCTGCCTTCTCTTTCTGTTGATGAAACAAATGAAGACTGGATTAAAAAGTGTACATTTCTTCCTCTATGGTCATTCATTTGTGAGTAGGACATGATGATCCTTGAGGGTTCCTTACAACTCAAAAAATTCTATGACTAATACCTCAAATAAAAACTAAGAGATGATCACAGATTTCTCAGTCAAGCTGAAAAGATACATGAGAAATACTGAAAAGGAGCAACAAAAAATAAGTAGAATTAGCACTGAATTGTGGTAGGGATTTGTGCATGTAAGGTAAAATTTTTAATGTCACATAGTATGGATATTATGTATGGATACTATAGTATGGATAGCTTTTAGAATAGCCTCAAGGAACTAAAAAATGGACCAGCTGTCCCTTTTGTTTTGGGTTGAGATCAGGAAGATTTTTGCTTTTACTGATGCTGGACAAATGGATCCAGAGTCTCTCCTTACTGTAGGAGACACTTTATTTCATGGCTTTCTTTTAACTGTTTTTTCTCTTTTTTTTTTTTTAATTTTTTTTTTAATTTTTTAAATGCACTTGGCTATGTTTTGCTTATGTGTCATTTAATAAACTGTAGGTGTTTTAATTTAGAAATTGATCACTGATAGAGAGCTTATCTCAACATCAGTGCTTTGATACTGTGCAGAATTTTGAACTATGGAGTTATTTTCTGCATATGCAGTTATGGACATCTGTTCTGTGGGTTGCCTGAAAATGTCTCTTTTCTGCTAACATGTTCTTCTGGAATTTATGGAACAGGATGTCAGACTCTTGGTGGACATAAATGTCAGGTTATACTAACTGCAAGTCTGTGTTGCTACGTGTGTTTCCTGAATGGCTTCGACTTCAGCCTTTTTGAATATATAGAACTCAAACTCACAGACAAACTGCCTGGTTTGCTGGTCTACCTCACCTCACTGTCCCAGATATTATGTAGCCTTTACTATCAGCTGAATTGAATGAAAGCAGACCATGGAAGCCTTCACTAGGCAGGATGCTTTATAGATACCTAAGTGCGATTAAAGGGGCTGCTATAAATAGTCCAACGGCTCTTACACAAAGCTTCCAGCTAAAGGACATATGAGGGGCACAACAGATAGGGAATTTTGCTGAAAATACTGCATATAGGGCTCTCAAGCTTACATCACATTAAATCAGTTTGAAACTTTTATGGGCTATATTACATCCCTAGCAATCTAAGTCAATTTCAGGTTCTTCAATGTAATGCTCTAGGGGGCACAGGAGTACAGCAAATGCCCAGTGCACCTCCCCTTTCATGCCCAAGGGTGCACCCAGTAGTCACATTGCTTCTAAGGGAGTAAGAGTTGAGAAGATAAGTTATCAAATTAGGGCATCCCTGGATATGGCCTTTGAAATCTGTCCTTCCTTTATATCATCAATTAAATGTCACAAGGCAAGCCCAGAGCAATGCTTAGAGTCAAGGCTGCTGGTTGCTTTTCATTGGAAAACAGTGCCCTTCCATGATTTAAGTGCATGAGAAAACAATAATTTAAATGGAAGTTTGATATGCTATGTACCCCTCTGAAATTTGGAGTTTGTGAATTAAGCTAAAATATCCAATAACTCTATTGTCAGAAATTATGGATGGAAAAAATTGTTGTTCTTTGTTAAACATTTCTTTCATCTTGAAAAACAGTAGTAGTTTTAGTCTATGAAGTACAGCCCTGTTTTTTGACAGGTCAGTTGCACGATGGCAGTTAGTGGGGGATTTTTTTCTTGACCTAGTAAAAATTCAGCCAGCTATAAGCCTCTGACAAAGGTTTTCACTTGTTACTGTGACACCGGAACTCTCTGGGAATTAAGCCACACCACTGGTAGTCTGTGCCCTCAGTGCTTCTCATGCCATGTTCCAGAGGGGTTCTGGTTTGTCATCTAGGCTGTCTTCCCACCACTTTTGGATGGCTCTTAGATTTCTCCTAAGCACTTGGTCTGCTTAATGGAAAACCCAGAAGCAGTATGTCTGGAATGGAAGGGATAGGAGAGAGAATAGAATAGAATAGAATAGAATAGAATAGAATAGAATAGAATAG
>CM031859.1:75996700-76205694 GCA_018697195.1 Certhia americana
TAGAATAGAATAGAATAGAATAGAATAGAATAGAATAGAATAGAATATTTCAGTTTGAAGAGGCCTGTGAGGATCATCTGTTTGGATGAACAACATCCAACTGTGAAGGGCAGTCCTATAAGAGTAAAGGAAAGAGAAACCAGGAGGTAGAGATGGGAGCTGGAAGGATGAAGCTTATTGATAAAGGTGGAAGGCAGCCTTTTCTCTCATGTACATTACTAGTGGGACCTCCCTCCTTTTCCTTCTTTCCTCCTCTTGATGCCCAGTTGGAATCTATGCACTGGTTTGTGGAAATGCACTCACAGTGGCAGGCTAATGGTAATTGTATCTTAACTTATGTGATATTTTCTTTAAAGTATAGGGAGATACTAGATTTTAGGTATTGAAAATTTGGAATGAAAAATAGGGGATAGTCTTACTTTTTCTGCATCTTCAGTTCTTGGATTTAGAAAGGGGATGACAATGACTGATGGGATGAATGAAAACCTCAAGCTTACTCAAACAAAAAACCCCAAACATCCACCAGACTTTTCACACTTATTTGCCCTTCCAAAGCCCACAATATTCACAGAGAAGCTGGAAATTTATAATTTCTTCCTTATATAGACATGTGTAAGAAATTTTAATTATTAAAGTTGCCGCTATTATTGTAAGAACATTGTTCTTTATTTCCAGTTTGCTTTACTTGGTTTTGTTTCACCTTGAAGTACAGAGGCAGAATGAGAAATATAAATTGTTCTGTACTGTGAATACTAAAGTGGGCTGACATCTCCCTTGCTAAGAGATAGGGTGAAATTGTGCCATGCAGTGATAGCAGGCACTAAGGACAACTTCTGTAGCAGTGACAATAGGCCCATGATTAGAAAAAAACCCACCAAAACCCCCCAAAAACCAAAGCAACAAAAGCTCTTCATTGTCTATTACTGACTACATTGAATACCTATATTCCACAGGGTGGATATGCTAATTTCAGAAAGAGAGTTTGAAGAGTGTTTCCAGTAATTCTAGACTTAGATACACTAGCACAGAAACGCATCTGTCATAAAGGGCTTTTTTTCCAATACTGTCTAGATTGAAGTTGAAGATTTCTAAACAGACATGTGCATTTGGGAGAGATTTGTTCTCTAGGTTTCTCCAGCCAGCCTCATTGAGAGCAATGTGCTGAACAAGGATAGGGCATTGCTGTAATGTGGAATGTACAGCAGCTCTCAGTTTTTGTTGTCTTTTCTGCATCTGGTGAGTTTGTGCTAATCCGTAGTTCCTTCACCATTTAAAAATCTCCAGTAAGTATGGTTTTCTCCCACACTTGGTGCAAACAAATACAAGAGACCCAAGAGTATGATAGCAGGGCTTTTTTCCAAGTTCTTCATGACATCCTCTCAGACTTTAAATGAAATTATAGTTGCACAGAAAGTTTTCAATTCTGTGAACATATGTTTTAAAATGCTTTTATTTCTGTTTTACCACAAGTACCTATCTTTCTGCATTTTACTCACCTCTCCTATTATAAGTTCAACTGCTCTCAACTTTGTCTTGTATAAATAATTTCTGAGAACGCTTTTCACTCAAATTTTACAACAGAAGTGAAAGTTATCTGCCAAATGTGTATTACACATGAATAGTGAAAAATGTTTTTTTCACTTTATTAATTCTGATAAACATGTTGTCACCACTGATGTCACAATGGTTCTTGGTTTTGTAACTCAGTCTTTCCTCAGTGACGCAGCACAGGCTGGTACTGAGTATCTAAGTACCAACTTAGAGCACTACATTCCACATTGCAGCATGACGTAGTCCATTTGCATTGACATTGCAAGGGTGGAAACAATGGAGCCTAGTAATAGACCCAGAAAAGAACAAAACCCAAGCCTATTTCCTTCTTCTCTCTAGAAAACAAACCTGACTTTTTTTAACAGTTTCTGTCAAAATACTAAAAATTAATGCAATGCTTGCATATGAACAGTAGCAATTTTATGCACTGTAAAATGGTCACAAATGCCTACCCTGACAGAACTGTCAGGCAGGATCTCCACTTAGTCCAACACACAGCATGGTTATCAGCCAGACTGTGTTATCCAGCAGCCTGTCTGAAATCTGCTGCAAATGTCTCAGAGTTCATGCTCCCAGCTAACTCTGAGATGAATGAATTTGCATCCAACTGTGCCTTCCTACTATGTATGAAGTATTCAGTGCAAAGACAAGAGAGAGGCTATTGCTTCCATGCTCCTTAGTTGAGAGGAGATTTGCTTGTTATAGTCACAACACTTAATATTTTGTATGACAGAGCCCCTTGGGGCAAGGTCTCTATATATAACTGTTAGATTTATTACACTTGTTTTGCTCTGGGCCCTTTTCTATTGTTAGTTCCAGTCCCATTTCATTTAGTGGTATGAAGACATTTTCTTCCTCTTTTATGTTTTTACTGCTTTTAATTATTGCTTAAGACAGTTATCTCTAATAGAACATATTTGAATGAACAGAACTATATTAGAGTGATGTGCTGAGTCCAGAGTTCCACATAGGCCGTACAAAACTACAGCATTATATGAAGGCAGTATGAAAGTTCTTTCTTTTAAGAGAGAAAGACGAGACTATCCATGATTGGGAAGAAGGTCAAGTAGCATGGAAAAATTCAGCATTAATCCACTCCTCTCACTTGCCTCTTCCCATTTATGAAGATATTTTATAGTTCAACTGAGACTGAGTTAGGTTTTCCTTTTTCCTTTAGTAATGAGCTCATCTTTGAAGATTTATCTTTGTCTGCAGCCTTCCAAGATAATTGTGGTATGGTAATAATACAAAATAACAATGGAACATTATGCTGGAAAAATAAGGTGTATTAGAATGTAAAGTATTCTAAGAATGCTGAGCTTTCTAAACAGAGATGTTGGTACACATGCATTTTTGTTCTTTCTAACTCACGTTAATTACAGCTCTATAATGTAAACAGTCATTAATCTATTAGTGAGACAATGTTAGCTTCACTTTAAATTCCTTTATGCAGCCCCACCAACGGAGTTATTTGGTACGTGGTTGGACCATGTTGGCACAGCAGGTTGCACACAATGCTCTGTGTCACACCATAACTGCTCTGGCTGTTCACTGCATTCCTGCTATCTTGACCAAATGGCACAGCTTCATTGCAATACTGCCAACAGGGGGGCCACTTTGCGTTCTCATTTCCCTGGGGCTCTGTGGTGCTGCTCTACAGAACCATTAGAGCAGGGCTGTGTTTTGCACTGTGCAGTTGTTTGAGTCCACAGAGTCTGTTGTGGACTGTTGGGACAAATGGGTCTGCAACCATTACTAGATGGGGGTTGGGAAGGATACTTCAGAGATGACATCCAGTGTAGAAATGAGAGCAAATTGCTGCAGTGAGTTCAGAGAAGAGCTCAGGACTGAATCTACCTCTACATAAGGTAGAGTGTTTGTCATTTCCTCCTGCTGCCAAAAGCTGGGACAAGCTTCTCCTTCCCCTAGGGTACCCCTCCGCTTCCCAGGAAGTACTGTAGTAAGTAACAAGGAGAATACCAACCCTGAAAGTCAGCGTAAATAGGAAGAAGATAAAGACAAAAATGCTTCTCAAAGCCAACATACCCTTTTTTTTTTGTGGAAACCCAAGACATGAAGATACCTGCATGGTTATTGACAAGGTGGACTTGTATTCCTAGGCAGCCTTTCTTGTTCTGCCTCTTTTTTTTTGTTAGTACCATATATTGTAAATATCCTTCAATAGCACTGTGCCGCTACTGTGTGTTCATGCAGCAGAAACCCACTGCTACTAATCCTTGGAAAGGAGACCCCAGGTCAAGTCTCACACTTTTTCTCATCTGTTGTTCAGATAATTAGTATTTTTAAACAGCCTAGCTGTGACCAAGTAAGAGATTTGACAAATTCATTCTAAATGTATTTTTCTGTTTGGTTAATATATATCTGTTTCATCTGTTCCTGAACAATGGCTCCTTATTTTGTACCACAATTTGCACATGGTCTGGGGTGAATGAGAGAACTTAAGGTAAAAAAATATTTTGGCATTTTGGCATAAAAATTGATTTTAAAGAAGCTTTTTTCTTAATCCTTGCTTATGCAACAGTACTTTTCTAGTCTACCAGTAGAGTAGGAGAGCAACCAAAGTAAAGTTAATGGCTTTTTCTGATAGTATGGAGACTTCTGGGAGAAACACTCCATCTTCCATACACACATTGACCTTCACCTTGTGCAGTAAGTTGGTGCAAAGCAAGCATTTGAGCTAAAGGATTTCTGTCAACCTGAACAATTCTCATTGTTGTGGGTCGCTACTCATGTGTGTAGAACACTGTGATCTTCCCCTTAAACTTTTATCTTGAACATACTACATTCATACTCTTCTGTTGTAAGCAGGAAAGCTTCTGGGTTTTGGATAAGAGAAAGTGTGAAATATATGCTGTATTTGTAGTCAGACTAGATGATCTAATGACTCTGCCAGGCTTTAAATTTTATCAATATGTTGAAATAATTTTGCTTGAAATCAATGAGACAATCCATATGCTTAAATTTAAGCACCTGCATAAACATTTTTAAGAGTCAGGATGTTATTCAGCACATAGTTATGAGCTGGGTCTTTTAGACATTATTAAAGAAATCATTCTTTTAACACTAACATATTCTGTTTTGTTAGACAGCTGCATCTCTTTGTAGAACCATATTGATGCTGTCCAATATTGAATGTTGATTTCTTTATGTGTTTTAACTGGGTTTCTTTTTATGTTCCCTCTTCCCTAGTTCTGTGTTTTTGAGTGAGACTACTGTAGACTCTACATGTGTTCTCAAAAATTCTTGCTTTGACTGCTCCAAACACTTGTAATTCTTTTTTTCCCTATAGTGTTAGTGGGCCTGACTGTGACTTGGAACACAAAGCTTCCTTGTAAGAGTGTCTGATATAGTGGAATAAGGGCTTAGAGAGAAATTAAGATACTTACACTGGAGCAATTGCATGAGGAACAATAAATCTTACTAAACCTGAACTAGTTTTGCAGGAAAGCATGGCATGGCTTGTTGCCCAAAGTGCATTATTTTTTAAGTCATGTGATTTTTCTTCAAGTCAGTCAGCTTTCCTGGAACCAGAAATCCACACTGCCCACACAGTAGTGACAGCTGACTGAAGTATTTATTTGACAACCCTAAACCTCTTTAATTACTGGGCAAAATAATGTCAGGGTAGGAAGCATGTGAACCTCAACTTCCTTCTGGTATATCAAATTCTCATATTTAATTTTTAGCTTGGAGCTTTAGTAATTGCAGCCCTGTTAGTACTTGTGAACACTTAAAAGTGTTTATGTAGAAAGAATCTGCTGCAGAGTACTTAGACCTTAGCAGGTGGCAAGACTTTATAAGGTGCTGGGGTGTAAATTTCATTCTAAGGCCTTCTGAAATCACAGAATCACAGAATCACAGAATAAACTAGGTTGGAAAAGACCTTCGAGATCATCGAGTCCAACCTGTGACCTATCATTACCTTATCAGTTAAATCATGGCACTGAGTGCCTCATCAAGTCTTTTTTTTTAAACACCTCCAGGGACAGTGACTCAACTACCTCCTTGGGCAGCACATTCCAGTGCCCAATCACTCTTTCTGTGAAGGATTTTTTCCTCATCATTCTATCTTCAGGACAAAACCCTCAGTTTGCAAACTTTGAACCCATGAACATGTGAACTCCTGCAGTTTAGAAACAAATCTTTATATGTGTGTGTTTATTAAGAGTATTAATTAGGGAATTTTTAAGTACCATCTACAGTATTTTTTCCAGAGGCAAATGTGAAAGTGCATCAGTATGTTTTTTTCACCTTTTCCTGTGAACTACAATGTTCACAGGAACTGGCTGATTTGTAAATTATCTTCTCCTTATAGCTAAGGAAAGGTTTCTGTTTTGCTACATTTATGCAGTGGTACCAAGCTTTAAGACAATGTGGTGAGTACTGCTGACCTGAATAAACCTGAATGAAACCTGAATGATACAGTGAGTACTGTTTAGTTTTATTGCAGTCACTGTGCAACTGACATCTCATGGAAATGATTGTGTTTATTCAATACCAGAAATTGCAATGCTGTCTAAATTTTTAAATTAAAGCATTATTTTTCTGTTTCTGCTTAGTTTTTGTGCAGGATAATCAGTTATGGAAACTGAAAGCAAGGAATGTTACCTGCATGAGAGCATGCTATGCTAGCTACTCAAATTGCACTCTGAAGAGCTATCTCTTGCAAATATCTATACAAGTTTCTAGTTTTACTGCCATTTTAGTCTTCACAAGACCAGGCTTATAACCACCTAGAACTGAGAATTACTGTAAATGCTGAGTACTTTTAAATCAGACAAAGAAAGGCCTGATCCTTTCTATGAGCGTTGGCTTACATCTGCTTCACTGGAATTGCTGCTTGGCACCTCCCTGGATCAGATTTTCAGCTGACTGCTGCTGTTTTCAATTGTCCTATCGTGGCTTTTCACCTACATGGATCACATCCTGCCCTGCTATCTTCACAATAGCAGACTCTAAACATAATAGCATCCTATGAGGATACAGTAGAGTAACAACACATCACACTTCCTCTCTACTCACCAGCAACTTTTTACCATAAGCCACTAGTCCTGGGCAACATCCGAGTAACAAATAAATAATCTGAATAGCATATGCTTAGAGGTAATAAATTAACACAAGTGAGACTAATACAAAGGTTATTCTCATAGATCTTTCAAAGAAGATAAAATGTACATGATGAAAACATGAGTCTATTATTCTACAGCTTCTGTTCTGCTGCCTGCAAATCACAACAGCATTTCCTTTGTTAGCAGTGCAAAGGACATGTTGAGAATCGAGGAAATCAAACACAATCTTAAAACCCTTAATTTTCTACCTTAAAAGTCTGCATTGTTGCTGGTAACTCAGTGAATTAATATGGTCTGTACACTGATCTATCTTAAAATGGAGCTTTTTACACGCAGTCACAATAATACAATATAGTATAGTATTATATAGATAGTATAGTATCTGAAAGTAAGCAGGTTAGAAATTTCCATTCACATTATACTGTGAGTTTAAATTGGACCTCAGAACAGCAACATGTACTATTGCCATGCAAGAAACAATGAAAAATATATATCTTGATTTGATGTCTATATGTAGTATGTTTTTGTGTATATGCATGCACACACACACAAATTACCTGACATCATAAATCCTAAAACTCCAGAAACTTAGAGGTACTTTAATTCAGGCTAAGTTCCTACCTTCAAGTGTACATCATAAGACTGAATTACCACAAAACTTGCATTATATACATTTTGATATCTTTCTATATTATATATAAACACATCTTGTATAAATATATATTTCACACACTTCTCCCTCCCTCTGTCTGTCTCTAAATCTATATTTTTAAACAAATGCAGAGTTGACATCATATTTTCCTTTGGGGCACACATTTACCATAACGTTTCACTAGTACTTAATCACAGTCTATAAAATGAACATGACACAAGTCAGGAAAACAGCAAAGTTATGGTATGGATTTATGGCAAAGGCTTCTTTTGCTTAAGAAAAGTTCAGAGGAATCCATAAGTGAATTCAGATTTCTTTATCTAAAAATCAAACATCCTGCCAAACCTTTATCTAAAGGTCAGTTGCCATTCCTTCACCAAAGCTCATTCTTTCTTTTTTGTTTACCAGCCTGACCACACCTGAAAAGAAGTGGAGCATGTAGCAAGCAGAAATGCCAGAAGGAGGCACTTACCTTAATTTCATAAGTATCCAACTTGCATCACTCTCCTTTTTTTGAAAGAGTTCTTCTCAGAATATCAAGATGCTGAGGTTATTTGCTCCCAGCAGTGTCCTGGCCATGACTCTCCCACTCAGCAGCCCTGGCAGGGCCCTGGCGAGAGAAGCAGGATTGTGCTCTGTTCACTCCCAGCAGCTTCACTGAGGCTGGGGCTCCTCTGAGCTCAATTAGTTCTAGATTGTTTGGCTAAACGGCAGCCACACTTCCTTCTATTCTTTCCCAACTTAGTTTTCCTGCCTCCAGTGGTGCTTTTTCCTTTCTTTGGACTATAAATAGGCCTGTCACAACACAGTCTATAGCAGTAAGGAAGGCAGGAAATGCATTTAAACAAAGGAAAGATCTTAGGGGGTTTTGCCCTCCCCTGCCAATGTAAGTAAAAGAATTTGATAGGGATTGGTCTGCACACACAGTTCTCTTTGCATGAAGAAAACACTTGTTCAAAAACATGCTAGGATGTCACCTTTTGTACTCCACAAAGAAAAAAAAAAATGAGGAGAGACAGTAGCAGTAGGCCATAGTCTCTTGAGTAATTATTACCTCCTTAAAGGATTTAGTTGTTGTTAAATATTTGAATTTCTTTGGGATTGGAGAGTTGGAAAAAGGGATTTGTTTTGGCTTAGAAAAGAGGGCAAAGTTGGGTAATATGCTTTAAGAAGACAAAATATGTCTTACAGGATGTGCAAATCGTCCATGGTTAATAATGATGTTAAACTCTATGAATCTCATTTTGTCTGAGTACTTTCTTCCTCAGTGGAACTTATCCTGCAGACTACAAGTGTTCTAAGCAAACTAAGTGTGTCTACATGTGGGGAAACAGAATTGTTGTGCATGTATTCAATGAAGATGGCTGTGCAGCTATAGCTCTCGGCTAAGCAACTATGCTGAAATCCTCAAATATATTCCATGAATTATTTTGAGAAAAAGAACTATTTTTATGTGCCTTTTTTTTTTAAATCAGAATTTCCAATTTAATTTTTTTCAGCTTAGTGGTTTTAAAAATACATGTCAAGCTTCCAAGACTCTCTCAAGCTTGAAAAAAGAAATTAACGATTTTCACATTATACTCAGTTATGATGGGAATACAGTGTGGTTTTTATCTGTCTCTCTCTCTTTGCCTTACATTTTCTGTTGTCAAGGGTACATGCCTTTCCTTCACTTTATATAAATTAAGTAAATAGCTGCAAAAATCATTCTGCTGCTTTTTCCTTTGGTAGTTTTATGTTAGAATAGCTGTGTGTTTACTGAAGACTCAAAGCATGGTTTGGGATTGCTGATTATTTTAGTGGGAAGGTAGAGACTTGAAAGATAGCTGTTGCCATGAGGATAAAAAAATCTTTCTTCTGTTTAAGATTTGTATCTGAAATATACAGAAGAGGGGTCACGCTGAAAGTAGTGAGAGTTAAGGACTTGTGGCACTTAAGGAATCTGGAGAACGTTAAAACTTTTGTTTCAGATATTATGCAGGCAGGGATCATGATTGTTAGCCATTGTGCTGTTTTATATATGAACAAGTAAACCTGTGCTCACCTTAGGTAGACCACATGATGCCAGAGCAGTTATTATAAAAATGATCCTCAGGAAAGTGCCTGCCTTATTGAGAGCTTTACAAAGATCCTGTCTGCCATGATAAGAATGTGATTGTTTATGAAAAAAAAAAGGAAGAGACATACTAGCAGTATGTGAATAAACACTGTTGATTTTTTGAGAATTAATAATAGTTCAAGACCAAGGCTTTCCTTGAAAGTGCTTTTTAAAATAAAGTTAAACCAAAATTGTATGCTCCAAGCAAAATTCCTTTCAAAATCAATAGTTTAATTTATAGAAGGACCTGAAAGTTACAATATTTATGGTGCTTTTTTCTTTTGTTAATAGTCATATTTAGGAGACAGGTAGAAAGCCTTTGGAAGATGTTGATCTTCGTGGATCATGTCCTACAAATAAGACTAAGAGAAATACAATACTTTGTAGTGAACAGTGGATCAAATACTGACTTCAGCTGAAACATGGAACCAGATTTTGCTTAAAAAACTGTCATGGAGATGACTGAAGGCCAGCTGCAGCCTTTCTGGCTCTTTTGAACCTTTGACCAAGGCTGAAGGCTGAAGGATTTGCAATGTGTAAAAATTGATTGAGCAGCTGTGGAATAGGCCTCACTAACTCTGCAAAGTTGGTGTCCACAGTATAACAGCACTGAAATGCAAAGCTGCTTAGCAGTAATAAACTGGCACATACCTTTATTTAGTCCAGTTTAGCTAAAATCTTAAATCCTCTCAATGAGTTACTAGTGGTTACAGACTTGAATTTGCATCACACGTGCTCTGTGTGCTGCTAGCACCAAGAAGTACCAGAGCCCTGCAGAGGCTTAGTCTGGAATAGCTGCTTGCCTTGTGTCAGCACAGTGCCAGCAGAGCCCAATTGCACAAGACTGCTTGCACTGATTTTGCTGGTAGCCTTTCTTTCAAAACCACACACATGTTTTCTCAGTGTCATTCAAAACATCTCTAAATATTAAAAATAGATTACAAGGTTAAAGTAGAATTACTCTCCTCAGTCATTCTGACTTTGCACACTGGAAAAATTCTCACCCAGTGTGCAAACTTTCTCACTCCCACTTGATCATTCCAGTCTTGAGGAGAGTCTGTCCTGAAAGAGATCTTCAGAGTTTTTACTACAGACTTTCCCCTGGAATCAGGTAACTTGTGGAGCCACAAGAGAACTTGGAGCAGGGTGAGAAATTGTTGCTGAGGGCAGATGCTTGTAAAGTGCAGGGAATTTTTCCCATGTCAAAGGTGAAGAGATGTATTTTCTCTGACAGTCTCATTTTTCACTTGTCCTTATGCATTAGTCTCTAGGACAAATAATGAATGCACGAGCAGATATAGGGTATCACTGTGGTGCCCAGAACTTGTAGGGATGTGCTTGATCCCCTGGAATTCAAAGCAGTTCATTTACAATCCATGCCCTGAAAATCAATGCATGTGTGCATGTGTTATGGATGTAAACAAACTCTTTCTTTCCAGTGAGTTCCTGTGTGCAGATGCAACTTCTTCAATATAAAGAGAATCATGAATTCCTCACCACAGAAAACTCAAGAGTGAGTTATCACATCACAATAGCACTGCCTTTTGCTGGACATCCCAGAAGGGCTTTGCACAAGTTATATTGATTTCTACCACTGAGCCACAAAACATGAATTTAAATGCATTCATATGTTCTCCCTTCACCCCTCCCCTCCCCCCAAGGTGATTAATGTGTTAGTTTTAACCCTGCATCTGGCTTTTAACAATTAGAATGCTAACAATGGTATCCAAATTCCCAAGAAAGCTGAATATGGAAGTTTTTCAATACAGCTTCCAAAATAAAAAGCTGAACTACCTGCACCTTCTCCTCTGCTTTTATGCTGCCCCTCCCTTGGGCTGCTGAGCAGCATTGTGTAATGCTCTTTCCACTGACATCAGTGGGAATGGGTTTGACATCAATTCAGGATGATCAGGGAAGCACACTTCAGTGCCTGTAATTCATTAAGTAGCTTTAATTCCTTATTTTGGTATTCCTGTTCCTCTTACCTCCTCAGTTGTCTCCTTTTTGCCTTCACATTTCATTGCCTCATGGAGTATGTTGCAAGAAATTACATAACTTTTCCTGGGAAAACTATACACAGGAAGAAACACAGATCTAGTTTTTATCTTCTATAGCTCTTGTTTAGTCTACCTGACTTAACACCATGGAAATCACTTGTCTCAGTAATACTGAGTGAATTATAGTGACTTTCCTTTTGATTTCGGATTCTGTTAAACACAGATGGTCTTTCTAGACTGCAGTGCAGGCTGTGGGCCAGATCCCCAGCTTCTACAAATTGGGGTTGCTTCATCAGCTTCAGTGGAGTGACATTGATTTGAGCTGTCTGAGGAATCCTGCCAGTTGGTTTTAATGTATCTGTGCCAATTCACAGCAACTGAGGAGCTGTGAGTTTAAGGGCCTTTCTAAATCTTGCTTATGTTCACTGTATAGAAGATTTATTGGGTTTTTTCCCTCTGCAACTCAAGCAAATCATCAAAAGAGACACATCCCAAAAGATCTGCTGCTTACAGCCATGGGGCAAGGTGAAGAACTGGTCATGGTGGTCTTAAAAAAAGGAAGGAAAATCACAGGTCAGACTCAGACTGTGTGTCAACATACAAGCAAATTATCTGCCCAGTGTGTCTGTGGCCTCATGAGTTTAGCACAGCTGGGGCCTGTAATCCTTTATTCCATAACCTATCTCTCTGTGCTTTTGATTGGTTGTGTGGCCATGAAATGTGACCACAAACAGAAGTCTAATTTATTCTTTATCTACTTGCTTACTGAAACAGAATGCATACTTTTTTTATTCCATACCTTAAAGAACATGCCTTAAACCTGATGGCAGCATACTAGTGAAGATTAAACTTCACTTACAGAATGTTAAAGTTCTTAAGGTCCAGACCTTCTGTACATCCCCATCACCTTTCTCTGAGATTGATTTCTCTACAAACAACCAGGAGTTTAAAGCTTTTAGGGGTGTGGTGACAGCAGGAAATATTATTTCCATGGTATTGATGAGGAAATAGAATGATTTGCCAAAGGTCTCACAGGAAGTAATACTTTTATTTGGAAAGCTTATGCTGTTTGTTGTTTCTGCTTTTAATCTTCCTTTTTTTTTTTTTTTTTTTTTTTTTTTTCAATTGTACTTTTGTGTTTCTCCTGTTCCTTTTTCAGTCACATCTTTATATTCAAGGTTCTTTCTGTGCTACTTCTCTCCTGCTCAGGGTGTGTGTTATTTGGTTTGCTTCCACAAATTTCAGGTTGTTTCCACTTGTAAAATTGTCATATAAGCACCCACGTGCTCTCTTTCCCCTGTGGGAGAAGCTGCTACAAACAACTGCCACATTACTACAGTGTTTGGCAAAACTCTCCTTTGTGCCACCATCCTTCTAAAATGTCAACACTGTTGCTGCAGGGCAGCAGGTGGTGTTCTGTTCCAGGAAGGTAAAAGGGGCTACATAAAATTTCGACAGGTTCTTGGACTGTCAGAAACTATCTCAAACAGGTTCTTCTGATAATGCCCATCTTTGTGGGTGGCGTCTCTGCTCTCCTGACTGCTCAGGATGCCATGCCTGAAATCCCCACTCCTGATGACATCCCATGTTGATACGGGGTGGGCAGCTGCCCTCACTGTTACTAGCATTATCTAATTTATTTGCATATTTTCTCCACCTCTATTCATCTTATTTTCTCATTTGATACCTCTGTAGAGAGAAAGCCTTTTTTACAACCCTTGGATCAGCAAGGTGCCTGTTTTTGACTCACAATCATTACGACTCAAAGGTATTAGTAATGGGTAAATGACCTCAGGCAGTACAGTCCTGCATTTCAGATTTTAGATATTTTCTACTCTTGCACTTATTATAATGTGTCTTTTAGAATTGAAGTTTCCAAGGAAAAAAGTGAGGAAGCACATAGTAGTGACAATTTTTTTCCTCCTTTGTATATAATGTAATAAAGAAAGATCAATAATACATTTTACAGGTAATGCATCCCTGGAAAAATATTTCCCACAGGAATCAGCTGACTTTTTCACGGTTGCTAGAAGCTGTGTGTACATAATTTTACTTATCCTAAGAGTCAGATATAGATTAGGGAAGGAAATATTTTAAAATAGCTAAAATCCTTTTGCTTTTTGTTTGGGTTATGGAATTAGGTTCTTATTTACACTAGTTTCGCTTAGTTATAATTCATTGACCAAGATGAGTTACTTCCCCCATATGTCTGTATGAATTTATTCTCCTGGTTTCCCTTGCCACTATGCCTAGATGCATAACCAACTGCTGACCAAATGTTTTTGGATCTCAAGATGTTGATTTCCTGCATCTGCCAGAGCTGGGGAGACAGGTTAGGTTAGGGTGTGCTAAATGTCTTTGTGTGAGTGTAAGGAAAGATTGCTTCCTAAGTCTCTTTGCTGCCATTTGAGCCTGTTCTAAATGGCATTTTGGGCTATTGCTATGCAGTTCTTTGTTGGAGCCTGAGTCATGCTGACAAACTTGTGCTCTTCTGCTGGCGTGGTGGGTTGAACCCCAGAAATCCTACCGGAACATGAACGAGGAAGAGAGGTGATTAATTTGCCTGCCCCAAGGTGACATTTCTTCAGTGCCAAATCTCTCTTGCTTGCACCTGTCTTGAGAGCCGCTGATTGCTGCAGTTTCCTCAAAGGAAGGGAAAGAGCTGCTGCACCGTGATTGCCATCAGGTGCTGTGATAGCTGTCACCTCCTGGCTGGTCCTCAGGACCTTGCAAGCCCCCCCGGGGACTAGTGGCACATAGAATCCCAAATCATGAGGTTTATTCAGTGACATCAAGAATCACAGTGGATATCTGTTATGTTGGGAAGATGAGTGTCTGATTTTTTTATTCAGGAACTGTTCCACAGCAATGAATGCTTTCCCTGTCTCCTGGTCCTGTATTGTATGAGATAGATTTACATGAGCTAGACCAGCTGTTCTCAGCCTGGGGCAGGAATTTTGTTATGCAGGGGGATTAAACAGTTTATTTTTCATGCATCAGGAAGAGCCCTCAAAGTGTTAGTCAGCTGGACTTGTTAGGTGACTTCTACCTTAGGCTAATGGCTGTATTAAAAATAGGCATTGTTATATTTAATTGCTCTACGGGAAACTTCCAACTTCTAGTGTGCTTCTGTGCTGATTTTAGGCTCAGGCTTTTCAGTTCCAGCTATGTTCTTCTTTTTTCCGGAGCTTCCCGTTTCTCCCGTTGCAGAAATACAAATTCTGTCTTCTTGGAGCTGTTTCCTAAGACCACTGTTTGCCTCTAGCAGCTGGGGCATTTCTTAACATTCCTTAAAGGCGAGCAGCGTGGCACAGCAGGTGCTGCGCTGACCTCTAGTGACAGATCAAGGACAGAAAGTCTCTTTGCTGTTCAAATCCACAAACAGCAGCTGCCCTCGGAGCATCCCTTTTTCCTGCACTGTTCAGCCCAAACAAATCGAAAGGGGTTAATCTCTCCTACTGTGCTCCAAGCCTTTATAATATTTGCTTAAATTTCTGTCCAGTTGTTGAACAGCCGGTGTCGGATTCAGATCTTCTGCAGGCTGTGCAATGGCAGAATTCTATTAATATTATTAATACTTATTAATTATAAAATTAATAAATTTTGCTAGCTGATGATACTTCATTCCATTTATGATCCTACAATAAAATGATTCATATGAAGCTAAACCTCGAAACCCAGAGTTTAAAAAGCTTGTTTTGATTTACAATTTGCCTTTTAATTACATTTCAGTCCACGAGTCTTGCTGCCATCAGGGGAGTTGGAAGGGTTCAGTGAGATACTACTTGTTATGAAACACAGAGAAAAAGTTTATAATTAGAAAATGTCTCTAGGCTTGTTATATCTCTTTCAAAAGGTTTTAGATACTTCATGCCTCACAGTTTAAATTGTTTTAATTTTTTAAATTTTGAAGTGTTAGAAAATGGCTTACAAACTGGGAGCAGCATTACTCCCTGTGTGAGTCACTGAAGTCAGTTGAGTGCACCAAAAATTGCGTTGCACCAAAATTAGGTGGGAGAATCTTCATGTCAACAGATCCTGTCAACTGTACTTGTGCAGAAGAATGAAGAGATGACAGTGGAAATCACAGGGAACGAAAACAGAGACATTAGAAATATAAAGGAATCAAAGCGTGAGAGAGACACTGCAGGGACCTTTTATTTGGCCTGCCCTGGACATCAGTAGATCATGTGCTCTTGTTCAAGGTCCTTGCCCTTGAGTCCTGGATGCTCCTGGGTCTCTAGGACCTGTTTTGACAGGTGTTTAGGCAGGGAAAATTCCCTTAGTGTTAGATTCTCACAGACTATTGTCCTTGAAGTACACATTTGCAAGTGTTTGCTTAGGTCTCATATGTGGTAGATGTAATGTTTTCAGCAAACACTCAAACATAAACTGAATTTTACTGGATGAGGTAAGGGTCATTTTGGCTAAAAATAGTTATTACTGCCTTCTGGTGGAATAACCCAATACCAGAACTATTACCAGATGTGAAATTAAAATCTATGTCTGAATGCACTATGCACTTAGCAGTGAAACCCTCAAAAGCTCACTATCATCTGCTTTGGTTTATGACCAGTGTGGTACAATGAGCCAACATCACAATCAGTAATACAGCTAATACAGTTCCTTTTTTTTCTTAGCAGCTTAAGGGAATTTAAAAATAGTAATTCTCCTTTAAAAAAACAATCTAATCATGAGCAAATGTGAATGAAAATTCTGTGTTCATTCAGCTTACTGTTGTGCAAAGCAAAGGATTTCCCTTTCCTGTCTTATTTTTGAAACTTCCCTATTCTGTTTGCTGTTCAGCTCAGTTTGGTGATGCTGCAGGCCAAAGAACACATCCATTGCTGAAGGCATGTTTGAAATTTCTTGTTTGTAGTAAAACAAGGACAAAGATGTCATATCTCTCTGGGTAGTTTTGTTACTTGGTGGTGGTGGCTTCTATTCCTGTGAGGAGAGGGATCACTGTGAGGGAAATGATCAGTTTACCTTGGCGGAAGGTTTTCCTAAGTACCGGATAGTAGCTATCAGTTTCATCATATGCCAAATCTTTATTTAGAGATTGAAGACTACTTTTGTGGCCTCCAATGCCAATGAACAGGAAGGATGGGATACATGAGATGCTGAGGCTTTGGATCATGAGCAAATGACAGGATGTACTGGAGGTAAAATAGCAGAAGTGGGACTTCAGTGAAGACAGCTCCTGGAAAGGGGTCTCAAATAGAACAGAAAGTGGGGAATACCCTTGTGGCCAGAGCTGAACTGGGTGGCTGCCTGCAGCAAGAAGGACAGGTGTGTCATAGCCTGAGAATGGTACCCACTCACAAAGTCACAGGGGCTACCCTGATAACAGTAAACTTTCATTCAATTTTAGTTGAAAACAGACAATATCCTGCTGGGGATTTTGGAACAGGTCTTACCCACTCTTCTGGGTAGCTACTGCCTGGATGAGAAGTGGCAGAAATTGAACTTTTAATGTGAAACAAATAAAAAATCTGCTTAGCTGCACTCAAAACTTTTCTGCCAGAGACATTCCTCATTAAACACACATGGTGGGATTTTTTTCAAAAGAGCTTGGCGCAGCCTTTTCCCTACTCCCACTGGAATCCATGTAGGTGCCACAGGTTTCAGTGGAAGGAGAGCTAAATCAATATGGAGTGCTTTGGAAAAATGCAGCTCAGAATGGATCCTGGCAGCCTGAGTAGATAGGGATTGGAGGTGATGCTGAAATTGTCACGTAGAAATTTTCCATGCTGGCTAGCATTATCCTCTCCATCCTCCTTGGTTCAGAGCTAATGGAAAGCAGTGTGTGGCAAAGCATGACTTGAGGGGAAGGGAAGTCAGTGTTGAATAAAATAAGAATACCCTAACTTCCTCCCTCCTCTGTGTCTTTTATTAGGACACAAATTGCAGAACTTCCCTTCTTCATGAAGTTGCCACTTAGCTCTTCAAGAACATACGGGTTAATTGCAAGCAACAGTGCACATTGTGCATGCTGCTCCTTCTGGATGGGATTCTCCTGATGTGGGCTGAGCAAGCTGGTGCTCTGTTCTCTCCAAAGTGCACGTGGCACATGCTCAGGTGTGGGAGAAGTCCGGGAGGAAGTCACGTCCCCTCTGTCCTGTTACCTATCTCACCTAAGGACAGGGAGCAGAGGCTACTGTGCCAGGTCACAGGTCTCATGGAAAAATGTAGCTTGGAGGGACCTCTGAAGGCCCCCTAAAGCAATCTCCTATCTTGGGCAGGGCAAACTTCAGAGTTCAGTGAGGTTGCTCAGCTGCTGAGGCACAGCAGTAATTTATACTCCAATCTAGAGAGGAAGAGCAAAGAGATCACAGGCCTCAGATGTACAACCCAAAGACTGCCAAAATATCTATCTGGTGATCCAGTGGTCTTAAAGGAAACCTGACATAGCTGACATCCTGCATTTCTTTGCTTTATGTCATTCTTTCCCCATCATGTAGTAAAATCTCTTATTAATACCAGTTGTCACAGGATAATCCTGTTTCCTTACATGTTCTCTTGTAGGCACACGGGCACTGAAGGGGTAAAGGTTGGCGAGGGGCTGGGTGGTGTTTGGGTTCAAGATCTTACACAGCTGTGTAACTTGTGAAGGTGATGCCCCATATGGGTCCAAATTTTCTAGTCCTTCTGTTATGTGAGATTATTCCTGCAGCTGAAAGTAGTGACAGTAAGCCAGTTCTGGAGCAGCTGCTGTTACTCTCACAAGGTGATACTGTCCCTCACTGAGAAACCTTCAGCAAGTGGCTGATATTCCTCATTCCCTCAGTTATTCTGCTTCTCTTTGAGACACATCGTGTTCAGCTTCCCTAGGTAAATTTCAGATCTTCTGACAGAAAAAGCTATACAAATACCACATAATCACAGAATCAATCAGTTTGAAAGAGACTTCTGAGATCATTGACTCCAACCTTTGATCAAACATCACCATGTGAACTGGACCGTGGCACTGAATGCCACATCCAATCTTTCCTTAAATACCTCCAGGGACAGTAACTATACCAGTCATGCTCTCAGAAATGAACAGCAGCTTCTGTTACCAGCAATTCACCCCTTCTTTGCTTGAATAGCTCCTCAATAACTCCCTGGGTCTGCTTGGTGTTAAAAGAGGCCCCAGCAAGCACAAACTGCCCTTCAAAGTGGGTGGCATTGTTAAAAGAACAATACTGCAGTGTCTTCTAGAGGCAGCAGCAGGGTTCCTGAGTTTGCCATACACTTTGAAGGAATGCACTGTCATTTAATTGGTGCCCACATCAGGCCTGTGACATGCTCTAATGGGGTCTGTCACCTTTCCTTTTGAGGAATTAAGAAAGTGCCAAAGCCAGGAGCCTCTCTCTTGCCAAACTCAGATTCAACCCACATGAAGGTAGCTCACCAATGTGAGCTAATAGGTCATGACAACTCCTTTGGTGCCTCTAGCATTTTAGAACTTCTCGTAGTCAGGAATTTACTTGAGTGTGTCAGTTGCCGCTGACTAGCTGAATAGTTGTTATGACTGTGAGTTCTGTCTCTTGGATCCAAACGATCTATCCAGCTGTGAGAGTTTTTTCCCAAGGAATGTTAGAGTGTTCACTTTGATAGTTTTAACACTGGCTAATTTTTTCACTGAATAGCATCCCAACATGAAAGTATCTGTTCATATCAAATATCTTTCTAGCTGAAATGCACATAACTCCAGTACCATAGTAACTTCATTCTCATTAACACAGCAGCATTAAAAGGGAACTAGCAGAATTCAGTTCTACCATGTCAGCAATTTCATTTTTTGTAGCAAGGAAATGTCTGCCTGAAAAAGAACTGATGTTTTTTTTAGAGGATCCATATGGATGTATAAAGTATTGGTGCCATTTGGTATAAATTGTAATCAGTTCCAGATTCTGCTGTACTCAGAAACTTGAATCATAGAATTGTACGTGGTGGTTTTTGTATTTTGAAGGCTCTCACCTAAACCACAGCTCTTGTAACAACTGAAATGGCTACACCCATGGTGTCCAATCCCTTGTCTTAATCACGTTAAGAAAACGTTTGTTTAACTATGAATCAAAATTGTATTCCTAAGCCCTGCAGCTTTTTGGGTGAAATGACAGAACCAGCCTTACTACACTGGGGCAAAGTAGGTGGGCTCCAGAGGCTGAATTTCACTTAATTCCTTCAATTGTGGTTCCTTTGTCAAAGCATTTCTGAAGGCCTGGAGCCAGGCAACGTGGAATACTAAATGCTAGGATGTAAGTGGGATTTAGGCTGCTTGGTCTGCTTTTGGCTCCCTGCGTGTGTTTTAAAGCATATTAGAGGTACAAAGAGGTGGAAGGGAAAGGCACAAGCACGCACAAAGTCTGCTGCCTGCTTGTAGAGTGTCAGTGATTGATAGAAGTGTGTGGTTCTAATGAGGACACGGCTATTGAAGCAGCAGAATGTTTCAAGCTTCACTCAGGGCTTGGGTCTATTGCTGCCCTCTTGAATCAGGTAAGGGAGATGGAAGGTGGCTGGACACACCAGAATGTTTTTTTGAATTGCTGCCAACAGAAACTGATAGGCCAAGAGATGGTTTAGGTTTGCTGGGGGACTTGTTTTCTATGGAACCAGAGGCAGCATAAGCCATCACTTCGAACCTACTGGTAGCATAGCTTTTGATGCTGTGACCAATTTCAACCATGTCTATAAGGCAAACTAGAGCAGAAGGCAAGCACAATCTCAGGTCTGTGAACTTTGATGAACAGCTGGAGACAAATGACCCAACTAATCCTCCCTGCTGAGAGCATGGACAATATTTAGTCTGGCAGCAGTTGTGCCAATGCATCTGCATCTGTCAGCCTGTTGTGGCACCCACACCAGCAAACAGGTGCTACTTGTGTATGGATTGATGGAATACTGGGGATGATGAAAATCTGAGGCTGGGATGAGAGTTGCAGTGGTGGCTTGGGGCCTAGCCCGTCTTCCAGAGATGAACACAGCTGTTTACTGAAGCAGGAGGAAGGGGGAGTCAGGAGAGCACTGTCTTGTCTATGAATTTTCATGGTGGCTGAAAGCAGCCCAGGACTCATCCTGAACCAAGTGAAATGTTGTAGCTGTGACCTTGCTCTTTATTAGTTTGTAGGATTAACCTCAAGCTGGACAACTAAGAGCACTTAGTTACAGCATTCACTAAATAAGCCTCCACATTCCTTCCTTCTTCCTTAACTCCAGCAAGTAAGCAGTAAGTATTCTCGTGTGTGTAATTATAGACCAGATCTAGTGTTTGTAATCCACCTCTTTTTGAATAAAAGAGTGATTGGTCCTCCACCCTCTCCCACCTGATTCTAGAAAAGTCAAGAGAGTTGGGCACTTCACTAAGAATCTCTTCCCTGAAGATCCCTCTTTCCAGAGTTTTATTGAGAATGTTTTATTGCATTTTTACAGTATCTCCACTAGTTCTAGTGTCAAGTTCCAGATGACAGAGAGAAGGGTCCTGGGAAGGACAGAAGCTACTGCATATTTACAGTCACATGGCCTTTAAGAAGATCTACTGTAGTGTGCAGAACTGAAAGGGACACAACTTATGATATTTTTGGTTCAGTGGCTGACCTGAATATTGGAAAATAAATTTTATTCAGAATCAAAACACTTGGTTGGTTTGTTTGGGTTTTTTTGGTTTTTAAAATGAGAAATAATAACCTAATTTTTGGACAATTTGACTCACTTTAAAAAATCTCAAGTTATTCTTCTCCTTTTAATGCAGGGCAGGTCTAAAAGACACAGCAAAACATTTCATTTGAAAAATATGAAAAGGACCTGTTTTAAGGACTTCCAAAAGAAACTCTTTCACTTTGGAGAAGGTCAAAGTGAAACATCTGTCAGTCTCCTAATCTCTTTCTCTCCTTCCATTGAAAAATAAGAGCTGATGGGAAGGTACAGTTCATCAAGAAAAGGAAATTCTCCCCCTTCTCCTCAGTATTTCTGAAAACCAGGCCATCATACTATAGAGTGTTATTTGCCGATTTAGTGGGAAACATGCCTAAACCAGGAAAGAAAAAAAAATTCCATATGAATCAGCTTCCAAGTCAAACAGTTTCTGTAGGTCTGTGTTTGAAATCTTCCCCCTGGAAGCCTAACTTCAAGCATTAACTAATTCAGATTCTAGTCTTATTAAAACAGCATGAGAAGGAAAACCCAGCCAGATAACTCCCTAAGACAATTGTAATGTAAATTACATGTAGTACTGTAAACACCTGAGGGCTGATTCTTGTAAAACACACACACAAAAAAAAAAAAATTAAAAAAAAGGAGGGGGGGAAAGAAAGAAGCCAAAATTAGTAAATAGTACATTTTTCTAAAAAAATGGTGATTTTATTGAGTTTTAATATACAGCTTTAATATGTTAGGGTAATCATACAAGATCTCTCTTGTGTTCAATTTACACATTTCAATAGAGATGTGAGCTAAAATCTTTTGGCTTAATGTACAAAAGGAATCCAATGTTGTCCACTAGCAGCTTTGAACTTGACAAGAAAGGTTCTAAAGACTTTAAGTGCAGTAACAACCATACAGGATACAAAATGAATATAAGGACTTTTCGCCAAGGTATATAAACATTTGAAAAAAATGGTGCCTGCTCCACAGGGCAGACAACTAACAAATTAAAAAAAAGTCACTGACCAATGTTCCAGGGAAGGAGGAGCATCACCCTGTGTAACAGTTCTTATAAAATGGACTAAGAATATCTGTATCATAGAATTTGTACTGATCAGAAAAAAAAAGGTCTGAAAAGAAACAGTAGGCAAGGAAATGAACAATCAAAAAAATGACACAGTAATATAAAATATTTCCATCACTATTTAAATGCCAAATTAATCAAGCAATAGTAAAAAAAAATCCAAAACAAAACCCCCAAAAAACAAAGCTCTTCTGTTTAAAATAACAGCACTGTTTTTGATTATTTTCAAAGATTTTTTTTTATGAACACACTATATACTTATTTCTTTCATACTGAGCAATGTGTCCATTTGGTCTGTCACTTCAGTGAAGCTGATAAACAACCAACCAACCCATCATGTCTCACCTTTGACACATTTTAACCCTTTTCCCCCCTTTTGTTTTCTACTCTGGTGCCTTCTCTTCTCAAGTTAAATACTTTCCTTCCTTTTCTTTATACAGTGCAGAGTATATGGGCTTAGGATATGGAGATTTTCCTCTACTCCAGTTCACTCTCTGGTTCTGAGTTCAGTGGTGTGCAGTAGTTTGGCTTGTCTGAAGGCACATACCCAGGGAGACACAAACACTTGTAAGACCCTTCCGTGTTAATGCATTTGGCATTCTTGCAGAGGGACATCCTGTTGTTCAGCTCATTGCACTCATTCACATCTGCAAAAAAGGAGACATCAAAAGACACGTGTACTTAAGTCTGGTGTGTAGTTAATACTCATTTAGTTCCAGCATTGTTAGGTCTACAACAATCTGCACAAATGCCCTGAGAACTTTATTTTCAGTTCCAATTGCGTGGAATTAGGCTGAGTCAAAAGCTCTAAAAGATGAATTGGGAAGAGGTGGAAGCTATCATAGGAAAACAATAGGGTATTAAAGGGTTAATATTTAACAGTTTAAGAACTGTTAGATTACCAAATCCAAATTCAGTCTAACTGCACAACAAAATTAAGCAACCACTTACAGGTGTTCATCTGATGACTGAAAAGTGACTTAAGAAAGAAACTTGAAGTTCTTAGCATAACATCTGTACTTTTCCAGCTGAATCTTTAGGAGCTGCTGGTGTTTTCAACTGAATAGTCATGAGGGGCAAACCAACTGCACTCAACATTATGCAGCTTTGGCCTGACAAACACAGCAGCTACATCTTTTCTTACTAAGGAGCCCAGCTTGCCGTAAAGTCCTGAAGATTACAAGGCACATAGGCAGCTTCTCA
The DNA here is from genome assembly GCA_018697195.1 of Certhia americana. NCBI lineage: Eukaryota > Metazoa > Chordata > Aves > Passeriformes > Certhiidae > Certhia > Certhia americana. The sequence goes on from CM031859.1 coordinate 76,020,003, forward strand.
TCATAGAGCTGGGAGATTTCAGCTGTGTGTCACAAAGCATAATACTAAACAAGGTTAGTGCAGACCTTGAACTGAAATAATCACCCTATTTGTACTAGGCTTCTACACTGAAGGGTGGTTGTTCCACTTCATCTTCTCACTGACCTTTGTGGTTCCCATATTTAGTTGTTTTAATTAAAGATAAAGATATCTTGGTTAGCAAACATGCAGATTTACTAGTTTGAGAGTAAGAGAAATAGTTGAGTCTGTTTACTGTTGAAATCTGTGAAAATCGGGGCTAAACTTCACCAGCTGATTATCTCATGGGAATTTTATTCAGGCAATCACTCTGATTCCACTCTAAAAACCCACTCGTAAAATCACTCTTCTGCTCTGGATCCAGTTCCATCCTTCTAGCTTACCAAAGCCTTTGAAAAACATTTGGTCTGTACATTACAGTAAAAGTCTTGATATAAGTTTAAGCTTCATTCCACAAATGGGTGTCTGTTCACTTCTACTTTCTTAACTGAACACAGCTGTGATGACCAAGATGCACTGAGGACCACTAAGATACTTTTGTAACAATAATTACTGGCCTTTGCAGTAAATAAAACAAAGCTTGGATCTTTAATACAATTCAGGTGATCATCCCTAACTCCTTTGTTGGAGGCCTCTGAAGATCAAGTGACTTGAGTAAACTGACAGACTACCAGGAGATAACATGTAATACAACAGGTGATATGCTGTCCTCACCAACACAAGTCATTTTGGCCATGTCCAGGTGATAACCATCAAAGCAGTCACAGGTGTAGCCTTCCTGGACTCTTACACATCGGCCATTTTCACATCCATTCAGAATACCACATTCCTCTGCTTGTAGCTCCTCAAAGCTGTTCAGGAAACCTGGGAGGAGAAAGAATTGCAAACAAGTAGGTTACAAAGCTGTTGAATCAGTATACCCAAATATATAGTGAGAGTCTGAAATTCTCTTAGAAGTTCACTGGAATGTGACTTGACTTTGCAGAAAATAGGTCAACTTAGCAGAGCTGCACCATCTGGAGTTTTAAATGTACCAGAAAAGTGCTGTGATATGTTTCAAGATCGAAACTGAATAACTTGGTTAACTCTTGTGTTAAAAATCCGTGATTTTTTTTTTTCCTTTTTGTAGAATGGAAACTCCGTAATTTCATTGTTTATTTTTTAAAGGCTAAGTCAGTGTTTTCTAAATAGCACCTTTTATTTCAATTGTTAAGTGTTATCAGCCTTTAAGGAAACAAGTGGTCATGCAATTTGGGGTAAAAGTTTCTTAAAACAGGATTGTAGAAAAATAAGGTGTGTGTGTGTAGAGGGGTAAGGGATGCATTACAATTTATCCAGAAGAAAACATATTAAAAAAAATCAATCCCAGCTGCCATAAGGAAAATAAGAAATCAGAGACTGCTTTCCTGTTGTGGTTTTTTGTTAACTGCCTTTTGGCTTGTGCTTCAGTGACTGGTGCCAGTACAAATACCTATAATCTACCAATTCCTCCTTGTCATAACTCTAGATGGTGAGCAGTGAAAGCTCAAAGAGTTGAGCTTGAGCTTTTTTTTTTTTTTTTTACCTCTTCTGCAAAGAGTTGTCTTTGTATTCAATGGTTTGTTTAATGCTTTTTGAGCTCCCTGCCTTAGGGCTTTTGTGACAGTCATGCTTTTTTATAAGGAAAGATTTATATTTACAAAATTATTTTACATTTTTACATGTTCAGAGATTGTCTCTAGGACCGAACTGGTCCTGTAAGTCCTAAGTTTTTTTTCACTAGCTTTCTGCTCATGGAGCAGTGATGTAACAGGACTGCAGATGGCAGCCCATCACATCAAACAGACTTCTGTGGAAAAAGCTGAGAATGTTTGAGTCATAAGTTTAATAGCACAATGAATATATAGAGGGGAAATTGGAGCTATAGTGGAATAGAGTAGGATATATCTCTCCATCTGTCCTGTAACAGGTAGTGGCTCCACCAACAAGCCAGCAACTTATTGAAAAACTGTTTACTGATTCATCTTGCAACAGCTGTGATACATATATCTGCTAAGTTACCTAGGAATATGAATTTATCCCTTCCTTATGTTTTTTTCTCGTCTTTTCTTATTTACTCCATCCTGTCTGGTCTTTGAGGCCCTCTTTTCTACTGACCTGCTTTTGCCTTTCCTACTCTGCCCTTTCCATATCTTCCTCCATTTAACTTCCATACTGCCATTTCCACTCACCCTTTCTTTGACTACAAATACCATTTCTATCCTGGATTTTCTAGCATGGTGGGCTTTTTAGTAGGGATCAAGCTGGTCAGTAATATGCTGAGTAGGTTTTGAGGATGCTGAACATAATGTGAAGTAAGTACTTGAGGACAGATGTCACATCTCAAGAACATACATAATGCACAGGATGTGTACAAGTGTACATTAAATGGGAAAAACTTCAGCCTTTTTCATGAGCCTTGTAAATCACTTCTCAGTGCAATAGTATTGCGGATATTGAGCACTGTTATGATGTAGGTAACCAAGCTTCATTACTCGCTGGAGTCCTCTGGCAGAGCTTGCAGAGGGCTCAGAAGAGACCTTTAAAGTAAAGACCTTTTCTAGTTTAGAAAACAATGTCAAGAAAGGGAAAGGTGTCCCCCCGAATACACAGATTTTTTTTTAATAGAAAAAGGACATAATTTATTAGACATATAGCTTATATGTATGCATATATGCATGTGCATAAACATATGTACACACATATATACATATTTTTCTCTCCCTCTGTCATAAATACAGTATGTTGTAATTTTAACTACCTTAAACTAAAATATATATCAATCAGAGCAAATTCTACTTCACATAATATACTCTACTTCAAAACAGCTCAATGGGACCTGTATTGTAATTCTGAGGTACATACTGGCTTCTGTAGAAACTGATTGCACAATGACAAATACTACACTGAAGTACATGGCCCTGCCATGGGATGCGATGTATTGTTGTATTCCTCACAAGCCTGCAGCAGGACTGTGATCTTGAAGTCTCTGATGCCCTAAACAGGATGCCACATCTGATTCAGTAATAGGATGGGAGCAAGAGCCATGAGCTCTTAAGCATCTGTCCCTAAGAGGTTGGAACTAGATTATCTTTAATGTCCCTTCCCACTGCAGGCATTGCATGAAGTGGTCTCAGCTCTGGATTCAAAACTTTCCACAATTTATTGTATTTATTTACCACTAAATTACATACCAATAAATCACATACCCTGTGAAATGCTTCTTTCCAGATTAACAGTACGTTAACATTGTTTACCTGTTGTATTCCCTTTAGGAATGTCTTTCCCCCAAAACCCCTCCCCCAGAGACGGTAACCTGGCCTGGGTTACCTGCCCCCTGGTCTCCTGACCTATAGGATCGGATAGGTCACCTGACCCCGACCCCAAAGGTGAGAAAAACCCCTCTCCCCCCATGTGAGCTCTCTCTCGCTCCGGATTCCCTTCAAGGAATAAAGGCCTTGGAATACATCCTGGGGTAAGAGGGCCTCTTTTGTAACTCTCTCTACCCTATTCTGTAGTTCCCTCTTCCAATACTCCCCCTAAATCTGGGCTGGCAGCTTGTGGGGGGGTTAAAGGGACAGGAGAAACTACATTTACCCAGCCATTATTCTGTGTTTTTCGTGATGCAATCAGTAGTTTTCATCTGTGTGAGATTTCAGTTACACATCACCACTTAATAACGCTGACTGGGGAAGAGCATAGTAGCAACTTGCAGGCCATATATATACGTAAAGCATGAGAAATTACCAGCTCCTTCTGATACTTCCAACTTTCCTTCTCTAAACCTGTGATAAAATATTCTGGACCTGAACAGGGTGCCTGATTTTGAGGAAGATGTTAAAATCTGTAAGCATTTCTCTCCTGAAAATTTTAACAGTGAGCTGGGCCCAAGCCAACATAAAGAGCCCTGATATTCCTCAAGTACAAGCAAGTGTACAATCCCTCACACCCTGCTTGGCAGGCCATAGCATCCAGCCTAAAGTCCATACATATGTATATTCTCTGATCACACCGTGCTGTACATTTTCTCTGTTGAGCAAGAATGACTTGCATGCTCTCATTTCACCAATACAAGTTCTGCTGGGAAATCATGGAAAGATCAGGAGTTTTTTTTTTTTCTTTTAAATTAAACAGACTCTGGAGAAATCTGTCCCATGCTCCAAAGGAAAATCAATTTGTGAGATGGAAAATTGGCAAGCCTTTTGACCTTAAGCTGTAAAACTGTTGGTAAACACAAATTTAGTACACTTGGCACAAACTATTTCACTAGATTAAAAATTAATTGTACTCTGAGCCCAACTGGAGTCTCATACAGACCTGGCTCTTGAACTGGAACACCTGACTGAAAGCTAGTGTCATAGGAATAACTAAAGCATAAACAGGCCACACTACCCAGAAGCAAAGAGAAAAATGAAACTGGCTACAGGGCAAAAAACTGAAGTAAAAATCTCGTTTCAAGTCTTTTACATAACAGAGAATTTCTCTTACGGTCTTCAACAAAGTATGGATTGGTTTCTGGAGTGTAGTGCTCCTCGAAGTCAACTAAAGCATCCTGCCCATATGGCCGTCGAGATCCTGGAACAGGAATGTTGCACAGCTGGGCGTAATCCTCTGAGGGGAGAAAGAAAATAAGATATAAAAGTAAACACACTTGTAACACAGGCTGCATTACATTAGTCCCAGTGAGCTGTGGTTCATATTTGCTGGAAATAAACTTATCTTCCTAGAAACACCATAAATCTGCAGAAAAGAAAATTTCCAGAAACCATTCTCTCTTCAAGAAGGATGTCATTAAAATGTTAATGAGCCAAATATATACTATTAAGTCATAATAGGGATAACACCAGGGATAGATTTGAGTCAGTAACTGTACAAATAGTTATAGGTCAAGTTCTTCTGCACTGCATGGCAGCAAGAGCTGAGGGATGCCGGGTATTCCATTGCTAATGCACTTATCTCCAGGGCTATCCCTGTTTATACTCCCCATTCTGTGGAACAAAGGCTATCCCAGATCAACATGGCTGCTAGCAGAAGCCTTCCCAAAGGAAGTAAACTGGGACAGGTACAGCCAATACTTCTGGAACTATCAGCCAACCTGCAGAAATCAGAGAGAAAAATACTTTTAAAATAGCCCACACTTATCTACAAACTGTATCTTCAACCCACAGGCTTAAACATATGAGTGCTGTTCAAAGTCTCCTTGGCTGTGAACCTCAAAGAGCATGGGGAAATACACAGGAGAAATAGTTACATCTGATTTTGTGCCTCTCTCTAAAAGTTAGACTACACAAGTTGAGACCAAAGCAACTCTTCATTTTAGGTGTCAGAGTCCATGTTTGAAATGTTTATGCAGAGTTTGACTCTATGATAAATGAAATAAAAATTGTATCAACTCTGTTTCTATTACTCTATACTAAAAGATATACAATACAGTTTATTTGAAAACAGAAATATTGTTAAAATACAGCAAGCCAGGTGCTCCTTTACTGTTGCTACAGTCTATTTAGCATCTGGTTCTGTGAAGATTGCCTGGTGTTCTGAGAATCAGGCAGAGAAAGGACAGGAAAGAAAAACCACCAAAAGAGAGGGAGGAAAAAAAGCCCTAAGCAGATACAAAATCCAAGAATTGCAGATGGTTGCTGAGCCAGAAACCTCATGCTGTGTAGAACTGTCCCAGACAGCAAATAGTTGGATAAGTCCAGACTGCCTCTAGACAGTACAGAGCACAGCCCTACTTGCTGTCCAGCTCTTAATTTTATTTTTACAGGTAGTATCTCCTCGACCTGGAATGATTTTATTTTGTACCGAAAAAACCAAAATGTTCAAAAGGTCTGTTTGAATTCTGTGGTCAACAACTTGGCCTTTGAGAGCACAGGATAGAGCAGTACAGGCAAAGCTTGTCTGTGCACACCCAGAGCTGCCATGGCTGCCAGTCCAAGTCTGCAGCTTGAACTCCCCAGAGAACTTACAAATCACTGTAAATCCCACCACATTCTGCTGCAGGAGCAAAGTGGTTTCCTTTGAGGTATGTCTTCCAGAATGTATTTATATACAGTAATAATATTCAAACACCACTTTCCTCTCCCAGAGAACAAAGTACACTGCCCAAGAGCAACATCCCAGGGCACAAGAAACAAAGCCAGCATGGCAAAATAAATGATATATAACAGAAGTTACTTACATCCCTGACTGTACAGCTTCCCACTGAGATACTGTGATAATGACCATAGTTTTAAGAGCTGTCATAGGACCAGAAATACCCCATTCTTTCTTCACATCTAATCCCAGATTAACATCCATGCATGCAGACAGGTCTTCTCAGAGTGACCCCTTCATTCATATGTACACACAGAATAGCTATGCAGAACAGTAAAAGAACTTTCTCACAGATGCCCACAAATGTTCTTGGCAAAGGAAATCTGTTCTACCACAAAATACTAATTCATCTGGCTTGTGTGGCAGAAACCACCACAAAAAAACAGTCAGTGAAAGACAAAGGGACAAGACAAGCAGCTCTTAAGGATCACTGCTTCTTCCACATGGATGTGATCTAACAGGAAGGACTGAGCAGAAGCTGAACACTGAGTTCCCAGACTACTCAGTGCTAATTTTGTCATTAGTGATACTGCTAGTAAAAACAGTGTTTTAGTTCTGAATGAAGTAGTTGAAGCTTTTGAAAACCCATAGAACTGGAGCTCTCAATTACATGAGAGTTGTGTAGTTTGATGATTGTGCAAGACTTTATATTGCATGTCTGCCAATGCAAAGTTGATTAACATCTAGAAAAGAATTAAGAAATGTGGACAGTAGAGACCTGTTTCTTGCCCCACTGGTCCCTCAAAAATCAAGTTATGAATGTCTGCATTTTTAGGTCTTATATCTATAATACCCTCTTAATACTGTATGTTCTGTTTAGCTGTCCAAGTAGTGTAGACTAAATCTCTTGTCTTTTATAATATGTTGATTCAGTCACTAGGTGCTTGGGCAATAAACCCAAGGGGAGCAACAGCAACCTAAGAAACGGACAGTAGAAATTCAGGACCAATAACAATGGTAAGTTATCTATTCCACCTTTCTCAGCTTGTCTTTTTTTCTTCTTTCTCTTTCCTTTTTTTTCCCACAGGGAAGAAAAGGGTGGCCAGAGAGGAGAGTACAAAGACTGAAAGGTATACGGGGGTCATATTCTGGAAAGGTCATGAGAACTGGTGTTTTGAAGGAAGGTAGGAGCTTTGAGACTTGGATCCCTGACAGAAATGATCAGAGAGGAACCCATCACAATGCCCCCGCGGAGGATAGAACAAGTTACAGCAATGACACTTTCTGTTATTTTAAACTTTTCCCCTTGCTATGCTGTATTCCTACAGTTCAAATTTAAAAAATAGTATTTGGGGTCACTGTGAGGCGTGCTGGTCACAGTTTTCCAAGGGAGGAAACTAAATGAACAGAATGCTGTAAGATTTGTAGGTGAAAGCATGACTAGTGCACAGAAACTTGCAGGCAAGTATTCAAATGGGAGAACAGCATGACATTGCCCTAGGGAGTTGACAACAAGAGATTGAGATCAAAAAGGTGGTAAGGGGGTAGAGCTCAAGAGAGAACATGTAACTACCCCTGAATGACAGAAACATTTTAGATGTCACAGAAAGTAATACCCACTTTGAAAAGGGTCTTTCAAGTAAAGTTGAAAGAAAATATTCTGTAATTCACAATGAATTAAGAAAACTTTTTCTATATGGGTTTATTTTTTCTACTCACTCATCTCTTGGCTGTGATCAGGGACAATACAACTACAGTTCAAGAGGAAAAAAAAACCCTTTGTTTTTAATACAGTTTAGTCTACATTGGTCCATGTATTGCTAAGTTTTTCTCATAACTTGCAAATGAAGCATAGAGAAAGCTTGTTGTATAACTTAGGGTGGCCAGTATAAAAGGAAGCTGATGTATGTTTCCAAAAATGTAAAGGATATTTTTAAAGTCAGATGTATTGCATATTAAACAAGTGTTAGGGGATTACATCTAGACACACATGTGTACTGGCACAGATGCTAGCTGTAATTGGTGATGAAAGCTCGGCTGACAGAGACAACACAATATAAACTAGATGGACCGACTGGCTTTTAGGTGCTTGTTAGCAAAAATGCAGCTGTGCAAAAATGTGCATCTAATTTGCATATGTAGTGGTAACTGAGCAAGCCCTTGTGAGCCTTACTTGTACCCAGAGGCCTAAAAATCCTAATGTCATCATTCTGTATTTCATGTATTTAAAGCAAAATATTATATAAAACGTTTTTCCTGACACAACCATGAAACAACTACACCACAGCCAGTCCAGGTCCTGCCCATAAAGAAAGCTTTATTTCTGTTCCAACTCCTCAGAATTGTCACCATCACACACACAAATGAAGCCAAGACTAAGAAACTAAACTAGATCCTTCATATTATTTAAGAATGCAACAGTTTCACAAAAGGTTCTGGACATCAGTCTAAATTGGTTAAGTTTATGCTGTCTCAGGAGATTGCATCATATGTGAACCAAAGCTAAAGGTATTTCTGCTCTGTATTTAGATTGTGCTATTTGCCAATTTTGATAATTTCACTGACGTTGCCCATGGATAGATGCTAAGGTTTGCAGTGAAGAGCATTCATATCTATTCTACAACTTGAGAAGAAGGTAAGGCTATCAGTCTTAAAGGTTATTTTTTATTCGTTAAGAAGGATGTTCATATCCTCTCATGGACACACTCTAAATAAAATCCCTGAAAAAGATTCACAGTGGATGTAAAGCTCTTGCTAAACTGAAATAATTACCAAATTGATTATCTCAAAACCTCTTGGTAGTGACCTTTTGTTCCTCTACTAATGCTGCTCAATCATTTCCTAAAATGATCTTCTCTCTCCTTTTGCTTCAAGTAGATAGTTAAAAGTTGTAGTAAAAATCAGGTTGTTTCTGGCACAATTTTGCACATGGCTTTCTCACTCCTTGCTGATTTGCATGTACACTTGGAATGTGAGGTTCCATGAGAAAGAACCTTTAGCCAAAGCTACTCTTCACGTCTCTCCCAACCTTCAGAAAAAGCACTGAAACTCTTCATCAATAGAAATTAAATCAGCCAAAAATCTGCACAACCAAACACAAGAATTTGAATATCCAATCACTGCAATATTTTAAGCCCAGAGGATATAATCCATTTGACCAGAGTCCTTATCACAAAGGAAGGAGGCACAATGCCATCCTAAATAGAAAGATGACCAATGATCTACATAAATGAATCCAGTGCCTCCCTGTTGATCTTGACCATGCCAAAAGAGGACAGATTAAAACTCACCCTTTACACACATTGGTTTTCCCTGCACTTCCAGATCTTTGTGAGTGACATTAGCCAGAATTTAAAGGGAACACTATGTTCTCATAATATGGAAGCTCAGCCCAGAACTTACATAATGTTTACAAAAGACACACAGAGTTCCTTTGCAACAAAAATGCAATCCAAACAATCTGTTCTGCCAGAAATGGGCAGACTCAACTCCATGTAGGCATCTCTGAGGGTCTGCATCTAAATTAGTTGTTCATTTTAATCCATGGAAAGACAACCACTTCTAGGAGAGCATCTCATTGCAAAGCACGTGTCTAGAACAGGTCAGGGGAATATATTGCTCAGGGTTCTGATTTATCTTTCCTGATGGAAGAAAAAACTGGCAGGACCAGCACTGATGTGGGTTTCTGTATAAAAACACACTATGAAATTGTCCAAGAGAAATCCTACATTATACAATACCCCAGGTGATTTATGTTACCCACTACTCTCAGAGTTCTCCTTGCACGGGCTTTGTAACTGCTAAAGTGGAGATAAAGAGAAACTTCAAATACAATATGAACAGCAGTTCTTTATGTAACTTCTAAATACCACAGAACATCTGGAACATCTACTGATTGGAGATGTACCATTGTCTTTTCTGCAGACCTTCTAAACATAAAGTGGTTCCACAAAATCCCCCCAAAGTAATAGGAAACTTAAGAGTAGAAGTATTTCTAAGGATACACAAATAAGCAGGCTGATAAACTGAATGCTGGTACCTTTTATGGTTGCCTAAGAATGTGTTCATGACATTATCTTAGTACACACACCAAGAAAGAAGTCTAAGATACAGATGTAGCTATGCACCCCCCACTCTCAATAGTTGTTAAAACATCTGCTAAAGCTGCTGAGTCCCAGACCTACCTCACCATGTTTTTCTGTATGAAAGCTTCTCCAGGCAGCCAGCTACAGAAGACAAAGTACCCTCCTTGACTGGCATCTCTTAGGTTCAGGAGCTCCTAATACCACGTTACCAGTATCTTAAGGTGTTACCGAAGCAAAGGTGGTACTGCACTGCAATAGCCTCAAAACTACCATTTGGAAAATACAAAAATAGGCTGTCTCTATAAATTAAATGCTGGCCCTAGCACACCACATTATTCAACATTTTCTAGCTGTTAGTTCTATCTCCTCTCTTCAAATTTCCTGTAACCATACACCTTGCCTAAAATCCATTCCAGTCCCCTAAAGGTCTCACAGAAGCTTCTGGAGTCTCTGAACATTTATAGATCAGGTCCTACAAGTTCAGGTTAACTTGAGGTATATAAGAATTTATTTTAGATTTCAGATTTTTTTCAGTCTGGGCCAGTTGCTCTGTTTTCTGGCATGGAGGCTTTGACACAGCTGCTAAACCTATTGGTGCCTCTCCTGCTGCCATAGACTCCAGTCTATGTTACTAGACCATGGAGTCCGGATGGAGAGAGTGGGGCTGTTAGGCACTAACAGTAAATTGATCAAGGAAGCAGAACTTCTAAAGGCAGGTCATCCAATATGTATTTTTTGTGGGGGTGCAATGGAGAAGGTATGTTTTACTGACATTTTCTAAACAAAAATACTCAATTTTCTAATTTTCCTCAACTGGTCAATTTCTACAGATTGCCAATGACAAACTTCAAGTAACACAGAAGTTTTTTAAGAATAATTACTTAACTGTTATTACTCTTCTTTGGGCAAATACAGACTAATGGCACTGTGAGCTCAGAGAGAATACACTTCAGTAGTTGACATTTTGGTATTGGATGAAATCTATGAAAGCTTTTATCCACAATATGATATTATAAGATAATAATGTAATTGAAAACAATGTCTTTACATCCCTTGTTTGCACAAGTCAGATGTACTCAACTACAGTACTACAGCTCATGTTTGCAATATTTTGATCAGGACTTTGAGCTAACATTTTGAGTTTGTTCCTCAGTGTTGTTTTTTTTTCTTTTTTTCCCCCATTCATCAATATACTTATCAGTCTTACTGTTGTTAAGATGTTACTGTCACAATATCAACAAATACTACTTATTTTTGTCTCAGACTCTGAATGTTTGGAGTAATTTCAGGGGGTTCGTTTAATTTAAGCACTGATTAGTTTTTAGAAACAGTAGCAACTATGTAAGTTCTGTTTTGAGGGTGATTTAAGATTGTATTCCTTTTTGCTTAATATGGATAAATTCTTACAAAATTCCCACTGGTTTTATGCTGGATCCTACTTGAACAGGATATTTAAATCTTGTCATGAAAAATGGAAGCACTTTAAAGACAAGGTGGGTTACAAAAACTAGAGGTAATTTTTAATAAAATATTAATATCTTTAGAAGGGACTTGCAAAAGTATCACTTATGGTGGTAGACCTGTATTTCCTTCTTTCTAAGGGTGGTGACTAGATCTTCAAATGCAATGGGCCTATAAACAAGGTAAAAGGAAACCACAGATCTGTACTGTGATCCAACCCATTTCATAGTGAAAGTCTTGTGGTGATAATGCTTTTCACATCACCAAGTCTTCTTTAACATGTGTTACAAATCTTCAGAAAGCCCCTAACTGGGGAAATAAGCAAACACCTTCAGTAGTAAACCGGCCAATGCAATACCTAAGTATTTAAAAATGGAGAAATTCCAGGTTCCCCAGCCAGGACTTGAACCTGTGACCTGATGGCCTGGAGGTGTGAAAGCACTCTCTTGAGCCAATGATATCACTTTAAGTGCTACAGACTGAAGACATGTCAAATGAATCATTTATTCAGTTCAGTCAGCTTTAAATTTTTCTTGGTAAACGTTCCTGAACACAGAGGCTTTCAGGTTTCTGTGTGGGTGAGTGCATATGTGTGTGAGGAAAAATGAGCACATACCATCTCCACTAAGAAATGGGAACTTGTATGTTTGTTCTGACATACTAAACATTCAATGTACTTTTATTTTTAACTATGTTCCAATCAATAAGGATAATTTAAAGTATTTGGGATCAAAGTACGCCTCATAGTTTCAGTTAAAGCAGATACTTCTCAATGCAAATGAAACATGGCATAAAAGTTATCTTGTGTCTGGAGGGAGAAAGATTTTATTATCCAACATAATGCTCTTCAGCTTTGACTAAGGATCATCCTACTAATGTTTAGGATGTTATCCACTGGGAACCCCCATGTAATTTTAAAAATTAATTTCTCAATTTTCTTCATAGAGCTAGTGGAGATTTGCACCCCACAGTCGGCACGGGACTGAGGTTCCAGAATCCTGTGTTTCTAATGATAAAAATAAATCTAATATTTTCAGACTGAAATAGTTTCATTTTCCCCCCCTCATATTAGCCCTTTTGTTTAAATTAAAAGCTTCTGGGAATCCTCCATGATTGTGCTCCAGAGGAGAGTCTTAGAATTTGTAGCCTTTGTTCTGCAGCTATGTTTGGAATTTTTTATCTTCCCTTGTGAGGCAGGTTCTCTTTGCCTGACCATGTTGGTGGTCCTTCTCTCTTTCTTTTCAGATTTATCCTGCTTTAAATGCAACTAGATAGAAATCTCCAGAAGTAAATCTTGTACATAATCTCTAACAGGAAAAGCTTTTCTTTGCTCTCTCAGTATTGCATGCTTGCATGACATAGATGGGTCACTCTCACCACGTGATAAACTTTGTACAAAGAAAAACCTCCTTTCATCTGCTCAATCTTTCCACTTGAGGAATTCCAGGTCATAGCAACAATTCTTAATACTAGCTGTTGCCCTGTATTTGTCTTATATTTCTTTCCACTGTATTTGTTATTCTAGCAGGTATAGTAATTTGATGTCCTCATATAAGATTAGTTCTGACAAAGACATTTCAGAGATTTCCATATCTTATAAATCAGGCTGCTGTCATGCTCTGTTTTTCTTCAGTCTCTTCCTGGGGTAAGCATCAGCCAGCAGGTACTCCAGCCAACACCATCAAAATCAGATACTATTTTTTTCAGTTGCTGCATTTCCAAAGTAAACTCAAACAAGTAAAGATATCTAAGAACAGGTTCAGGGACCTTGCACATAAATTATAAAAGCATATAACCCAAGCAGACAGAAACATTAATGCTTCACTGAGCTTCTTTATGTAGTTTTTAAATTTCTGGGTTTTTGCTACAAGTAAAACATGCATTTCTTTAGCCACAACATTACCATTAGAGTAACACAGGCCCAAGTAAAAGTCCAGGAATGTTAACAATAAATGCTTTACCAGTGCAGGATGGTATTCCTACATGGAAAGATATGTCACTGAAAGACACATTTATAGTAAGAAAGCTGCATCCAAACTAGGCCTTAGAACAGTTTACACAGAGAGTGAAGAAGTTAGTGTGATATCAGACTGTGTATACCAGGGCTGATGTATCTCGGGCACAGCAAGGCATATACCTATGCTGCTTCCACTGGCCCCTTCTCCAGTCCCCAGAAATACATCTGTGTGTCAACGACATTTCTCTGTATTCATGCAACTTTTGTAGTCACCACAAGTAGCACCTTCTGCCTGAAATATCATGGAAGAGTATCTGATTTCCAAATGCGTAAACAAAATTATAGTCTTTTAAAAATACGACAGCCAGCTTTTTTTTTTTAACACTAAATCATTTTCTCTGGAAATTCTTCATTCCTTATTGGTATCCCATTTCCCTTAACTTGAGGGGCTAGGGTTTTTTTGTTCTTTCTTACGTTACCGGCTCAAGGGACTAAAGTGATGAAGTATTTTGGATTTTGTTCCGGGCAGTGACATTGCGCGTTTCCTTACCGGACTCCTTCATCGGACACAGCGCGCACTGCATGCCCCAGGCCTCCCCGTACAGGCAGCAGCACTCCGTGTACGTGGTCTGCTTTCCAACCAGGGGTCGACTACAGACAAAATCGTCACTTAGGTGCTGCCAGCAAAGGTCCTGGTAGACCTCAGCTTCTTCAGTTTGTTCTGATGGAGAAGACAGGATTAGGTCATCAACACAGTGCTGTTATTTAAATAAGACACAGGTATAATGATAAATTTTGTAAATTTAGATTAGAAAAATAACTTAGCTTTACAGACTTTGCTGAATACAAGTTTAAGCTTAGAAGTCATGACCTTTTTTAAGTGCCTGAGGTGGCTCATCCCTTGAATGTTCAGCTTTGGAAAAATCTTAAAATGTCCTGAGTTGTCACATTAGGCTAATCTAAAAGCATGTTGTGTTGGATATCCAAAACCCAAATCTTTCTAAATCCCAGTAATTGCTGAACACTTAGCACAGATTCAGCTCAGCTCCCACGAAAGTTAACAGACAAAAATCAGCACTGGGAGAGAAGTGAGTATTTGGGGAACTCCATCCACACAATGGATCTTTAAAAGTTGTTATTTTGCTTTTCTTATATTGCCATCAATGGCATCTGAAAGAACTTTTACAACCAAGGCAGAGCTTGAACAAAAAAAATTTTACATAGGCTCCCTGGGAGACTGGACAAATACTTGGAAGAGAGAGTCCCATTAACTAAACAGACAAACTACATCAGTCTCAGGAAATCCCCTGAGTTGAAAATAGCTGGAAGCTGAGAGAGTGCTGGGGAGGGTGAAGAGAAGTATTGTTTGTCTGCCCTCCTGGTCTCTAATCATCCAGTTACAGCTATTGTTAGAGACAGAACACTGCTGTGAACTACTGTCACATTCTTATGAACATTAACAAAAATCTGTATTTTTGTCAAGGCTGGAATATTTCAGAAGCATAATAGTTTTGACACAGATCTCAGAAGAAACCATTCCCAGTCCCAGCAAGTTCTGATCACTGCTGATTGGAAGAAGAGGAACTGTAAACTTCATCTTCCACTTGGAATGTAAAAACCTCAGCACAATTCTTTTGTGAAGACATCTGCAAGGTTTTGATTTTGCTCCAACACAGAGTGAAAAATAAGTGTTGTCACAAACCAAGGTTCTGTTTTGTCTGTGCATATCCATTTACTGCATTTTTACTTATGCACGGGTGAGTACAGAACTGAAACCTCACCCAAGAGCAAAACTGAGTTCTGAGTGCACAAAGGTGATCACAACTCAGATACCTATTCTACTAAGAGCTTGCCAGAACACACAGTGAAAAGCAGCAGTGGGTCTCTGCAACCAACTCCAAATTCTGCTGGCAGCAAAGGAACCAGCCTGCCCCCTCCCTCTCTGCATGAGGGGGACATTGCCAGTAGCAATACAAGGCTTGAGTGCTTTGTGCTGGCTGAGATGATCATTGCTGTGTCAGCTTGGATGTCTCATGACAGAAGACCCTTTGGGCTCTTGCATTCTCTTCACATCCTAGATGAACCCAAAGAACAATCCTGCTCTTGGTTTGTTTAACTTAAGACTGAACAATAGAAATGCTGCAGTTCTTTCACAGTTCCAGGCAACAGGGAGACCACATTACTCCTCCAAGTATCAGCCTTATAATTTGGAGTGACTAAAGCAGGCATTCAGTCTGTATTCCCATTTCCTTTTGCAGAAGCATCTCAGAAAAATTCACTGCAAGTTGCAGGAACCAGAGGTCTGGAGTTATGGCTATACAGTGCCAACATTAAATCAAACCCACTATAACAATTCTTTTGAAGACATGAGTGGCATAGACAAAGCTGTGCAGACTGCATAATGCTTTGGATTTCTGAAATGTTTCTAAGAATGTCATAATATCTAACATTTTTTTCTGAAATCAGTGCCTACTGAAATTAAAAGAACACATAGAAATGTTACTTTAACAGTGACGTTGAAGCCCACAGCTTGAAACTGTGAGCTCAATGTACCTTCAATGTTAATCAATTGAAAGCACACATACAATTTTAGCTATTTCCTCCTATATCCTGTCATTCCTATTTTAATTTTACTTTGGTAGAACTGAATCTCGAGACTTAGCCTGCAGCCAAACCCCAGCCTTACTGAGACAGCAAGCAGGCTGTGCCTCATTACCTACAAGGCTGGACAAGGCAGACGCAGAGCTGGTGAACTGGCTGAAGACTCCTCAGCCCGAGCCTAATCTCACAATACTTCCAGCAATGTCCTGTCTGCATAGGCAAAGTGGAGCACTGTGGAGTTCTACATCATGATGCCTCCTGGATCAACAGATGACGGTCCAAGCATTGCCTTCCAAAATCCTCCAGAAGAGCAGGCTCATCCAAGGATGACCCAGTCTAAGCTTAGACTTCGGGTCTGTAGCCATGTCAGCACCACCTCGTAGAGGTGTACTCACTTCAGTAATATGTATAATGGATCATACCACTCGAATCTGCTGGTCTGATGCATCGCTTTTCTGTTGCGTCCAAAACCATAGGGTGTGTACAGAAACAGTTGTAAGATCCTTCTGTGTTAATGCACTGGCCATCAATACAGCTGTTTGGGTCCTGACATTCATCCGTGTCTTTAAAATGGAAGGAAATGTATCAAGGAGAGCCAGCACAAAGTATTTGCATTGTGTTAATCTATGTTTCTATCCTCCTATATTAGGAGCAGACTTCCCTCTAAACTACCACAAATACCCATTGCTGGCAAAAATACCCTGCCTGTGCCCATGGAGGACAGACATCTGAAGGATGATGACCTCTGATCCTCAAGTCTTAGGGACTCGTAGGGAGAAGTACTAGGAGGCTTGTTGGAGGGATTGCAGTGCCAGGAATACCCTGCACCGAGGATAGCTGCCACTGCTTCCCACATTTGTCTCCCTTTAGGATAATACCAGCAGGCATTAGAGGTGGGCATACTCTTTGTGATTCTTCATGAGCTTGTCAGAAGACGGGATCACCTTACTTAGCCATGGTAGTTATATTTCTTAGTTTGTATTGGAAAGCAAAAGCTGAAATTTAGCTTTAAGGGAAGAGCAGGCCACTTCAGATAAATTACATTTAATCAGCTAAAATCCCACTCTTAGAAAAACAAAAAAAAAAAAGAAAAATCATAGAATCCCAAGGTAAAAGGCTCTCTTACTGCAGCTGCAAAAATTGCTTCCTTTCATTATGCTATTCTGTACATTATACATGGTTCTCTGCTTACAAAGCAAAATCCAGGGTCATGGTTATGAGTAATTTTCAGTTGAATACCAGAACCAAAGGAGTACAAGGTTGTGCAGGCTAAAATGGGTTTATCAATGACCTCAACCATAATTTTACATTGTATATTAACTCCTTGTGGAAAATACCTGTCCTCAAAACAAACAATCAAAAAAGTCTGCATTAATTTGATTTAATATAGTAAGCCTAGAACACTTACCAAATGAAAGGTGAGCGTCAACACAGAGGCTTTCACTGCTCACCCCATATACGAAGAACAGAAGGCTAAATGTACCTTGGCAGAGTGAAGCAGCAGTGTGCATGTAAGGAGGGAGCCCCCTCTGATCACTTTGTGCTGCCTCCATTAAGACTGGCACCAGCTCTTGACTATGCACTCAAAGGAGCACTAAAGGCTGTTCTAGAGATGCAAACTCCTGGGAGTAATTTGCTGAAAAAGGAGGCAAATAAAGCAAACCCTGCTCTACATGCCACAGCTATGTCATCCAGAATTGCTGCTCAGCCAAGCAGAAGGAAGGGAAATGACCCAATGTATCCTACAAAGCTGCTGCAGGAGTTCAGAGGCTCAGTGTTTCTCCCCTCACTGCGAATGCCATAGTACTGCAGGGAATCCTGCTGTACAAGTCTGCTTGTTCTGCCCATCTGCATACCATTATAGTGACAAGACCACTTTAAATAAACTTACCAAAGCACTGGAGCTTAACAGGGTCATAGTATGTGCCTTGCTTGCAGTAGCACTCGTAGCCTGGCTGTGTATTCAAACAGAAGCCGTTTTTACAGATTTCTTGTCCAAAGAGTTGGCATTCATCAGCATCTGGGGAGAAAACATTAAAGGCTGTGTTACCATTGTTACTATGATACCACATAGACAAGCAAGATGGAATAAATCCTATACACTTCGCTGTTCAAGCAAACATCAGTTTAAACAGAAAATCCCAGGAGCACAGATCCACAGAAAAAAACCCCCTCAGACAACTAGTGTGGAAGAGGCTATGTAGCCAGAATGGAAAAGGAAAAATTGGTGGACTGTTACCCCCGCCTTGACAGAATTAAGTCCCATGGCACACAGAGACTGGAATAATCTGCAGTTTCCCTTTAATTCCTTTGGTATCACATTGCTCTTAACTCCAAACAAAACAGATGAACAATACGGCCTGTATTTTCCCATATAATTTGCTGTATTGAAGGTATTCCCACCGTGGATCTAATTTAAGCACACCATCTGGTTACCAAACTAACTAAGCAGTTGTGCTTAAGGATGGACTCTGTGACTGCTCTTCTCTTTGCATACAGTTTGGTGGCTCCGCTGTGCACCGCAGGAAATCTTCCTATCTGCACTGCTCATGGCTGTGTTTCTCAAAGCACTTCAGTGCAGCCTTCCCCCACATAGCACCAATTGTGTCTGTGCCTGAATGCAGGGTGGCAATCACTACAGAACTAGTGACAGCTGACAAAGAGAATCTACCACACTTTCAAATGAGGCTAAATGTTTTCAGGGAGGTTTCATGGAAAATATATGCCAGCTCATATATAGCTTTTCCCAGTTGTACACATTTTTTCCTAGTCTTGTATTTATGTATTTGTTACTGCTGGAATTCCATTCACTTCCTTTTCTCCAGCCTACTTTTCATTTGCTAGACCTACTTAGAGTAGTCTGTTAAAGCTAGGTTGGTAGTAAAAATGGCAATAAAAAGCTCAACTTAAAGTAGGTCATTCTTCTGTCAATACCAGTTGTTTTAATCCACTGTCTTCTATATATTTACTCCCCATTTATTCTGGGGCAACACAGATTTTATCCCAAAGCTGTCATTTCCAGCTGCACAGTAGTTTTAAAGGTGAATCATTCAAATGCTTCCTTTTCTCCAGTAGAACTGAAAGATCTAGAAAACGGTCCATTTTTTACCTCCACTCTTCCAGCCATTAAGTGGCTACAAACATAAAATATTTTGACTGTTTAGCAGCAAGAACAATGTAAAGATAAATAAGAAATGTCACATTCACATCTGTCTTTTTCCTGTGGAACATGGATTTGTGACTAGAGAAAAAAGAGAAAGCCTGGAAGCAAAGCAAAGGAAGGCTAGCAGGCTATTCACTTTTCACAGATAATTCCAATAAGAATACAGGAACTGCTCCTACAGGCAGAAACTTGTGGACAAAAGCAACAGTAACATTTAGGTTACCGTAACACAGAAATATCACATCATGAAAAGAGCACATTAATAAAAGTTATTTATCTATTTAGTGTTTGTTCTTTACGCCATTCCTAAAGTTTTACAACATTTCCATAATTTACATAATTTCCAGATGAACTATTTTCACATTTCAGTATTTATAGCAGCTAGAGATATTATCAACCCTGAGGTTGCACAAAAAAACCACAGATTTTATCTGAGATGCATTTGGATATGCTGCGCACACAGAAAGTTCCAAACCCCTGTTGTGAATATATACAGAAATCTTAGATCTGTAAAGATATACAACACCCTTAAACAATCCCTGAACAAAAGCAGTCTCAAAGACTTTAAGAGCAGCTGTGAGACAGTCTTAAAAATTATTAATATTGATGGCTACTTCTCAACCTGAAATTTTGTTGATCTCGCTTTTTCTTCTTGGTGATGCCAGCTCCCTCCCACCACATTCACCAACTTCTATCACTTTGATTTCTTTCCTACAACTGGACTACTAGCAGTATTTATTCCATAAAGTTCTGTAATGAAAATATTGTTGCTGAACCTCTCTTCAGTTTTTATACTCATTCTCCCTTGCAGGCCAAATGTTTAACAGAACTCTCTCCTCTCTTCCAACTCCCCATACATATATTTACAAATTTAAGCTGGCATTGTATTCCGTATGTAAACGAGTATTTGTGGTTTGTGGGCACAGCACCTATTGTCACAGTATATAGCACTTAGTAGAAATTAAACCCGAATATTACAGAGACTGTGTAATTGACATTCATAACAACCTGTAAAATGATGATTTCCAGTAATGTTTCATACTACAAACTGTATTTATCACCTAATAAAATTTGAATTAGTGTGTTTACATTCCTGGCTTACATTTCTAGTCAATCAACTACCAGAACTTCTGAAATAATTAAACTTTCTACAAGTCAGTACTGACCTTTGTAATTCTGAGCAAGAAGCCCGTAAGATGATTCTCCAGAGGGAATGAAACCTTTTCCTTCAGGACACAAATCAGTAAATTCAGCTGGGAGAAAAAGAACACAAAAAATTATGTTGTTAAGAAGAAGGTATTCACATATGTAGTGTTACATGTATTTCAGGGTACTTTGAGATATCTGTTTGTTTGCATCTATCAGGCAATCATACACACCTTTAGTTTCATGGGGAATGTTAAATGCCACAGCCTGACATTGCCCAGTTCTCATTGTGCTGAACTAGCTTTCACAAACCTCACTAGGGTGCCCACAGCATCACAGAGCTCCAGGCAAACTCATTTCTCTCGCTCTTTGGCAGGAGAATGTGGTCCTTACTAGGTTTCATGGTGCACTGCAGTTACAACAATACCAGTAGCCAAATTGTCTTAATTAAAGCTAGCATGGGCCTCTCTGAGCTACACTACACGCTGTAATCTAGGCATGCTCCAACTGAGATACAAACCCCTATCCACATTCTTCAGTCCTCATACAGGAAAAACACTAATTGACTGCAACAGGAGAACATGGTGTGCATTACAGAGAGAAATTATTTCAAGTGTCTTGGAGACTATACAGAATCAAACCTAACCAAGCAGAGAGGCCCCTTTTTTGTTATGCATTTCATTTCAGTTTGACAGATTCTAAGGAATAGTTAAAATGGGAATTAAACCTGAGAGTGTATTTCTGTGAAAAGTAATCTTTAGCATTTAACCTCAAAAATTTTTTCTATGTTCTCTCTTATGTGATTTTTTTCCAGCTGGATTCTGAATTTCAGCCATCCCTGTTTATGTTTCAAGCAGTGTTTTCAAAATTTTGGACAAATATCACATGGCTGTGTTTGTCTAATTTAATATTTAGAGGTTAAACAATGGTCTGGAGAGAACATTATTAACTGAATTGTTCAGTAAGTTGCAAAATGTAAAACTAATGCCATAGTATATATTGGTAAGCTGTAGTGCTGTAGAAACAGCATGTTGCAATGCCTACCTTTGTTTTCCAGCTTGTGGGAAAAATCTAATGTGTTACCATAGCATCTGGAAAAAGCTTTTGTGAGAGACCATATTTGCTTAAAATCAGTTGGAGTTAACACTGTGCAGCAATAGGCTCTTTTAACTCCTAGGGCAACAGCAGAGAAGCTAATGGATTTACACCAGGTACAAATTATTCTTATCACCCTTTCTTCTGTGGAGAGTTCCTATGGATAATTCATGACTAAATACTACAGAATATGGGATTTAATGGGCAAGCCGTATCTAAAGGTAAAGCACACTCTGTTAACATAAACACAATGCTTCAAAAGCTTGCAAAGGGACAGAAGGCCTCCTCTTACCAGTTCCAACAACAGGGCATGGGAAGATTTCACAGTTATCACCCCAACCAGCACCCAAGGTACAGCAGCATTCTTGTTTGGTTACGTTGGATGTAAGCACGTTGTCACAGAAATTAGCATCATTCAGATTGTAGTAGCACTCTTTCTTTCCATCTTCCTGTTGATCAGCCTCTACTGGCATTTCTAAGGTGGAAAAGAAAACATAAACCACACAAGATGACACATGAAATTAGTCACTTTTCCAGAAGGTCAAAAGAGCAGAGAACAAAATGTGTAAGTACAAATTTTGGTTTAACTTTTTGACATTAGAAAGAATGATGGAAGTCGATGACTTTCCTTTGTCTTTTTCCAACTTGTTCTCCAACATATCCATAAAAGGATTCCTCCAATTTGCACTTCTATAATTTTCAAGCAATGCATGAAATACCTGGTCTCATGTCCTGCTACTAATGGCCATGGCCAGCTTTTGACATGATTCTCTTTGCATACGAATCCAAAAGCTCTTTGCAGAGGTAAGCAAATATTACAACCCCATCTTTTCAGATAAAGGAGCTAAGGCATGAAAAGACTCAATTTTCAAAAGAATGAGCATTTACAGCCCCTTTTAATTTCACTGGGAAACAGGAATGATCCACATTTGAATACAATGCCCTCTATGACTTTTGCAAAAGTAATTTACTGACTCCATGCTAAGCAGAGGAATATAATACAGATGTCAAGCTAACTGAATCTGTGTTTTACTTGAAAATAGGAACCAGTGAAGAAAGCAGATTTTTTGCCTTAAGCACTGAGAGGGTCCTCTAACAATATTTAAATGGACTGGAGGCAAAATAGTTTGTCTCACAGATCTAATAAATACCCTACTAATATAATAGTCAAAGACCTTTCAAAAGCAAAGCACTCCTAAAGTACACCAAGAGGCGATTTTGAAAGAAATACCTATTTAAAGCTTCTGTGTTTGCAGAACTCTGTCTACCTAACATTTCACTTCACAAAAACTATCATCAGGGGCTCAGAAGAGGGAACTATCACATAAAATTGTTATTCACACTTGATCAGTATGAAAAGCTTTTCACAGGCCATCAATAAAGTAACCAAGTTCCAAAATTACATATGCTCACATTTATTAATCAAACTCAAAACTTGATGCAGGAATTTGAGATAGATAAATCTTGAGGTGATTAGCTCATTTCCTTTTTATCTAGGGAAATCCTTTATGCTTAGTACTTGACAATGTTTAACTCACAAAAAAGCTATTAAAACTATTGCATTTTGGCTGATTTTCCACTCTTTGAGATTTCATTAATTTCTACCCAAGCTCTTGCACAATAAGCCAAGCATGAGACAGTTCTCAAAAAACACAGCTATTGAGGCAGGAATCAGCACCTCTACTCTATAGAGTGACAGTGCATTTCAAGATGCTACTGCAATAAATGTTGGTTTCACAGTGCAGCAGGAAAACTGCAACAGGGTTGCTACCAGAGACACCATGAGATAATTCACACAACTGGAGCACAGCAATAAATGGTTATAAACTCTTGAGAAGGGAAAGGCAAGGGAAAAGAGGTGGTGAGGTAGCCCTGTGTGTTAGGGAGTGTCTCAATTGTCTGGAGTTGAATGATGATGACAATAGGGTTCAATGTTTATGGGTAAGAATCAGGTGAAAGGCCAACAAGGCAGGTATCCTGGTTGGAGTCTGTTGTAGACCACCCAGCCAGGATGGAGTGGCAGAAGAAATATTCTATAAGCAGTTGGGATAAGTCTTGCCATCCCTGGCCCTTATTGTTGTGGCAGACTTCAGCATGTCTGCTAGAAATACAACACAGCAGAGAGGAAGCAGTCTAGGTGATTCCTGGAGTGCAAGGAAGAGAACTTCCTGACACATCTGGTGAGGAAGCCAACCAGGGGAGGTGCCCCACAGGACCTGCTGTTTGTGAACAGAGAAGGACTGGCAGGTGATGTGATGGTCAGAGGCTGTCTTGGGAAAAGCAATCAGGAAATGATAGTGATTGTGATTCTTTGGAAGTAAGGAGGGGTGCCAGCAGATTTGCAACCTTGGACTTACAAAGGGCAGAGTTTCACTTCTTTAGGAGACTGGTTGAGAGACTCCTTAAGGCAGCAGTCCTGAAGGGCAAAAGAATCCAGGAGGGCTGGATGTACTTTAGGAAGAAAATCTTAAAGGTGCAGGAGCAGGCCATCTTTATGTGCTGAAAGATGGTACAGGAGGGAAGATGACCAGCCTGCCTGAACAGAGAGCTTTGGCTGGAACTTGGGAAAGCCAAGTGAATTACCTTTGAAATAAGAGGCAAACAATCTGGAGTGGGTTTTAAGGTCCCACTTAAAAGTGTTTGTGAGGTGGGAGCTTGAATACAGTGATGTCCAACAAATACTGAAGGAATTAAATGAATTCCAGCTCTTGCTGCTTCAATCCTATTATCACCACCCACCCACAAAGCAGATGAAGCAAGGGAACTTTACTGGGCATGCAAATACTAGATCCATTTTGAGAAAAGCAGACTTAAAGATGCCAGCCTATTATTGCACTTCAATAATATGAACATGTGTAATAGTTCTTTGGTTTCTAATTAGACACAGACAATTGGATTTATTTCTATTTTGCTCAGAAAAGTGACTTCATTTTTGGGAGGCTGAGGGGTTGGCAGACACCTCCACTCAAATTTACTACAATGTTGCCACCTACAAGGCTTTGCAGTTTTGCCAATATAACTAAATTTTACATTAAAGGATACACCCAGCTGGATGCTTATTTTAGCTTTGTTAATTTAGCCTGTGGTCAACTCTCATCTGATAATTACAATTTTCCATAATGTGTTGAATTTCATCAGTTGAGGTGGTTTTGTGGTATCAGTTGCTATCCAATAGGAACTACATTAAGACTATCATGTCACAGAAATGCAGCTGAATTAAATCTACCATTCCTAGGTGAGAGAGCAGTACTTCAGTCACCAATTTATACATTTTCCTTGGCCTTTTGCCATTGAACTGAATCTAAGCCAATTCTTCACCAGAAGAGAAAGCATGGCTGTTTTCATGCTGTTTATGAGAGAAAGAACAGAAGCTGCCCTGGGAAGAAGGGGAGATAGTCTCATCATGTTCTTGTTTATTCCCATTTTACATATGATATGTTGGTTTCTTCTCCCGTTATCCGTTCAGCAGCTTAAATGGCTGTTGTTTACACAGCTGTAAGTGAGGGTTAGTCAAGAAGGCGTCATGAATGTTTGGAAAGCAAATGAGACACAAATCCTTTTTTTTTTTTTTTCTTTAAACCAAGACTAGTCTCTGTCTACAAGCTTATAATTTCTCTGTCATAGATTATTAACCATTTAGTAAAAAGGCTGTTTTTGAAAGTGATCACTAGGCATGTTGACAACATATGACAGAAAACGAATACTTATTTTTTGTATCATTGTTGCTTCTGTTTATTTTTTGTTAGAAAATGTAAGATATCTCTCTACCTAAGGCATGCTGGTAAAGGAAAATAATTTTACCACATTTTTGATATAAGTGTTCTATTAACAGCCTATGAGAGAAATTCTGTATAGTTGCTGCTGGACTTAATTCTGAAGTGTTTCTTAGAAACAGATTTATATACCTTGATAAGGTATATAAAGCATAATCTAGATCCCACAATACGCTTAGCATATATTTGATGCAAAAACATCCATCAGTAATATGGGATTCATTGGATAATATAGATTAGCATATGCTTAGACTTCAGCATATACTGAAATATTTGCCTAAATAGTGTTCTGTTAACAACTGTGATCTGAAAAAAACAAAACACAGAACTGATGGGATCTTAAGTACTCCAACTGTGTACCAACAACGCTTACAGATGCAATCAGAAAACTGGTTGCAAAAATGAAAAATGGTCATTATAACTTCATGACTTCTAAAAACTCAGCAAAGACTCAGATGACTAAGTAAACAACTCGAGTAAGAATTCTCATTTTTAGAATCTGATTTTCAAGAATATAGTAAAAATACATCAGTATGTGCCTGTTATCAGGGTGTACGTGTTTCGATTTCTCAAGTGAGTCCACAAGATATATATACATGCATATATACAATTCAGGGATTAGTGCAAGTGATGCACACGTAAAACTTATAGCTAAGACTTTGTCCACAGACAACTGAAATGCACTTAGCAGTTAGAAAGCCTGTAATGTTTAGGAAATTCAAAATCTGTATTCATGCATCAAATTTCTAGCCTTAAGGAACCTTCTGGATCAAACTTATAAACTGTTGCTTAGTAACCTCAATTTTTTTGCGCTGGTGGTTAGTTAGATTTTAGTGGGGATTGATTTTGCTTCAATATTAATCAGTCTAGAAGTGAATTTTGGACACCAAAACCATGATTTTGACTTATAAATCACATCAATTACTGTTACATATATTGCAATAAATAACTGGTTATATTTCATGTAGCCAAGAGAAAGCAACATCTAAATTAGCTGTAGGTACCTAAGTGGGCCCAAATACCTTAATACCAACATCTCCATGGCCATGCTGTGCCTGATGCACCCCAGGACAGGGATGGCCCTCCTGGCTGTCAGGGCACTTGTGACTCATGTTCAACTTGTCCTCAACCAGGACCCCCAGGTCCCTTTCTGTGGCACTATTTTTCAGCCTCTCATTCTGCAGTATGTCTGTACATCCAGGGTTATCCCATCCCAGGAACAGAATCCGACACTTTCCCTTGTTGAAGTTCATACAGCTGGTCATTGCCCATTGCTCTGGTTTGTTGAGTGTCTCCCTGCCCTTGAGGGACTCAACAGCTCCTCCCAGTTTTGTATCCTGTGTGAACTTGCTCTGTATCCCTTCCAGTCCTGTGTCCAAATCATTCATGAAGATGTTGAAGAGCACAGGGCTGGGAATGGAACCCTGTGGAACCCCACTAGTGACAGGTCCCCAGTCTGATGTCACCTCATTCCCTGTAACCCTTTGTGCCTGACCTGTGAGCCAGCTGCTCACCCATCCCATGATGTGCTTATCCAGCTGTGTGCTGGACATTTTGTGCAGAAGGATCCTGGGAGAGACAGTGTCAAAAGCTTTGCTGAGATAAAAAAAATTACATCGACTGGCTTCCCTTGATCAGCTAGGTGGGTTACCTTGTCATAAAAGGGAATCAGGTTTGATAAGCAGGACTTTCCCCCAGTGAAGCCATGCTGGCTGTGACCAATGACCACAATGTCCTACAGACGTTTTTCTATACCTCTCAGAATAATCTTCTCCATAACTTTACCAGACAGTGAAGCGAGACTGACAGACCTGTAGTTGGCAGGGTCCTCCTTCTTGCCCTTTTTGAAAACCAGGACAATGTTGGCCATCTTCCAGTCAGCTGGGACCTCTCCAGATTCCAAAGACTGCTCAAAAGTGATTGAGAGAGACTTCACAATGACATGAGAGGCTCTCTGAGTACTCTTGGTTTAAACCCGTTAGGTTGCAGAGACTTACAGGGATTCAGATGGAACAGCAGATCCTGCACAAGTTCAGGGTCAGTTGCAAGTTTATCATTCTCACAGCCATGGTCCTCCAGCTCAGATCAATAGGACCCCCTTAGGTTGTCATCAGTGTTGAAGACAGAGGCAAAGAATGTGTTAAATTACTCTACCTTTCTAAGTTGCTGTTTGTGAGGGCTCTGTAATATGCCCATGTCATTTCTGTGCTGCTTTTCTCTATTAATGCATTTAAAGCCTCCTTTTTATTGTCCCACACAGTAACAGCCAGCTTCAACTCCATTTTTTCTCCCAACAGTGATGAGCAGCATCTCCATATTCTTCTCGTGTTATCTGACCTTCCTTTCACTGGACGTATACTTTCTTTTTTGCCTTAGCGCAAAAGAAGATCTCTGATCAGCCAAGCTGGTCTTCTGCTTTGCTCTCTTGACTTTCCTACTCATATGCTCCTAGGCAGTGGTGCTTAAAAAGTAACCAGCACTGAATGGACCCCAACACCTTCAAGAGCATTTTCTCAGGGGACCTTGCGAACTATCTCCCTGAGAAGCCTGAAGTCTGCTGTCCTCATATCTTCAGAGTTGAAGCTGGCAGTTTCCTCTTCTCACCAGATTTTAAACTTGATTGCTTTGTGGTTTCTGTGTCCAAGAGAGCCATTAATCACCACTTCAGTCAGGAGACCCTCCTTGTTAATTAAGTAACAATTCAAAAAGCGTATCTTTCCTATTTGTTTCCCTTAGTACCTGTACCATGAAGTTAGCATCCAGGTGTTTTAGCGATCTTCTGGATCTATTTGTGCCAGCTGTTTGTTGTTCCTAGTTAATGTCTGGCAAGTTGAAGTCCCCCCAAAGGACAAGGGAAGTTGATTGGCGGTTTCTATCAGTTCCTCAAAGAACAATTCTTCAGTGTCATTGTCCTGGTTTATAGTAGACTCCCACAATGACATCCATGTTATTTGTTTGTTCCTTTATCCTTACCTGGACTTTAAACTCTACCACTGCCAAATGTAAGCTCCATACATTCCATCCACCTCCCTGCCTCACCTGAAGAGCCTGTAAACATCCAGTGTGGTACTCCAGACATAGTTTCATCCCACCAAGTTTCCCTTATGCCAATTATGTTGTATCTCTGCAAGCACTGGTGCTGAAACATTTCAAGTTTTGGCATGCCACCCCAAATCATATTTGTTATACTCCCCAAATAGTCACTGTCCATTATAGCTTCTGGAGTCAATGTCATGAGACCTGTTAGTAGTATATTAGTCTATATTAGTAGTTCAAATGCATACTACAACACACAACAGTTAAAACCGTAATTATACTCAAACTGATTATTATTTATTATCATTATTGATTATTACTCAAATGCATCAAGCTTGGCACTTGCTAGAAATTAATCATGAATAGCTTTATCTAGTTTGTTAAAAGTATAGAACAGCAAATTTTCATCTCCTACAGAATAAAGTTCTTTCCTCCTTTATCTTTTCTCATTTCTGAAACATTTCTTACATTTTATGAATAGCAGGGAAGAGAAGAGGGAAATGAGACAATCAAGCCTTGCACAATTTTTTGCACTTTTTTTGGTTTTTTGGACTGGAAAGTGACAATAGGGCCTAAAATTCCTGATACAAACACTGGGAGGATTGTTTCAAGGCATGGCTAACAACAGACAAATTTCCAGCAAGTGGAATCTGAATAAAAGGAAGTCTTGAGCCCTAAGGGCAAGTAAAGAAAAGTGTGAACACTCGGCACTCCACAAATCTAACAGCCTTTAACCACATGGAAGAAAAGTCTCAAACTAAAGTAACATTTGAACAAATGCCACCTATTTGCACATCATACAAGGTGGACAAACACTTCTTTATGCACAAAAGTACAGAATGAGAAATAAGCAAGAGCTGGGTGAACTACACTGAACTATAGATATCTGCAACAGGATAACACAGATTTAAGTTCTTCCTTTCTGCCTTTTAAGTTCTGCCTTTCATAAGCATGGTGCAAACTAGTGCTGACAGATGATGTCCATATGCACCACTGGAGCTCTGGAAGCACCATGTTTGACTTGAGTATGTGGCTTGTCAAAGCCAGAGAGGGTGTGTGGATATTCCAGCATTCTTTACAGCAAGAATAGTTTATAAGAAGAACTAACAACAGTCTTTTCTCCTTGTACTTTGGAAGAAAAGAAGGTAGTAAGATCTCTGTTCCAAATACTGCCATTTTGCCTTAATCTAGTCCAAGACCATATGATGTAAAGTACTTCTGACTATCTCCTTGTGCTCTCCTATAAGAGATCTCGATGACCTTATCAGAGAAGAGACAAAGGTGAACTATGTGTTTTGTTAGGGCCTGATGAAGCCTGAAGGGGAAGGAAGAGCAATTACTTTTCACAGCAATGCTGTGCTCACTGCTGACAGCATAATGGAGTTAGTACTGACAGCAGAGCATCCATCTGTTGACAGTTCAATTGGTCACACTGTGTCCTTCATCCCCTTTCTCCCCACAGTTATGTTAGGGTTATGTCCTCAAATGTCCCTTAGACATGAGTTCTTTTTACATGACTCAGATCCTCTGCTGATTTTTTAGTTCTGGTTTTGTTTCATCAGATAGCTGAACTCTCCTGAGTACTACCTCCTCACAGGCCCAAAACATTTGTCAATCAGCTGTTAATGATATCTCACAGGCAACTTCTCGAGTGCTGCTGAGCGCTACATTCAGTGATCTAAATATTTGTGACAATTAGGTCATGGATATTTAACCCTCTTTACCAGTCTGAAAGATCATGAGTGATAGGAGAAAATAGCCACAGCCTTGAAGCTGTAAAGTCAGCATCCTGGCAAAAAAGCCAATTCCTCTAAGGCCTTCCGGAAGCTACATCAGCCTGCAGTGCAAGAAAATGAGGAAAAAAATACCAAGATTGGCATTCTGGAGGGGAAAAAACGCTGCGCAAGTAAACCCTGTCATTTCTTGTACTCTGTTCATTTTTACTGTGCATTTGTTCCTTTCATCAAACTGGATCAGTGTAGAAATGTAAAGGCAGGTTTAAGAGTTCTAAACTAATTTTTAATTAGTGTATTTCCAGTAGTATTTTCGACACCCAAAACACTTTATAAGAAGTGCTCAAAAATCCAGTACAATGGACTAGTAGGAAAAATAGACAAGGACACTTCAGAGAGACTGACAACGGAGGTAGATTGACAACTATGTAGTGGTTTGGGTTTTTGCTTTCCCAACAAACTTCTCTTAGGACTGATATTAATTCTAGACAATGCTACCAAGATATTCTTGGCTGGAATAGAGTTCTTTACAGTGGCTGGTATGGGGCTGTATTTTGGATTTGTGTTGAACACAGGGTTGATAACGTAGAGATGTTTTGCTATTGCTGAGCAGGGCTTACACAGAGCCAAAGCCTTTCTACTTTTTGTTCTGCCACACTGGTAAGGAAGTTGGGGGTGCATGGGAGGTTTGGTGAGGACACAGCCAGGACAGGTGACACAAACTGACTGAAGGGATATTCTGGGCCATATGGCATCATGCTCAGTCTATAAAGCGGGGAGAAGAAGGAAGAAGAGGGTATTGTTTGGAGTGATGGCTTTTGTCTTCCGAAGGCACTGTTACATGTGATGGGGCCCTGCTCTCCTGGAGATGGTTGAACTGCCCATGAGAAGCAGTCAATTAATTCCTTGATTTGCTTTGCTTGTATGTGTTGCTTTTGCTTTCCCTATTAATCTGTCCATCTCAACCCATGAGCTTTCTAGCAGAGTGCGTGAGTGGCTGCTTGGGGCTTAGTTGTCATCTGGGGTGAAACCACAACTAAATACAACTCCTGGTTTTAATAATACGCTCCCTTAAATATTGTCCAGGCATACTAATGGGTGTTTGTAAAAGTTTGGACAAAACCCAAAATCACTCAGGTCATAGACTTGATTCCATATCAGATTTCATTGCTACAGTACAGCTAACAAGACTGTTTACTCTTACCTGAGGTAATTGCTCAATATTATTGCCAAGATGTTGGTGTATAACATTTAGAAAGTGCTTCTGCTATATTTTCACTGCTATGATTCCCTGATAACATATTCCTTCCTAGAAAAACCTTGTCTCGTGCACACACTTTCAAGGCAATGACAAAATCTTAAATTTTTCTGGTGTAATTAAAGCAACACCAATACTTCAACCAGCTTTGCCTTTCCAATGGTTCCGTGTGCAGTTGAAATCATGTCAAGCATGCAAAAATCTGCTGGCGTTTTACCTGGTGAGGTACGGAAGCGACACTGTCCGGTCATTGGATCATACTCCTGGTTTTCATCAGAGCACAGACACAGGAAAGAGCCATCAACATTTTCACAGAGGGCTTCGCCACATACTCCACTCAACATTTCACATTCATTCACATCTGGGGAAAAAGTCCAAAACATAAATCAATTGAGACCCACTACTGACTGCTCTTTTATCTGCTGTATCTGTGCCAATATTGTCTGGCAGATCACAGATGTGATCTCTGGGGAAGGATTAAAAACTCATTAATACCTAAATGGACTAATAAACAAGTAGTCAGTCCTTTGAAATAAACACCCCTGAAAGTCAGCATACAGTTTATACACTAATAGTGCTGATTAGGTGCTGATTGTAGACCAGAACCGGGGTTTTTTTTGTGTTTCTCATTGTTAAATACTTGCTTTTCTTTGTATCCTCTTACTGGGATTTAAGTCTCAGAGTAATTTAATTTGTTTTCGTAACTTTATTATCGAATGTATAGCAAAATCAACAGGTTTTGGTGTGATTCAGACTGCACCACAAAAAAGAGAATTCACTTTCCTCCCCAAAACAATATTTTTCATGTAAACAACCACCAAAAAGGGAATTCCCCAGCCCCACTGACACCATATGTCTACGCATGGACTCACAGGATGCTCTGGGACCCACAGAATTTATGCCCAGGTCATCCAGGGACCCCCACTGAACACTATGAAATTCCTCTCTCCAAAAAATTCCACATATTTTTAACTTGGATTCCATACACCTGCTAATGAGCCTGAAATGCTTTTTTGACTGATAGAAGAGTTGTCTGTTACTTAGACAAGAATTATCAAATACTATCAGGATCACTTCACTTTACTTTCTTTTTAGTTGACATTTGAAAATCTACTAATTTTGTCTACTAATAAGAGAATCTCATCATTAGACAGAAAATATGCTGATTAGTACCAGAAATTGTAATTTCTGTATCACAACGCAGAAATTCCTATAACTGAGTGTGGTCTAACATATAACTTGTGAAGGAATATATCACCCTTTTTACCTCTTGCCTATTAAAATCTAGTCATCTGAATAAATGTTGATTTTTGCATATTTTTAAATAAATATAGATGTTAACTTAGAGTTTGCTTGCATTTAAAAAATGCATTCAGATTTTTCTTTATCTTTCTATTGGGTACCTGTCATAAGGAGTAAGTCTTCCTTGGGGAACCTTGCCTAGTCAGGAACTAGAGACTTACTTTTTCCTTAAATTGTATTGGTTTATAGCTGGCTTCAAAATTTATAAGAGTATTTTATACTGTGTAGTGTTATACAAGGAAAAAAATCCAAACAAATGCATTATTTTGTGGTTCAGAATTACTTCAGGGGGAACTCAAAATTAAATTTAGTTTCAAACCATCCTTTCCCCTTTTATTTTTTGCTTTCTTTGCTTCATTTGTTTTCATCCATGAAAAGTCACTGTATGACAAAATATACCTTGGTATGCAGCAAAGTAAGTGTCAAATGGCATAAAGATTTTGTAACAAAACTATTTAATATATTAGAAAATGCAAACACTTTATAAAACTCCTAATTCCTCCTCTCTGTTTGGTATTCCATTTAGGTCTCTGTTACTGGTAAATGTGTTTCACCCTGAGTCTGGCTTGAAATTGTTTAATGAGTACCTCTCCCTGATCTGGTATTAATTTTATATTATGAACTTGTGCTGCCTCAAATGCACTCCAGCCATCACTATTAACAACAGGTCTGGAAATCTATTAGTCACAAAAAAAAACTGTGCAGTATTTACACATCTACAAAAATCCCACATCATTTCATGGTGATAGGTGTCTTTCCTGGAGCTGGAAGCTAATGTTAAAATCTGTTTAAACACCATATGCCTAAGGGAGGTGCCATCTAATTCAGCCTGGTTGTGCCACATTCCAGATGTTATTTCATGCAGGGGGTAGTGCAGGGTCCTGGTTACTCAGCTAAGAGACTAAACAGATGTAGTACTTAAATAGGCTAAAATATTAAATTCATGCTATTATATCTGTGAATGGTCCTGACATGCAGAAACAGGGACATTTCTTGGGTTTTTTAAAAGAAATAAAATAAGTGGCTCAGCTTATTTGCTGTTGGCTTCTGTTTGTCCTAACAACAGGTTTTCATTAAGTAGATAAAAAGTAAAGTTTCCATCTAGCACAAAGTTCAGGGAGTAAAGAAGAGCTCAACCCTATTTTACTAGTAAGTGGCATAACTTTATTAAAAAATGACAGAAAACAAAAATGTGAAATGTGTTTTGTTGGAATGCTGGTTTTGCTCCCTTGAGCTTTGCAGTAGTGACTACTAGCAGCTATGAACTCACCTGTACACCCTTGCCCATCCTGTGTGTCCTGATACCCTTGGTAACAGAGGCAGCGGTAGGAGCCGTCCATGTTTTCACAGAACCCATGACTGCCACACACCGTGCCATTTGTGCATTCATCCACATCTGCAAGGAAGAATTTTAGCATCAGACAGGCTGTGTGACTGCCAAAGGCAGATGTTCATGAAGAGTGCAGAAAACCCACAGATGGGCCGTTTTGCAAACAGATGCAGCTATGTCTCAACACATTGGGAAGGAACACAAGGACAAGACACAAAAATTAATGTAAGAACATGAACAATTTAAGAAATTGTTTCAGTGTTAGCTTTGCAGTAAGTATGTCAGCAACTGCCTCCACCCATCTGTTTCACCAAACTTGCTAATCACAGCATGATGTTGTATACCACAGACTAAGGCATAGTTTAAATAATTTCTCTGACTGACTTATGGATTCTACCAGTGTAGTATTACACAATCAACAACATGAGTGAAACTGAACTCACTGTGCCTACAAAAAAAGTTCAAGGCTATAGCTACATCCCCTGTGCAGAAGTGCAGCAGAGATCTCATTCTGGCTCTCAGCACAGATCACAACTTCATAGGGTAAGTGGTAAATATCAGTGGACTGAGCCTTCTGTCTTAAGTCCTGCAAATCTACACATACACATCATCTTACTCAGGGACACAAAGTAATTCCAATGCTGGAATGTTTTCTGTACTGGCCTTTTCATTTGCAGTTCCAGTTTTGGTTTGCTGACCCTACAAGTAAGTCAGCTTTAAGTTTGTTCTTTGACACATTTAAGTCTGTTCTTTGACTCAGCTACCCATCAAATGATAATGAAGCAGAGCTGCTTGTGGCAGACTGTGGTTTATCTTTGTAAGTGTATTACAAGTGCTAGGCATGCATTATATTTATCTCCACTCAAAGTAAGACCTAAACCTAGAGCCCTGGCCATATGTGGTCATTAAATGTCATGAGGTGCGTTTCAAGAAGAACATTAGCTGAAACTGTGAACCTGCCAGGATACTAGGAGTAGTCCCTTCTGCCTTCTATATTCCTCTGCAGTCTGAAGCAGAGAAATTATTGCTGTATTTCTTTCCTGAAAAACATTATGCTATTAAGTAAGGCTGCTGTATGCTTTCCTTCTACACATTTCCTCAAGGGATAATTGCATTTTAAATGGGGAACAAAGTGATTTATCTGAGTGTTTGTTACTATCATTAATTCTGCACATCTTGGTAGTCCTTCATGTGATGGAGCCTACCATCATTCTACCTCCAGTGAAGGCCTTTGACAATCCCTGAACTAAAGAACTGCTGGGACTGAAACCTGCAGTGCCACAGAGAGAAGGCTTCTTCAAACAGGTGTGCAGCACTTGGTGTTTTTCTGTAAAGACAGAATAGGGCTCAAATGTAGTCCAGCTCTTCACAGCTGGATCAAACAAAAACCTAGAGAAGTCAGCAAAGAGGCACTGCATTCTTATCCTGACAGTGCTCACCAAGCAAGGACATTTTTACTTTTAAATTGTGTTTTATGCTCAGCTGATAAACTCAGGAACTCTTGGTCTTTGAACTATGTGGTCACAGCCCTCCAAGCTATCAAAATTTGAGCAGCATGTCATTACCATCTATACCTGTTACTTCTTGCAACTCAAGTGCTCAGATTCATCTGCACAAGCTTTGCGGACCTCAGGGAGTAGAGTTTTTGGGATCCTGAAAACCAGCTTTTCCTGTGTGCTATAGTGGGGTCTGAACAGGTCTGGAATCACATGTAGACTTCTCAGGCCAGAAGAGTCTATCCAGAACCTCTTACAAAGGTTAAAATACCTGTCTCTGGCAATTTCTGTACCAGTGGAACAAACTGTGAAATTTTAATGTTTTTTCTCAGAAAGGCATGTAATTTCATGTTAGGATGTTTAAGTGATGGAAAACTGTCTTCTCCTACTGAACTGATCCATTGGTTAACAAACTTCAGCCTACACACAAAATGCAGGCAAAACCTGTATGTACTAAATACACCAAAATCTAGTATATACATATATAACTGATGGTTATAAAAAAAGTACCTGCAGATGGAACTGGCAGAAGAATTTATTTGGTTTGCAAATTTTGTAGTAAAGATTTTAATGGTCTTTACATCTTGATTCATTAAACAAAGGAAAAATATTCGAGGAATTTGTTTCAGAAATGGCTATTGTATTTGGCAAAGAATACAACAGCCAGTATGCTTATTCTCAAGGAAATGAATACAATAATTTGGATGGTTTCTGGATATTGAACTTACTGAAACCTACCACAAACCCTTCCTAGCAGAATTAATTCAGCAACATGATTAAGCAACTTATTTGTGTTAGACTGACAGAGGTGAAAGATCAAGAACTACCTTTTATACCCTTTCCTTTTCAAGTCCCCACAGTGACAGAATTATAAAAAGATGTGTATGGAGTTACTGGGAGAAGACAATAAACATTTTTTCCAGTTATGTTTTTCTGGTCCCTCCTTCTTGCTGCTGTGTACTGTCCCTGCATAACGTATCTGATATTAATAGTCTCATGTGATCAGCAGAGTTTCACATATCTAGTAAAAAAGTCTGAATACTCTGTCTCTTTATCAGAAAGCTCTGTTAAAAAAAGGAATTCAAAATGAGTAAACAATGATGGCTTGACAGCCAGGAATTTCAGACAGCAGACAATAACACAGTGTTTGTGTTTTTAGTGAACAACTGTGGGTAAATAACAAAAAGTTTCTGAGCCATGGGACAGTTACTGTTAAAAACCTACGCAGAAGAAACTACAACTGGAGATTTTAGAATTACCCAGATTACAGAACTTCTCTTTCTTAAAACTGAAATGTAAAAGAAAACAGGGGAATGGTTCATGCAGCTGGTTCTTCACAGGTAAAACAAGGTCATTGACTAAAAAACCTCAGAAACAAAACCTGTGATTGTAGTAAGTGTCTTAATTCCGTATATAACACAGCAACAGAAGACAGGTTTTTTTCAAAAAAGTACGGTCTGAACATCTTTCAGTGCATGGGATATTACAGAGAAGGTCCAAGCACCAAATATTTTTCCTTGTCTAGACAGTTCACTCAAAG
The DNA here is from genome assembly GCA_018697195.1 of Certhia americana. Lineage (NCBI taxonomy): Eukaryota > Metazoa > Chordata > Aves > Passeriformes > Certhiidae > Certhia > Certhia americana. The sequence goes on from CM031859.1 coordinate 76,057,051, forward strand.
GACTCTTTTTTATGGCCGGAAAGGACATTTGTTTCTTTAATCACCCCATAAAGAGTGAAGCTTGTAATCGGCAGTTCTCTTGCTACACGGAAACAAAGTCAGGGGAAAAAAACTAAATATGAAACTAATATAATCTGTATCTATAGAGTGACTAAAGCAGTTCTCTGTAATTACAACCTATTTTAGAATCCATGAATCAGTGCTGCCTGCTTTAATCAAAAGGCAAGATGCGTGCACTCAAGCACACTGTTGTGCAGTTCAACACTCTGTTCCTGTTCTCTGACAACCTGAACAAGCTGAAGGCAACCTCAACCTCAAGCATGATACTTAAACCTCACTGAAATCTACTTACAGTGCAATATGTCTGGAAGAGGAACTGGTTCCTAAGACAGATCTGTAAAGTGATTAGAGAAACAGAGCTTTGATTCTGAAAGTTCCAGGGCTACCCATAACAGGCATACATGAAAAGGAAGAAGCAGAGGTCGGAGAGCTCTGGCGGGATATGTAAATTTTTTTGGACTGCTTGTTGCAGCACTGAGAAGCCAGTGAGAGACATATGGGATGGGACATGGAGACAGAAGAGGTGCTTGAGGCAGGGTATTGACTTATGCATCAGAGAATCTCTGACTTGAGGTTTTGCCAACATATTTGACTAGCAGCCAGCTGGGTAAAACACCATCTTTACATGAACCCCAGAGAGCTCAGCAAGGAACTAAAGAACACTCTGAGAACCTCCAGTTCAGAGAGCCCCATGCAGCCAAATTGCTGAGCCTGGGGCCAGGCTGCAGTGGAATGTCACTGCTGCAACAAAAGTTTGTCTACACCTTGGAAGAAGACACAGTCTCTGCAGCTGTTCAGTTTACTTTGGCCAATGGCCACAAAAACTCCATACCAGAACTAAACCACATGAGGTTCTTAAATGTTTTATGCTGTTGTTGTTTCAAACTTCAAAAAAACCCAAGTCAAACTCATACAAAAAATGTCTGGAGATATGGAAGATCTGCTCCCCAGGTACAGAAAGGTGTGTGAATCCAGGAAAATTTTCTCAGGTTCTTCCTCTGACGGTATAAACAGTTATTCTCACACATTTAACTAGAATTAAATTCACAGAGGCTCTTAGTGTAAAGAACAGTAGCTTCTGCAGCTGGAAGCCACATGCCTTCCTCAGTACCTGGAATGTCACACATTCCTTTTTTTTCATCTTGCCTTTTAGCATGAAGCTGACACCACTACAAATATTGACATTGATGCCATCAGCACTCCCTTAAAATGAGTTCTTTCAAAACTCCAGAGTTGTTTTTATTAAAATGACAGAATGGAGAAACTAATTGTGGTGGAAAAGGAGTGCTGCTGCTTCAGAGACTAGAAGTACCCTTGCTTCGCCAAGTTATTAAAATACTTTTCCAAGTGCTGAATGTAAAGTCTGATCTGTATTCCATACACAACACCAATTACTAGTGAAGCATGCTCAGCTGGTTTTGTACTTGTTTTATTCTTCATTAAAAGATTCCAAAACTAGTCACAATCCTGGAAATAAGATCCTGTGACTTCATCTTTTTCTATTTAGTTAGAAAAAGTTTAGCTTTTTTTGTTCTAATGGAGATTAACTTTGTATTACTTCATCATATATGACAGCAATCTTTCCCTGGAAACGGTGCTATTTTATTAAATGTCAGAGATGCAGAGGAGTTAATTGTTTCTGGTACATCTCCTAACAGTAGATGCCAATGACTTTGGATTTCTTTTTAAAGCAGTGTTCTTTTTCAGTTGTGCTTTATTTAATTTCTGGGAGTTTGATTTCATAAGGTTAGTAAGTATTTGTCTAGTTTCATTTTGAAATAAAGTGTTTGGCTTCTACAAAGAGAAGGCTTTATTCTTCTTTGGCCACTTTTTTTTTTTTCCTCCCTCTTTTATAGCTATGCTCAACAGTGAGGCAGAACACCTGCTACTACTTTTCTTGCAGATCAGTTGAAGATATGTGGCTATATGCTACCTGAACATTGGGTAAAATGTATACATGCTGATGAAAGAGTCCATGAGCATGCTTTGGAATTATCCCCATTACTTCAAATCATAAAATAACTGCCTCCTCCATGAATAGGTGAAGTTACTCAGATTCACTCTCTCTAGCTCACTTGATCAGGATTTTGTCTTGGCAGTAAGAGAATATGTCTTTCAATTTACCTCATGATTACAAAATGAAGTAAATGTTCAGAGAGAAAGAAACACTAAAGAACACTCATGAATTTTTTATAATTATCAATAATAATTAAAACACAAATGGTGCGTTTGATGTTATGCTATATCTAAATATACGGCACTTATTCCCTGACATCAAGTGTTCCTGTCAGCACCACATTTCATCTCATGAGAGACCACATTACTAAATATAGGGCAGGTTATATGCCAGCTTCAGTAATAAAGCTGTAATGCTCGTTTTCCCCCGGTATAAGCAGGGAGGTGCAATGAATCAGAAACAAGTTTTAGTGTACCTCATCCACCAAGGCCAAATGTTTTCACTATCCCTAAGTGAACTATGAGTATTAGCATGTGAAATACAATCACATATGGACTTACTGGCCTATAATTTGGGAGAGAGAACAGTTGATTACTTCTTGGGTGCTTGAGATCCACTATCCATTGATTCTAACACTGAGCTATCATATGCTCAGTGCTTCTCCTTGGCATGAATCTTGTGGAAATACTACCATAGAATTTTTTCCCCTTCTGAACTTTTCCCACAAGCCTTATTTTCTTGAACACTCCTCTCAACCACAAGAATAGCCATTCTTAATCTAGTTAGGGGAGTGTTTATTTTCTATCAGCATCACTGATTTCACAAAGCCACATACCTTCTTGGTATCACTGAGCACAAGTGTCCTGTTTTAAATTCAATGCAGGAGAGCAGCATCACTTGTAAATGTGTGTATGCCATTAACAACAGGATATATTCTCATGATATAGCAACACAAAAAATCTAGTTACCCTAAATTTCAGGCTCCTGGCTGATGTTTCTACAAAGATCTAATTAGTGCTATTTACTCCATTTCTGCCATTTCAAAATGCCTGAAGTTCTATAATAGAACTACAGAATTTCACTACAGCTTCTCACTGGAGTTACTGCTCAGTTGCTTAATCTGTATACTTTAAATACAAGTCTGGACAAGCAAGGTTCTGTTGTCTTCCACACAGCAATGAGAACATTCAGGTAGCTCAGGCTCATTGATAATGCACTTAAGCTTGAAATTAGATAATCCTAAATATTCATGTGTGTCTTACCCACAGAAACTTATCAGAAACCTGAGTCCAAACACATTTTGCACATCCTCTGTTTATGAGAAAAAGAACAAAGGACCCTTAAGTGGCAGATTTTAGAGTTAGTAGTGACTGACTGACTGACTACTTTTCTCACTCTCCTAATAACAGCAAACAATGGACATGGATTATTGTAACTTCTCTTACCTTCGCATGTTCGGCCATCTGCAGACACAGAAAAGCCCCGCTCACATATGCACTGGTAGGAACCATCCGTGTTTAGACACTCTCCATGTGGTGAACAGAGGTCAGATCTCTCACATTCATTGATATCTGAAAGCACAGAGACATTAAAAGCTTTGCAAATCATCACAGCCTTAATATTAAGCCTAAGTTCAATTAATCTTAAAAGCAGCTTCTATTTCCACTGGCTATGTAAATAGCTGTATGAATGCGTCATCTTCCAGAGTAACCAAATCTCCTGGGATCATTCTTAAACTCTGTATAGATGCCATTATGTTCTGCTGCATCATACTTTTGCTACATCACTCTGTGATGAGGATGAGCAGAGAGTGATTTGTGGGATATCAGTGTAAGCACCGCCCTAGCCAACATTTCTTCTGTGTTCCCAGCTCCATCTCACTGCTTTCTGATGCATACTGGGTCAACTTGGGCATCTGACTCCACACATTACTAACAAGTCTGGAGCTGCATCTTTCCCAGAAGGCTGATTTTATGTAATTTAAAACCAAATGCTCTTTTCTGCTGATGGGGAGTGGTAATGATCCCAAAAGGTTGCTATATAAGAGCTTATCATTGTTCTGCTTTGTTGGGTTCTATTTTAAACTTAGAAAGCATTTTTCAACATTGTGAATCTGAAAAACAAGTATTGCTGTTTGATTGAAGTCTCATGTTAGTAACCAAATATGCCCTCAGATCTTAAGGACTTCATTCTTTCATTAAGGTACTACCACTTTCATATCAGTTACCATTCATGCTGTAATTGTACTTTTGTGTTTTTTGCTTTACAAAAACCTATTAAGAAGCATTCAGTACTATGCTGAGATCAAACCCAAATTTACAAACAAAACTTACCCATGAGGCTTATTCATCCCTTATTCAAACATTAGAATTTCTCATTCTTAACTGTACCTTTTGTAGCTTACCATCATTCAGAATGTATCAAAGTAGCCAGCAATTATGATACACTAGAGAAATTCTGATTTCAATATCATCATCTCAAGACCATGACATCCATTACAGAATTTGCTCTACCTACAAACTGATTCTAGCCTGTGTGTAAAGCTTCCAGTCAGTGTCTTGAAATCATGGCCATAACAGGAAAGAAAAGAGGCAGGCAGCTTGGGGAATGAGGTGCATGAGGTGCCTAAGGAAAAGTCAGTACACTGTGCTGAACACAACACCTATGTGTATAAAGATTTCTCTGAATTCATAGCAAATGCAAGCCATCAACTACTTTCTGAAGCCCTCTTAGTTGGGAATGGTGGCAGGTCAGCAATGACAAGGACAGTATTGTACCTTCTCATACTGTACTCAAGATTCAGCTGTCTTAAAACTGCCAAAAAAAATACTGGAAACTGAACCAGCTGATTACACAAGGTAGAATAATGTATTAAAACACAAGAAAAAAATTACCACTGTTAGGGGAAATTGAATATAATACCTCTGAAAAAGTAAACTGCAGTTTCTCATTGTTTGAAGTCTTTTCAACTTTCCCTTTACCAAAACTCATATCCCTAACTTCTAGTCTAGCTCAGATTCAACTTGCAGACACTGCACTCTGTGATAAATTTGCCAGTTTAATTCAATATCTCTCTGTATGCACTGTCTGTCCCTTAGTTTCGTTATATTTATTAATTTAAAATATAAGGCATATATCTACTACTTTGGATGGCAAAGTGAAGAGATTAGAGGGGTTTCCTCTCTATAAATCAGAGCTGCCACTGATTTTAGCTTGTGGTCAATTCCCTTTTATCTGCTAAAGCAAGGTCTAATACAGCACTTCTGCATGCTGAATGCAACATTTTTTGAATTCAGAAAGCAAACACACAGAATACCCAGAACTTTTACAGGTAATTAAGTGTTTGTTGCACAAGATCTTCAGTGTGGATGAGCTAGAATCCGGTTTCTCAGCTCAAGTCTAAGCTGTACATAAGAAAACAGCAAAAGCAAGGTCCAGGGTTCTGGTCCTTCAGCCATTTAGAATATGAACATGTTATCACCTTCCAACTCTAATACCATGGATTCTGTCTCACAAAAATGGTGGGCAAAAGTGATGAGGCATGCCTGGGTATTGTGCCAACATGAAGATGGGATTGTTCAGAACTAAAACTTGGGAAGTGTTTTTCCTGGGTTTGGCAATGCTGACTCAGTCTCAGACAACACATTCTCTTCCTCCCCACCCATCCTCCACGAAGTACTCCAAGTGTTTTATAGAGGCGGTATCGAATGTGACTTGTTGCTAACAATGCTGCTCTTGTTGTTACATCTCTGATTCACAACACATTGACTGTTCTGTCAAAATAAATGTTTCCAGGATGTGGGGAAAAAAAGCAGCACTATATCTCTATTAGTTCTAACACAGATTCTCTTTCAAGTTATGAAGGCTGAGACTTCAGCCTCTTGAAATAATTTCTCAGCATATATTTACAGAGAGAATAGAATGAATGAGAAAAGAAAATAAAATAAGAAGAGTAAGAAAGTACTACAAATGATGAGTTTCTTTTCCTTAGCATGTCTGCGATGATCACAAGTTACACTTACAAACCCATACATTTATAATAATGATCCAGGTATTTTTTACACTTATTTCATACCTTGACATCCCCTATTTGCTATCTGCTGGAAACCATCCGGACAAGTGCATTTATAAGACCCTTCAGTATTTATGCAGCTTCCTCTTAGGCAAACATTGCTGTCTTGAAGGCATTCATCAACATCTGAAATAAGAGGGCAACTGAATTATTAGATGTCAAAACTGATGAAACTTTTAATAGTTTCAACACAACTTGAAGTAACTGTGTGCATACATGGAAATCAAGTTTACTATGCTTTATGATTCTTTGTTATTTTCCTTCCATAATGTCATCAAGCTTCTCATATTTCTAGAGGACTTTGAAATTTCAGTTTGTATGTGGTTTACTCCTAGCAAATATGATGCATGTGCCATCTGCATCTCTCACAAAAGCACACCATAACAGTAATGCAGCTAAAAAGAAATCCAAGCAGCTGCACTTTTAGAAGACAGACACAAAAAGTACCTACTGATGCAAATTTAAAATAGTCATCATTGGACATGTTTAAACCACCTCACAGAAATCCCTGAGCTGGAAGTGACCTGACTCAGGCATCCTCCTGAGAGTGGGAAGCCCAAGCATAGCTGGAGTGTCACACCAGACAGGATGTGCCTGGGGAGGCTGCTCCCACAGCAGCCATGTGGGCAGGAGGCTCCTAGGACAGGGAGCACCTGTATGCACTGCTGTGTTGATGGGTGGCTTTTCATGCAGTTCATGAGATGCAATACAGCCATTTCAGAGGCTTTTAGCAGCTGGGTCACGAAGCTGAATGCTGCTTTTGCACAGTGCTGCACCCCAGCCATAAACCCAGCTCCAGAGTCCAGGCACACAGGATCTTGTTTCCCAGCTGCCAATACAGCACAGGATCAAGCCTCAGGACTGTACTCTGCCCTAGTGTCTCCGTATCCATGGCATAAAGGGCTGACGCACAGCAGGGAAAGTTTCAGGATACAAACTAGACATGAAGTTATCAATTATTTCAAGAACAGGACACTGGCATTGTCTCCACCTCAAGTCTTTGTTCCCATTGTCTTTCAAAGGGCTTAAAGGCAGCCCGGTCGAGGAAACAGAGTACAGCTACTATGGGTAGAGGATTAAGTCAGCTAGTGCCGACATTCCAGTGATATTATACAGTTTTGGTTTCATTGCAGCTAAAGATCACAAGGCATTTGGTGCCTGTGCCTCTAAGTTTTAAAAGCAAACAGAAAGTGAGAGAGTTGAATAAAAAAGCCTGTCTCATAAGCAACTTCCTTCAGCCTCTGCAGAGCCCTACCTAATAATCTACCCAGTCTATTGCTTTGATAATGTAGTTAACTTCCTCTGAAAAACAGTAATCAAAGACTTTTCCTGGTACTTTTGATTATTCTGATTTTATTAAGTATGTATTCTAGCTGATTAGAATTGTAACCTTTTCCTGTGCTGCAAGAATGAATAAAAATTGCAATTAAAAAGAGGACATGACCTCATTTCTGCATTTATCTTTGGAAAGCCCACACTATATCATTCTCCTTGGGATTTAATCTATTTAATAAAAGTAAGAAATAGGGATAGCTTTCTTACACAAATGAATGCTATTGAAGATAAAATTGCACTTAACATTGACGAAGTTATGACCTTTAGATAACCACATGTTTTATAACCATTTTCAACTGTGAAATAAATTGTGGCTTATTTAAAAAGCAATTAATTTTGACTAGGAGCATGAGAAAAATTAATGGCTCCCTTGTGCTAAGTTAATGCCAAGTCTCACAACAAGAAGGTGTCTTCTGCCAAATTCAGTCAAAATGCATTATTTTCCATATAGGATTTAAACTTCCCTTTCTCTGATGCAACGCTTCATATACTCTATGAGTGCTGCATGAGAATCTCCAGAAAAATCAGAGGCAGTAACTCATGCTTGAGACATTCAATGCTTTTTACCACCCTTTACACATACACGTCTTTAAGATTTTGGCTAGCAAAATCTCTGAAAGCTCTAGAGCACTGGAGACTTATACTTCAGACTTTCTTCCAGTAACCCAGGTTCTTTGAGAAGTACAGTCTGTATGTAAGTCCTGCTGCTGCATATTCCCACTCCCTGTCACTTAAGACAAGGCCTCACAGGTGCCCTCACACATTGTGTTCCCTCTTATTCAGGGCAACAATGAGCAGAAAGTCTCAAAGTCACTTCATGTCAAGAACAAGATGCTGAATGAGGAGACTAAGGCAGGAGGTGAACATGCATGTGGGTGTGTATCTTGAAGACATACTGCAGGTATACATGTATATATCCATGTATACAAGTTATTTACAAATAACTTCTATTCTTAAACAAGTAAAGTACTGCACAAGGGCTTCCAGACAAGGCCTTCAGCCAGGGAGTTGCAAAAAGCACAGCTGAAAATGAGCACAGCATAATTCTGCTGAATTCTGCAATACCCAATGAAGTTTACACAAGTTATAATGATGAAACTAGCAAACCGCTTCTTGCACGCAACATCTTTAAGAAAACAAATGCATCAGAAGAAAACCTAATTAAACAAACACATTTCTTGCAAGTGGTTTGCTAATCACATTTATTTTACAGCATCATACATGTTTTGGATATCCTGTGATGTGACAAATGTCCATACCTGGCTCTTTGAGAAAACGGACAAAATTTGAACCACTTTGTTCTTTCCAGACAATTGTGCTGTGCTATGCTCACAGTTTTTGTCATTTCTTTCCTGCTTTCTCTGTGAACTGTTAGAAAACATCCAGGTAAACAGGCTAATCCAAAAATAAGAGGCCATTATGTGGACAAACACTGGATGTCTTCTTAAGGTGATTTTCTCTTTAGTATCCATGGTGCAAAAAGCAGTCTATAATATCCTGCACTTCAGAAAATTTTGAATGGATATAATGAAAGCACAGAACAACTTCTTCCACTTCAAGAGATTAATTATTTTGTACAGGATTTGTAACATTTACAAAGATCTTCAGCAAACAAACCATGGCTACAGAAATTAACCACTCTGTCACTGGGTGGAGAAGCTGTATATTTGTTTGCAGACTTTTAAATGAGACAAAGATCCTGGGTAAAGGAATGGTTTTACCTTTTTCTCTTGTTTGATTCAATCCCTCTCCTTTTGCCTTGAAAGTGTCTGAAACTATTTTGTCTTGAAAACTGCCTTTGATCAGGATCAAGAAAGAGTTGAAGATAAAGCATGGGCCTATCCTGACAAGTGATGGAGAGCTGCAACAGCTACCATGGGCTGTATGAAATGTACCAAAGCAGTCTGAAGAGAAGTTTGAAATCTCATCTGAAGTCCACTCAGAGAAGTTAGATGACTAGTTGTCAGGAATGATACCATATTATCTGTTCCATCTTTGGGAGGCAGGAAGGACCTGTGATCCATTACACCACATTTTCCTTTGATTCTTGACAGAGTACTTTTACATCTGCTGCAGTTCATGAAGATCTTGAAGCCAGATGAGAGCAACATTCTTTGAAGCAAATTTCTAATGCATTGCATCATCAGCCCACATTTCTTGAAGCTGATACAAGAGATGCTGGTACTCAGCAGGAATGATGAGAAGATTGTTATAAGTTCTTCCATTAACATATTCTCCAAATAGCTCAGGACCAAAGAGTATCAGTGTGCTGAGGAGATTTTACAAGATATCCTTATTCTTTGTGTATGAGAACTTCAAGAGATGCTGTCACTCAATGAATGGGGACAATCCACTATAATCACTGATGATAAAGTCTGTTACAAGTTTGTCTTGAGAAAACAGCATTTGGTTGGCCCAGAGGGAACAGCTCTTCTGCCTGCACCACTTGAAGAGGAGGATTCCTGACCTATTGCTGAGAGGGAGAAGGTGAGGACTGCCTTCCAAGTGCTGTGTGGAGGATAACCTAGCAGCAGAACACTACTTGGCAGAACAGCAGTAATTTGGTAGTAACAGCAGTTGATATTGCAAGGTATCAGCAGTTACAGAAAGCACACCAGAGACTGAAAAGCATTTATGAGCTAATGTCACATGTTCAGTGAGACCTTAGCTGAGAGCGACTTCTCCCTGCTAGTGTGAGATAAGTAAGCAATCGAGGTAGAATCTTTCCTGGAGCTTGCTAGTAAGTAATCTTACATTCTCAAGGTGACCATGAGTAGTGCATCAGATGTACCATATCAGATGGTATAGCCAACAACAGAGAAGAGGAAGTAGCTTTGAAATGCTTCATTGCTTCATTAGGAAAAAAATCAGTTTGCCAATTACTGGCCAATTACATTGTTTTATTTGAGAGATAAGAGAATGTTTTTTTCTGTAACATTTCTCGCTACATATACTATATATCTTTCACTTCTTACTTTTGTTTTTGCAAGCTCAATACCTAGACTGCCTTTTGCGACAGTGCAAGCTGTGAGTTCCAGTAGATCCTGCTGGAACTTGTCATCTGCTAAACATTTTCTCTTGCCAGTGCACATGTGTGATTGTGGTGGCTGGCTGCAGGTTCCCAAAACCAGCTGGAGAAGAAGTTTTAACTAGCAAGCCCCCTTGAGAATAGCGTATGTTGGCAGAAGCTTTTGTAATACAGAGCCTCTGTGTCAGAACTTAAACAACAAGGTTTGGAAAGGCTGACTTGTTTTTGGTAATAATGGTCTTCTGGTCTTCCAATCTTACTGTTGGAAACACATGTCCTGATTTTTTGTATGTGGAAATATAACAGGGACTATTTCTAAGAATCCATTAAATGTGCGGCTGTGTTGGTGGGAACAAATGGTTGGCAATGTAGAGAAAGAAAGAGAGGCAACAGATATTTCTGCTCCAATCTTAAAAGAGTTCATGCCTACAGGTGAAATACTCAAGATCTTATTGAAAAAAATTAGACAGTAGCTTAAGTCCCTAAGCTTACCTTCACACTGATCTCCAGTAGACGATAATGAGTAGCCTTGGCTACAGACACATCTGAAAGATCCTTCTGTGTTCCTGCAGCGCCCATTCGTACAGACTGATTGCTGCTGGCATTCATTAATATCTGCAGCAGCAGAGACAGTGAAACTGTTACACATCTGAAAATACCAATTACTCATCAAGTGGTACAAAGACCAAGCCTGAACAAAACAGCAAAGCACATTATCAATATCCAGTACTGCTTAACTTGCTTGTATTTATTAAATGCAGACAGTCAATGTAATGCATAAAATTTTATGAAACTTCAGACTGGGTGTTTTCCTTGAGATGACTGTGGTCAACATTCTCTCCTGTAATGTCAATTTACCCCTCAATGCACAATGGGGTACACACAGACTCACAAATACACACACATGCTGCCTGAGAGCTGCTTTTGTTTCTGTTATATCTGGCAGACATAACAAGTCAGCCACTCCAGTGAGTCAGCAAAACCCACAAAATACTTTCCAGTAGGATCACCACCTTTTAACAGGGTGTGGTTTTTCAGATGCACACTGACAGGCTAATCCCCTACTAAATTGCAGGTTAAGGCTCCTTAAAATTCTTGCCTTGTAACAGTATTAATCATGTAACTGTGGGGAAATGTATCTTTGCTGCCTTAACACTCCTAATCCCTCTGCTCTTCAGTTCTCATAAACTGGGGTCAGCCTGAGCTAACAAATGGATCTGAACATCAAACTTAAATTTTCCTATGGAAAACTCAAAGTACTGGAGAACTTTGAGTTCAGAACATAGCACATGCCTTGTCTGAGCTAGGAAGTTTATTTTCCCTCTGGTATTTGTAAAATATTCATTAAGAATCAGTATTTAAATTGACATGGTGAGTTCTTGGTCACTTCTAGCATTCTGGCACAGCTGAATGTCTTTCTGGAAATACACTTCAATTCAAACAGGAGAATGTTACTCAAAGAGGTTTTTCAGGTCTGTGTTATGGCTGTACAGTCTGACCTCTTAAGTAATGGTTCCTTGAAACCACAGAAATTTAGAATTTAAGGATCACTGAAATCTGTGGGGCTCCATGAAGCAGCTGGGCATGTGTACGGGTCCTTACTTTAGAAGGGTGCACTTTAAGAAGAACAGTCTGCACATGCCAGCTCAGCTTGGCAAGGGCTCTTTTCCATGAAAGGCTCAGAGGAAGCAGTCAAATTTTGTCTACATATTTTCCCCAAGATCAGTCTGCTGTGTGTCCTGAACAGCACATTTAACTCACTCAAGACACTTAACTTACACTGATGTTTTGTTTCAAACTTCCTGACGAATTTATAAGAACAATCATTTAGTTTTACTGTATTATTTTTAGCACTCAGAAGTCTGAAAGTGTTCGGTGCTGTACAGAGACAGATAGGGAAGGCTGAGGGAAAGGAAAAAAGGAAACCCAACATCTAACAAGATACATGCAGGTTTCTGTGCACTTCCACAGCCTGGAGACACTGTCCCAGAATTTTCACCATTAGGGAAAAGTTTCAAGTAGCCTCTAGTTAAGGAGAGGAATATTCATACCTCCTGTACAAGCTCTAGGTTCTCCCTCAGACTACTTCACTCTAACTGCAGACCTAATTTTGTTCCACTGGAGCAGTCCTGATGGGAATTTTAGATGTGGAAGAAATGTGGCAACCGACACTTTGGAAGAGCAGGTACTGTTCCTAGAAATACGACACCCAGCTCGCTAATTGAGGGCTAATTGCTCAATGGTAACTGACACTGCTGGGTTCCAAAGGGGAGTAGCCTAGGTTTTTTGATTCCAGTCACCCACATTGTAGAAAAAAAAAGATAGAAAGAAAAGCAAAGGCCACTGTCCTTAAACCTCCAAAATGCCAGCTATGCCATGGATTTTGCAAAAATTCTGGTTTAGCAATATAAATATTACTATGTGTTCTTGATTCGCTTTATAACACATATCAAAATCTACAATGTGATCACAGAAACCATAAAATAAAAAACAAACATTCTTACATTTTTTGGTTTTTAGCATCAGTGTTCTACATTTAAAAGCAAAAATGGAAAGAAAAAAAAGCAAAAAATATTATCTAAAAGGTAAGTGCAACCTTACGAATTTTAATCATATTTTTTCTTACCTTCACACTGATCCTTTGACGCAGAGAGTTTGAAACCCTGGGCACAAACACACCTGAAGGATCCCTCTGTATTTTCACAACGTCCATTTGTACAGTGATTGCCATACTGACATTCATTTATATCTATGAATAGAAAGAAAGCACAAGGAATTACTGGGGTACAAGCACCTTTTGGTTGAGCTTGGGAATATATTCAAATTAAATCATAAGCATGGTTATTATTCCTGAGGAATTTATTTCAATGGGATTTCAGCACTTCATGCGGGTCCCTTTGTAAAGCTACGCTTCATAATCATCAAGGAACTCTTTTGGATTATGCAAAATCTCTCTTCCTAGTCACAAACCATCCTTTCTTTATAAGGACTCAAAAGCAGCTTTTTTTTTCCTATAAGCTATCCCACAAACATCTACTTTCATCCTTTCTGAAAGAAAGGTATTAATTAGAGGGGCCACTTTCTTTAGCCAACATGAAAATTGCTGTGTTGCTACTTAACACTAATTTTCAAGAATTCCTTCTGAATGCAATTTGTATAAATCAACAAAGCAAAAAGCAAGCATAAAAATAAAATAAGAAACATATTTAGCTATAAATCCAGCCAGAATTAATTCTGTATTCTAAAATAACAATTACTGGTTTTCTTCTAGCAGCGGTTTTCACTTCAGAAAAAAGTAAAAGGTTTAGTTTTCAAATTATCTTTCTTTATTTTGGGGTTGCAGTAGTCAGCACGTGTCCTTGTTTTATGGAAAAAAGCTGTATTTTTTTTTTGCTTCACTGATGCAAGGAAAGAACTACCCTTTGTTTGTTCTTATGTGCCAGAAATCATACTACTCCCAATTATCCTGTCTTTTGCCACCACAAAGCACACAAAACCCATCAGCATAAAAAAGTGCTAATTATTTGAGGCACTTGAGCCATTTAGGCAGCAGTAGCACAGGGAGAGCTGGAAGATTAGACATCTTTAAATCATCATCATAACCCTTATTAGCTATTGTGAATACATGCAGTAACAATATTCCTCACATGTGCCTACACTCATTGCTCTTTGCAAGCTGCTGTAACACCTGCCTTTGACAAAGCCATCTTCCCCCAGACACAAATGAAATCACCGTTGTCAATCCCTATTCCAAATGACCTACAACTCTCAGTTCCTCACTTGAGCCTCTAGCTCTATAAATAAGGTTTCCTGGTGCAGCCTGGCCAAGCAGAAGTGACATTCTTGGAGAGATGACAGCAGAGATCCATAGGTGCTGTGCTACGGTGGTCAGTAGTTGTTACTACTTATTCCTCTCTCCAAGGCTTATTTCCCAGCTCACTACTGTTGCAAAATGTGCTTGCTTTACAAAACACAATCTTTGCTTTCAACATACATGATCACTTTTCTACTTGAAGAATCTGTTCAAACACAGAGAACCCAATTCAAGCACACAAATTTCCAACTGAACAATAAAACTGCTTCTTACAGATCCAATTTTATCTCCAAGCTGCTTGACAAAGAAACCTGGAACACACTTTCTGATTTTTGGATAGGACTCAAAGATCAAGAGACTTCCCCATAAAGCCAGCAGAAAAACCAGGAACAGAACTTAAATCTTCTGAGATGAAATCCAGAGGTATAACTAATGCTATTGGTGCTCCCTACAGTAGGGCTAGAGGTACTTGGATTAACTCTGCTTACCTCTGTATTAGTTTTGGTATCTTCTAACAGGATCCTTAAAACTGTACAAGTTGAATATTGATAGTTAACCATGCAGCTTCAAAATTCACCACAGTGATAACCACAAGGATGAAGTGATCTAGAAAGTTTGTCAACCTATTTTTTAAATTCTTTCATCAACACACAGAAGTGTGCTCTAGATACATCATGATAGATGATTTTATTTGAATGTGAAAATGTGCAGAAAGAAAAATGGAATAAAAATGAATCGATGGTTGAAAGTAAACTTAAAAAACAATTAATTATTTTTAATATCCCTGTACAACACAAATATACTGAGGGACCTGAGACAGTGGCAATTTCAAGACAATGGGGAGGCAGGCTGGGCAGATGTCCTTTTCCATTTCTTCCAACATGCACAGAACATTCCCACCTAAACCAATTAAACTTCACTTCAAGCCTGAAGTGAAGTGATTGACTTGACTTAATGAAACAGAAGTGGCTATGTTCCTGGCTTTAAATCCTGGAAGAATACAATATAAATGGCATCAAATATCTATCTGTAAGATTGTTCCACTAGACTTTCTATGGCATAAAGTGCAGGAAGAGGAATGAAATGAGGTAAAAAAATACTGAAAACAGCACTGTGGAAAACCAGAAGAGCTGCAACTGATCTAAACTAAGAGGAGAAACAAATGAATTTATGGAACAACGAATTTAAATAACCTCCACAGATAATGGGAAATATTCTTCTTTTTGGTGCATTCAAATAGTGCCATATTGCAGAACTACAGATTTAAGAACAATTGTCTCCATTACATTTTCTAAAATGTGAATGGCTCAATCCCAACATGATTTAAGCCTAGGACAAACAAAAAATGGATTGATCACATCACTAACGCAGTGAATAATAATGTCTAGGTTTAGAACAGTTCATTAAACAAAGGAAGAAAGGGAAGCTACATGCAGTAATACAAGGAAAAAAATTATCACTTTAAACCAGGACATATACCTTACATGACTTAGTTCTGAGCAAAGCACTGACTTCTCTTAATTCCCTCCTACTAACCTACTGGTTTGCAAGAATGAAACAACTGAAAGTTATGCCAGGGTTCAAGCAGGCTATTTTCATAAATAGGTACAGAAATAAAGCTTAATACTGGGAAAGAATGCAAATTAGGCCAAAAATTTGGAAAGAAAAAATGGAGTTAGAGAGCTCTAACAGAGTATATATGCCACATTCTTTGCATGGAACCAGAAATGCAGGCAGGTGGGAAGGAACAAAACAGAATGTGGAGTAATTTGTGCAAAGTGAAACCCATTAATTTGTTGTAAACATTTCATAGCTTGTTACCACTCCATTAAAATCCATGACGTTACCTGAGAAATACACTCCTTCACAGTATGTCAAATGACAAGACCAAATATGCAGCTATGACATGGCAGATATGTTCAGACAGATTGACTTCTTCAGAACACAGGGTAGTTGAAAACAGTGTAATCGGCACAGCAAAATTGGTGGTGAGGTTCTGACAGCCACACCATTGCTTCACTGCAACTTGGCTCTAACCTTGATCCATAGATCAGCACCGCATTTGCAGCTGGAGTACAGCAGATCCCAGCCACCAGAGCTGTTTCAACCAAACACTGCTCTTAGACTGCTTTGTGAACTGAACCGAATCACAGAACTGGAAGCCATTACAAAACAAGCCATGGAAGTACACTGACAATCTGCCCTACAACATTAATGCAAACACCCCTTCTGTGCAGGTTACTGTACACCTGTTTAGGTAACATGGTTATTCCAAAAATCACAAATGACAGGGCATGTGTTATATGGAGTGGGCAGGAATATTCACAACAAATAGCAGATCCCTTACAAGTGGCGCTAAATTTAAGTTTCTGGTAGTGTCCCAAAAAGTGGCACTCAAAACTGGAAAAGATTATTTCTTTTTGCACAGTAGATTAATTTGCTCTTTCTTACCTCTCTTCCAAATAGCAAAACCTAATTTGGAAAACAAAAAAAAATAAATCTAACATTTATAAACCAATCAACAAAAGTAAAATGTGAGAAATCTGTCCTAAACGTCTAACCTAAAGTGAAACAAAGGGCTTTAAGATATGCTAATGTTTTGCTAGAAATACAGATAATTAAAGAGTTTTAATAATATGCTCCATGAGTAAAGTCACATATTCTACCAAAAAATCTGTGAGTCACAGTGATGTATTAGCACTTACTTGTCTTTCCATTTCCAAACAACAGCCTACTGGTATTTCACTGACAATACATCCCCTCTCTGTTCCTTATTTTCTGTTTCAACAATTTTGTAGCTTATAATTATCATTTGTAGTTTAGATTCAGTGCTCATTTACCTACAGTAAAATCAGACTTCCTCTTTCATACTGTGTCTGAGAACATGAAGTAATTTCAAAAATCTAATATCTTCTTGAATGAGATTGGGACCCAGGGCACAGTGCTGTCATCAGGCTGTAACACTGATCGAATATGAAATACAGCACATCAGAACAAGAACTACAACCAGAGACAGAGTACTAAACATACCATGGCACTGTCCATTCCAGCCTCTGAACCCCACTCTGCAAGGAATGCACTGGTAAGAGCCAGGAGCATTTAGGCACTGTGCATCTGGACAGGTAGTTGGAGTCAGGCATTCATCGACGTCTTCAAAGGAGAAGATAAAAGGAAACATTGGTCAGAGCCATAACAGAACACTGAACAATAACGTGGTTACTCTGACTCTCCTCCTGTGATATTAAAGCGTTTAAAGAGTTGAGTAATTTATCTGCTAGAGACACAGGAAAGAACAAGCTCACACAGATATGTACCAGGAAAGAGGCATCTCTGAGAAATATAGTAGCTCATACAATACATGCAACTGAATCTGAATTCTTTGTTATACTAAAAATCTTTGGTAGGTCTTCCAGAAAACACAGAGTATCAGATTTCTGGCTACCACAGGTAAGAATAACTTGCCTTATGTTACTCCTTTACCATATTGAAGCACCTGAGATTCTTCCTATAGTAAGACTTTGGAAGTTCATTGCAACAACAGTAAAATTGTAACTCTGGCTTCAAAAGCAAAGCACAGTTTCGTATTCTCCAATGTTGTAGCTATTCAGCATGTAAGCGCTATGGGGACTAAAAACATAATTGTGTGAATGAGAATCAAAGATGTTTACATGGACTAAGGAGTTAATTTTGTCTAAAAGAAGGCTAAAGCTGCATCACTGAGGCTGGCAGTGTTTAGGGTGATACAGGGACTTTCTGCATCAGGAAAGATTGCCCATGACAAGAAGAGATAGGTCCTGAAAAAGTCATGGAACTCATGTTCAGGCTCTGAGCAAGAACAATTTCTTATCCTGCACTGTGGAAACCCATAATACATGCAACATAAGCAATCTAGAGGAGACTGCACACAAAAAACAGCATTCAAAGACAAGTTGCTGTTAAGTGACCACTTACAAGATTCGGGAATTAAAACTGTGTAGGCAGCCTCCCTGAAGTCTGCTTGCACATGTGAGATCATTTTATAATATCGTATTTAATTACACAATAATGATAATCTTTCCCATGAAATACTTGCTTCATGCCATGCACAGAACTAATTAAATTTTCAGGCACCTCTAAACTCAGCTTCCTAAGCTTCCATCCTTTTCCTGCCCTGTCCCAGAAGTTCTCTCTTCTGCAATTAAAGACTGCAACTTGAGCAAGATCATAGGGAGGGAATTCACTCCTAGTTTTAAGAACAAGACCACAGAACTCAAAGAGCTCCCAACACTTGTAATTTAACTGGACAATGCTCTAAGCTTGAGAGAATTGAATATCTCAGCTCCAAACAACGGACTGGATGTAGGCAAATTACAATCTTTCATAGAATCACAATTGTCCAGCTTAGAATACTTTCTCATAAAAACACCAACAGGCTTCTTCAGCTGCTTACAATGCACACCTGCAAAAGTTTCTCATGAAACTGCTGTGGGAACTTTAATTTTTTAACTTTATTAACGAAGAAAATTACTTGTGCTGTAATTTCTTCTCAGAACTCTCTGGACTGTGTCTGCCCTCAAAACATAAAACATGAATGATGTACTTGGTACAGAAATTTTCAATCAAAATAAAGTCTAAGTGCACAAAGCTTAAAAAAACCCACAAGAAGATTCTACAAGAATTCTTCATCCTGTGCAATGATGTTCAGCTATGACTATAACACTGTTCTACATAAACAACAGACTCTACAATAACATATGTGCACTCTTTATGATGCCTTCTGGACCTGGAACAGAAATTAGACAGAACAAAAGGATAAAGTAAGTATTCATTAAAAGGCCTCAATTTGTACACTTAAGTGCCCAGTTGGGCCATACCCAAGATGCACCCAGAACAGTTACAAAATGGATGCCAAATCACGAGGTCTCACACTTTTATAAGTTCTGGTCCATTGTTAAATGTCCAAGCTAAAACTTAAGGCGTCATTTACATTACCTTGGCTAGGCCTGTGACAGAGCTCGTGTGAGTACAGCTTGAAGGCAGAATGAAGATGGGGTGAGGAAGTGCAAGTGAACTGTGAGTATTGTGTGCAGCTTGGAGGATTCTTGCCTTTGTTTTTGAACTGTGGAGTGGGTGGAAAGAAGTTTTTTGTGAATTTAGAAATCTGTCAGTAGGGTGATGACATGGTGAAATGATTCCATGAATGTGTCATTTCCTTGGTTTGATGGATTAATACAGGAGAATTTTCCCCTTAAGCAACTTTAAATAACTTTCAACAGAGAATTTGGTTTAAGGAATTACATTTTGTTAAGTTAAATTATAGAGGATTACCACCACACTATTTAAAATACAAGTTAATAACAAATTTGATGTAGTGTAACAGTCTGATTTCTAGGCTAATTGAATTACAGATTCCCTAGTCACAGAGAAGATTTGCAAAGACTAGTTGTAAGAGTGGAGTCTGTGAAATATTTAAATAAATAAAAAAAAATGGAAGAGGACTCTTTTAGCATGGCAGTTTTAAGTTGCTTATTTGCTGGGCAACCTAACATGTCAGCAAGTTTATTCTATCCTATGTAACTTAGACTAAAGCATAAACAAAATCATGTTTAAAATTAAAATTATTTCTTGGGGTTTTTCAGTTCACCATTCAAGCTGAAAATAAAAAAAAAAAAAAAAAAAAAAGAGGAAAAAAAGGACAAAATATCACACTAAAAATAATGTGAAGTTTTGAAGGTTAGATGCACTAGGATCTCCTGCAACATGGAATATTTGCTTGATATAGACATTAAAGCGTCAACTTATCATTTACTACCTGGTATAGTACAGGAAAAAATTACAACTTTTTTTTAACAGAAACTTATCAAGCAGGCAAGGGGTAACAATGAAGTTAAGTGATTGCACGGCAAGAGATGATAAAATTGCTGTTGCGAGATTGCTCTGTACACAGTAGGGAAGCTCCTTTACAGCATCTGAAATTTAAATAATAGGAATTGAATCACAGTTCCAGACACCAAATAATGACAAAGATTGAAGAGTACTTAAAAAGGCTTCTTGTTTAAGATTTAAGAACACCCTCTGAGATTTGTCCCTTTGTAGCTCAAGCTGCAGAGCTGAGCCTCCCTTGAATAGCAGAGAATGTTAATCATTCCAAACAGCATTAGTTTGGCACTGGTTTTGTGCTATCAATAAATGGTAACTTCACTTCATCATTGACACTCGTGAAGAGTCCAAACCTACCTTCACATTCCCCTCTCCTGTTCATTTGGTATCCACTATCACAATATTCACATCTGTATGAACCAAGAGTGTTTATACAAAACCCTTCTCCACAAATGTGAGGTCTTGAACATTCATCAAAATCTGCAGATGACAAAGAGAAGAGAAGCTAAGAGAAGAGAAGCTGCTTAACCATCAAAGTATTGATGCTTGCATCTCCTCAAACCCCAGCTTTAACTAAACACTACGTATGTTTGGATTTTTGAAGCTGTTTGCAAGTCACCTCACTGCTTGTAATCATGGAGTGAATGAGTCTGAGAAATAGCTAGGGTATAGAAGGCAGCCTGGGAGAATCCCTATGGCTGCAAACACAATGAGTATTGCTGTGTGTATGCAGTGCCCAAGACAGCACTAACCTAAGGCAGACCACAGCCCCTTCAGGCTGTGTTGCTTTTGCGAGAAGTCTGTGGCTGTTTGCAGCTATACTTAAAAATATGATTGTTCCAGCTTCTATGCATTGAAAGAGTGTTGAGTATTTGTATTTTACACAGCAGGTGTTTATTCTAATCAGCAGTTTTCCTAAACAATGATGTACTGGATAAATTCTTGGTTTTCAACAAACAAACATTTTGAAAAGGAATATCAGCTACTCAGGCGCTTTCCTCACCACAATACCTGGTGAGAGACAGTGAAATACACTACCAGACACCAGTCCCGTACCACTGACATTGAGGAAAAAAGAGCTGAAAATGGGAATTTAGGAGGGTTAGCTATGCTTCTTGAATAACTTTTATATTTTTATTTTCTATGAAGGAGACAAGTTATTACCAATGCAGTCAGTTCCATCTTCACTGGCCATGAATCCAGCTTGGCAAATACATAGGAAACTTCCTTCTGTATTTTCACAGCGTCCAAGGGAACAGAGATGTGGTGCCTGATTACACTCATTAATGTCTATAAAAGAAATGAAAACATAAGACTATAGAATAATGTATATAGTTGTGATTCTTTTTGTGCATTCTGTGCCACGCATTTGAAAAGACTGATCTTAAAATTATTTTAACTATTTGAAAAGGTATATATGTCTTCTCTCAGAGATGCAAAAAAGATGCATTAAATAGTTTTGGTTGGAGAAAAATGCTCTTATTGGCTTGGACTGTAAGAATACTACTTTGGCCTGAAGAACGTGACATGATTCAAATCACTACACTGTGTGCAACATGAGCAAAGCTGCAAGCATGGAACATTAATAAAACTTGGATGAAATAAAGGGATTCTTAGTTGCCATTTGGTTGCACTGTGTAATTTATTTTTCAATACTGTAGTTGCACCTGACAGCATGTGTTACTGTGTGAAGCTACTGAGCTTTGGGTGGCATGAACATTGTACAGCATATGGCCTGTAGATACAATTCACCCTTTATGATCCAAGTTACAGAGGAACCAGTGTACTCTGAATGAAGAAAAGATACCAATACAGCTGCTTCCAAATCTGAAATGGCTCATGTAAGACCCATTTGTGCTCTGCCTTATGTTCATCAGAGACCTCCGTTCTAGAATTTACCAGCTTAAAAGGGGATGAAGATTTCACCTTGCAGATCTCTCACTGCGCTTCTAGGTTGTTTATGATATATTTTCTCTTTTCAGTAGCAGGCTGAAAGAAATGACTTAACAAAATGCCTGGACTTAGTCCAGCTGCAGAGCTGGTAGCTGGGTAAATCACTGTGAGAAACAGGCTAATTTATTCCCTTTCCAAACAGAAGTGTATTTCTTCCTAGTAGTCCAACTTTGAGATACCTGATATACAGCTGAGAGGAGATGGTCTGCCTAATCACTTTTTCTCTCATATCAGACTGGGAAACGTTTTCATTCCATTTAATTAAATTCACACTCATTTCAGAGCAGCTGGAAGGCTATATTACAGACAGCACTGCAAATTTTGTCATTAAAAAAACCCCCAAACCTTGCAATTTGGAAGCATACGACAGAGGAAAGAACTCTGGACTGTTCTGTAGAGATTTCCCCATACCAGTTTCTGCATTTCAAGCATTTAATAGCATGGTTATTTCAGATTTTTGCAAGCATCATTTCATACCAATGCACTTCGTCTGCTGATCATTAAGTTTGTACCCCTTGTAGCAGATGCAAGTGTATCCCACAGGCAAATTAACACAGTGTCCTGCTCCACAGATATCAGGATTAACTGTACATTCGTTGATTTCTAAGCAAACAAAGAGAAATTTAATGTTAAACTTACTCATATAGTTCAGTAAGCGCACAATACTCTGTAATCCAAGTAGAAAGCTCAGGCCCGAAAACAACTGTAAATCAAGTTTGCAACTCCTGAGTTTCTCTAATGGATACCTTATCTGAAAGAATCTAGAAACCATCTGGGCTTCTCCTAGTGACATAAGATTATGTCCCATCCAAGATCTATACAGTACATAAAATTTAAAGTAAAATAAAGAGAAGATAATATACAATTAAAAATAGTATATGGCTCAACCTTTGCATTGCACATTAAGAAAATAACTGTAGTGATTTTCTGATTACAGTGGGTATTCTGATTTACAGAATACTCATCTATTAATGGCTTGGATGTATTTTGTAAGATAAGGAGATTCGTATATTGGCAGCACTGGATGCTAAATCCTTACAGTAGTTTAAGAAATTCCCAAAGTATATGTGTCACTGCAGAAAATACTAATGACTGTGTTCAGTTGCAACAAAGTTGCAGCATGAAATTGTAATTACTGAAAAAGAAGAAATGAACTGAAGAATTGTTTATCTAAACTTTTTAGAAACAGGCCACATTTAAATTTAACTAAATTTTGAAGTACAGAAATAAGGCACTCAAAAACTTGTCAATTTGAACTGCATTCAGTTTTTAAAATCCTGTTTAGGATTTTGTCCTACAAATCTTACTGCAATTGTACTTTATTATCTCTGAACAACACATTGATTTATAGCACACTGAAATTTCTAGTTCTACTAATTTTCTTGAGGAAATAAAAAAGAGAACATGGAATACTACCATTTTCTTTTTACTAGCTGATATGAGTTCCCAGCAGGATAATTTTCTCTCCCTGTAAGGAAGCTGGGAGCTGGCTGGCAGAAGGGGCACAGTCACAGAAGAGCTGACTTCCAAGTTCTAGTTTGATGATCACAGCTATTTGAACCTTCCTATGGGATTGATGAACTGTAATTACTGCAAACTAAAGGCAGTAGTTGAATGCTTAAAGGACAGGATACTTTCACTACTCTTACAGTTCCTTCTGGAGGATTTAACTGTAGACAGAATTGTACAAACAACTGGGTGATTTAGACCCTGTGTGCGTTGCATCAACCCAAAAATCCATTCCTACATGAAGGAAATCCATTTGGAAGGGTTAATTCTTTATTAAAGTATGTGAAATTTCTCCTTCTGGATGGAAACCAGGAAACCTCTCTGCAGGCCTAAATATCTCTACCATATGCAAGAATGCATCTTACAGTATTTACCGGGATATGGCAATCACTTCAAAGCCTCTGTTCATTCTGGTTCATTCTAACCAACGGGACATTGTAATGCTCTCATGCATGAGAGCATTATGATACATTTCCCTTTTTGTTTCTAAATGTATAGCAAAAGAAATTTTGATGTCTCTTCAACTTAGCTGTCATTTAGACAAATTTCAGCTATGGCAGGTGCATTACTTGTATTTCTGTTATTTTCACTTCTTAACACAGACTGTAGATGAGGCAGCTCTAATACATCAACAAAGGATGAAGCACAAACATCAAAAGAACATTCCAAAATAGATCTTACGGTAGCGTCTCACCTGCCTTTTGTAGAACAATCTGATCTACACCCCTTGAAGACTACATCCCTCATTGAACATCATCATGTATACTGTATGAATACACATGTAGACTGTCCAGCAACCTGACTTGCATTAAAGAAGTATTCTTTTAATTTGCAGATCTGCAAAGAAAGCCCAGAACTGAATCTGAGGCAAATTATTAATTTTATCTTCTATCCTTTACTTGTGGATACAAAAACGGCAGGTACCTCCTGGAAGGACCTGGTCCTGGCTCTCTGGATAGCAGCCTCATTGTTGTGCTGTTCTACACTTTCTCTAGAATATTCCTTCTGTTCTACAATCACGTTCTCTTTGCTATGGTAATTCAGCAACAGCACAGAACAATAGTATCAGGAACTCAGTAATTTCTTAATTTATTGTAGTTCTAAAAGAGAAGTACAATACCTGTAACTTGAGTAGGTGCAATAACTTGACTTGCACTTGAAGTAGAGACTTCGGGAGCAACTTCAACAGGCAAAGGAGGGGATGTTTTCTCAATCACTACTGTGTGACATGGAATAGAAATCAATCACATCCAAAAAAACCCACCTTAAAGCATTCAAAAAGCCCAACGTTTAAAGAATTCACACATGATACTGAATAAGCTAGGCACCATGGAGATTTTAAATTGTTTATTCTGCTTTGACCTACAGTAGTAAAAAAATGTGTAATTGGGTTTTCATCATGCTACTGGTTTTTTGTGAAAAGAAAACACTGAGGTGCTAAAGAAAGCAAACACAGTTGTAAAAAAAAAAAACCCTTCTGCAGCAAAAGTTATGCATAAATCTGCAAAGAGCCACCTAAGCACAGTTTCCTCTTGAAAGGAGTACAAGGCTTCACCTCTGCTGACATTAAAATTCTCATGCACATAATCCAGGATATCACTTCATCTTAAAACATGTCTTTATCTCCTAAACAAGCCACCAAGTCAATGCCAATCTTTCAATTCCTCCCACTTCTGCTTCCATGATTTTTTTTTTTCTTTCTTTTCTTCTTTTTTTTTTTTGGGATCATGGAGAAATTGCTTTTGAAGTTCCAATAATTTTTTTCATTAGCCTCTGTTAAAATTGCTACTTTCCCATTCTTTTAAGAAATGTAAACAGTCTCTCATACTGAAAGAAAAGATAAAATAAATTACCGGGAAACTGTGGATGCAGGTTAATTGTTGAAATTCCAGGAGAAAGTTGAGGCTGCCCAGGCTCTAGATAAGGCTGCTTTTCTTGATCAATGGAAGCTAATTCCTAGAAGAATGAAAAAAATAAAAAAACCTTTCTGAAAACATTTCCATAATTCATAGCTACCCACAAACTCCTGGCCTGAGACACTGCTAACATTCTCATATGAGTGGCTTTTGATAGCAGATCATTAATCACCACCAATTTAAACCTGAATGACCATGGAATACTATGCTTATACAATGGTGTACAATTTAATATTGATTTGACTTGAAGCAGCCATTTCCTGGAACTTCTAATGGTATCTTTGGCTTTGTCCCTCCATGATTCTCCCATTCTCTGGTCTTTAATTGCTCACAAATAGTACTTGAATGCAGTTCAGCATCACACAAAAAGTACACAATCACATCTAGGTGTCTAACAACTGTGAAAGGCTCCCTCTTAACTATTGAACCCATCATCTTATTTTCATAGAAATATTAGATGCTTGTACATCTGCAGGAAAATTAAATGTAGCACAACTGTAATTATTCACAATAAATCCCATTACCTCCAGCATAGAGAACCTGAAACCTCCAGAATGGGGGACTTCACACAGATACACACTTGCTCTTCTCCAATGAACCCAAGACACCCTAAACAAACTATGAAATTAACTTCGGCACTACGACCAGTCTCATAAGCAGGTGTCACAAATGCTTATCAAAGTTTCATGTTTCTCTCTGATTTATTTTCTATTTTCTAGCTGTTAGCATCTGAGTCCCTTCTTCCTCTCTGCATTCTCCAGTATCCTCTTTAAAATACAGTCTCCAGAACAGGATAGAGAATATATACCAGACCCTCCAACAAATGCCTCTAAGAGAGGTTAATCTAATCTCTTTTCTGTACCTCACTACCTGCCTGTTTTTGCATATTATAACAACACGAGGTCTTTTTGCCTCATGGTTAGAGCAGTAAGTCCACAGCGGCTTGTTTGTTCATCACAAATTCTAAATCCTTTCAGTTATCTGTATTCCATTTTGTACACAATGTCTGCATTCTGATTCCTAGATAAATTACATCATGTTTTACCTGATCAGGAGCTGCAGTTGCCACTAAAACCAGAAAGAAAAAAAGAGAATTAATCGGTTTTCACAAAACATTCTTTTATATATTTTATCACATTTGAAAGTAGTTGTTGCCATCACACAAAAAGTTCAGGCTCAAACCTCATTCCAAAATAGTGCAAACCTGAAGTAATGCTCCTGAAGCAAGTGTAAAAACTAACCTGAAACCAGAATAAGATTCTATACACGTCTAATGTATATTTACTCAGTATTCAGCATCCTTGTACGTTTCTCAATTGTTTACCTACTTCCTCAGAAACAATTTGACAAACACACAGGTCATTAACTCACTGATGAAACCTTTCCAATTCCTTCCAAGGGATATCAACTTCTGTAAATATTTTTAAGGTAAATTAATGTCATAGTGATATATAATTTACCACTAAAAAATCTGCAAGGATTTATTGCAAAAAAAAAAATTAAATCAAATTTTAAAATTTGTCTTTTCTTTACACAAGCAAGAGTGGTATGGGGTTTTTTACCTTCACAAATACAACTTTTTTTCTGGGAATGAGTGGTAGGAAATTTCATAGAAGTTTTTATTTTCCATTGCAGCTTTCATTTTTAGAATTCATAAATATACAGACTTTTTTTTTTTAAGTCTTACAACAAATATGTACTATTTCTGATCATAAAAACTATTGAGACTAAAGCAGTCTCGCTCTCTCTCCATGGTCTCAGCATCTGGTAGGACCTACCCACAACCTGTGAGAAGTAAAACCATGTGATGCAATTGACTGGGCATCATGGAATGCTCTGCTGTGGGGAGTGATGCCTCTTGTCCCTGCACTCTCTGCAGCTACCATGCAAAGAAATAAACCATGGAAGACACATGCACAGAAACAGAGAAAGACTAAATTTTCCCACTCTCACCTTCTTGTACAGCCATCTCAGTCTCACTTTTCTGTGAGAAGGTCAGTGCCTCCACTGGCTCTTCCTTTGCTGGGAGAGGTGGAGGAGAAGTACCTTTAGCAACAGGTTGAGTAATCGGGGTCTTGCCAATGGCAGGTGGCTGTACTCTAACTGCAGGGTGATGATATAGCTTGTTTCTGTGAGGGCCAGAAACCGTATAACCCATTCCACCAGGGCAGATTTCCTTAAAAGCAGCTAGATTTGGGATGGGAAAATATTCCTTTTAGGAGTCTAAAAGTGCAATATGTTGACATAGTGGAAAATATAATGACTACCACTAAGAAATTTCATCTCATATTGTATATACATTTTTATAAAAAACTTCTTAAAGAGAAGCTATGCATTGCATGCTAATACGACTGAGCATTCTCCCAAAAACGGGTTCTGGCTGTTTTTCCCAGGAGGTTTCCACTCCAGTTTACCAGTTTTCTTCAGTTACGCTTATCTGTCAATATATCAAGATATTTTTTTGAATTAATCCCCTTCAAACAGTATATCCTTTCTATGTATTAATTTAAATGTGCAAATAGTCTTTATCATCTATACTGCATAATGAATGAAGACCATGACTGCTATAATTTTCTGTTTTGTGGAAATCGAAGGGAAAAAGCTCGCCAGTCCTGTACTAGAGGAGCAGAACACTATCAACCACTATCAACACTGATCCACAGGATCCTACCTGACTACATCAGAGGCCTTATACCAGCCCAGATCCATATCCCACTGAATTGAAAAAGGTTGGCTAAAAACAAGATGGGGATCATAAGAAGCCAAATCACTACTGGAAGAGAGGGGAAATAACTTCATTTATAAAGCTGCTACAGAAAAACTTAATTAAAGTTAGGCAACAGCACTTGCTCTATCTCTACAGGTGCTCTGTATAAGCATCATGCTTTGCAATTCTACTGGAAGAGTAAAATGAGAAAAAAATATAAGTCAGTCTTCCTCTCCATCAAAGAGAATAGTTATGCTCCTGTCAGGGTCTAGGAGACCTTCAGGAGTCTTGAGGGGGCAGTGCTTCATTGTCCTTACTGTTCTAGGTAAAGCTACGTTGGGATGAAACAAAAAAGATTTAGTCTCCTGTGTGGGAATTCTTAGGTCTGCCTGAGGGATGTGCCAAGTGGGGCATTGTTAAGTTCACAAAATCTGCTTTGAACGCATCAGGGTTTTAAAATGAATTAGTATCTAAAATAAAAACACAAAGTAGTAGCTAAAAGCACTCCACAGATGAATTAAACTATACATTAATCAAAGTACGCATTAACTACACAACGTGTTCTGGTGGTGTCTTAGGAATAGAAAATATGAAGGGTCAAACTAATTAAGTTGAGTGGATTCAGAATAAGGAAATACTTTTTGCTGGAACATATAATAACAAAACTTGCCATAAAAACACTCATCTGAGGGTGGATATTCTGGTCAAAGGAGTAAGACAGAAAATTTGATGTCTGTCCATTTAGATGCATACTCAAGACGTAGGAAATCTTGCTTCAGGTCATATTCTCTCAAATGAAAAGTAGAAATGTGAGCCGCCTTCTACCACAGCTCTGATAAGAGCTCTCAATACCTGGGCATACAAACCATGTCTCTCAGTGGCTCTTTAGGAGATGGTTTACTTTGTACAAATATTTTAGAAGCTTTTTATTTTAGTGGCTTTTATACTAATATGGGATGCTGCAGTAAATACATTACCCCCTTCTGGAGTATCCCACTTTCACACATTTTTCATAGAAAACTCTGAAACATTATGAATTTAACCTGTTACAGAAAGGAACATGTTTTTAAATCATGCAAGTAGTCATTAAATGGGAAAAGCTCATCAGAATTTTCCACTAATAGATTTTCTTTCTAAAGTCTTTTCATTAAGAAAAAAATCACTAAAATAACCAATTCCATATGATACTTGATGCATTTTTTTGTGACCAGAGAGCAGTCAATATAAGGATGTATTCTGTGCTCCACTATACACACTATTGGGCACAAAGCCTCATGCAATATTCTCACAGACGTAAAACACCTGCACTTAAATTGCAAGTCAGTGCATGAGAACATATTTTTTCTCCATTAAAAACCCATAGAAATATTATTTATCCAAAAGTGAACTGTAGTTTTAAAATCCTGATCAATGATCTAGTGACCCAATGGTCATGCAGGGAACAGTGGCTTTAAAAACCTACTGAAAGGCTCAAAACTGTTAGTCACTTTTATTTCTGTAAGTCAAACTTTAAAAAGTAAGAAATCTGCTGCTCTCATCATATCTCTGATAGTAGCTGTTGATTTCCCAAAGCAGCTAGCTGGTTTGAAAATGTAAATCAAAAATTACTTCAGAGAAATTCATGACCTGCATCATGACAGTGACATCTGCAGTAGCAGCTTCAAGAAAGCACAGTGGATTATCACTGCAAATACCTGGGCTGAAACACTCTAGAAACTGGACATTATGTATATTACAACAAGCAATGATGCTTCTAAAACAGATTAATTTGACCATAAATTCAGGAAAAAAGATAATATTAAATTGATTTTGATTGAAGACTCCATGGGCATTTAGGTTTTAAGCAACGTCAAGGAATAAAAAGTACCTGAAAACAGCAATCAGTATTTATAATATGTGGGATCCTAATCTGTAACCAGCCAATTTGAGAGTGGTGACCAAACAAGCTGATATTTGTGAAGTCCTTATATATTTAAATAACAGGAGAACTCCAAGGGAACATTGATAATACAAGAGAGCTTTAAGGATCAAGTAAGGAAAGCACATTTCTCAAAATGGATGGTAAAGATATGAAGGAAGGGGAGAAAGCAGAGATACTACTATGCATATCCTACTAACTGTAATAGAGACTACATCCATGTTGCTCTGTAACTGAATTGTCAAAAGCTGCCATTGTTTCACCAGAGCCTTTAACAACAGAAGAGTATTAACATTTTGGGTTATTTTTCCTGTATCTAAAGTGGTTTGGGGTTTTTTTGAAGCATGCATAACAAATGTAGGAGGAATGTGCAAAGCCTATTTTTTTAGTGAGACGTTCTTACCTGTTCCTGGGAGTGGACACTTCTCACAGTGTGGGCCCCAGGCTTTGCCAACACTGCAACAGCAAAGCTGCTTGCTGAGCTGAACAGAAAGAGGATGCATGCATTGCCTTCCTGCACTAACAAACCGGTAGCAGGGTCCTTTCTCTTCAGCAACTACAGGGTTATCAGCTGCAAGGAAAGTGGAAGAGAGGATGGTACTGTTCACATGAAAAGCAAAAAACAGAGAAACACCACTAGATTTCCAACACTACTTAAACAGACTAATATTCTATCTGCAGAAGTTTTATTTCAAACCCCTATCTCAGATGAGAATCACAACATTAGAAAAAAAAATCTTATTTTGCATCAAACACTCCTGAATTCCAACTAGGATAAGTTGGATAAGAAGTATTTCAAAGAAAAACAACAACAAAAAAAGTAAATTCAAACCCAGAAGTTTCCATGCTGCCACAATAAAGAGTGAGAATCGTCTCTCTCACTTATACACAGTTGTTGAAGTTCAGTCACTGGCACTATACAGTTGTGTCAAGCTATAAAGCCAAAGGAACATCCACTTATAAATAGGCTACAACATTAAGACTTCAAAAGCTTTAAGTCTCATACATGATACTTTTTTTTCCATAAAAGAGACAATTACATATTTACATTTTGTTATGCTTAGTTTTAATGTGGAAGAGCCAAAGGCCATAAACTATGATTAGTATGAAGCAACAGAAAGCTAAGACCCATCCAGCTTTCTAATTTATGCATCCAAATCTATATAAAGTTAACAGTTCTGGGTAACATGTTCACATAACTCAAAAAATGCAAAGGCAACCTGATTTTCAACATGACAGTAAAAGCAAAACCAAAACCCAACAACCAGCTCCTTTCTTCTGGTGTTCAACTGAAAACCAGTATGAAGTTCTTCAAACTGCTGGGTGACTCTCTCAGCAATTGAGTGTAGCATAAGAGAGATATATTGGGAAGAAAAAAGAAAGAACTCACCTATGATTTGAGACTAAACTTTATTTTATAAATGTAAAGATAGCTCAGAGAAAGAACTTAGCATTATAGCTATTTTTCACTTGTACATATTCTTTGCAAAAAAAAAAAAGTGAAAAACTTAGTTATTCTTTACATTGTCTTTTCTTCTTGCAGAGGTAATTGATTGTAATCAAAGTAAAAACTAACTAATAGAGGGAAACATTTGCATTCATGTCATTCACAACTTTTTCTTTCTCTTAATTATCTCTTGATTTTTAATTCTTCTTAATTAAAAGGAAAATGTGCCAAAGATTATGCTGGGCTAAATCTTTATTAATGGAAACAACCCAGATCAAAGCCACAGAGGTGGAAAAGGAGAGAGCAGGACACAAAGATGATTTTGGCTGAAACTAGCAGACAGGGGAGTTAAAAAAAAAGTGGAAACTCCAGGCTACTGAAAAAGTCTGAATGTATGTGAGGGCTGAAGATGGCCTTGAAGATTTGGTGACAAGAAAATCAGGAAAAGATAACAAGGATCATGGGCAGCTGCTGGTAGAGACCAAGGTTGCCAGGACAAAGGAACAGAAAAGAGGCAGGAGCACTAAGACTGACTAAATAAAGTGAGTAAACTAGAATATGAGCTGGGGACAGAATAACAAAGATGACAGATTAGAATAGCTGGGATCAATCAAATAAATCTTCATCTGACATGTAACTAAGTATCTAATTTGGTACTTTGACTAGCAGTGTTACTTACGTATGCATCTTGAGAGGGTAGGATCTGGCACAAATCCCATTTTGCAGGTACATCTGTAGCTGCCCATGGTATTCAAGCACTCACCATTAGGGCATACTCCCTGTAACTGACACTCATTGATATCTGTGGGAAAATAGAAAAAAAATCAGATGCTGAAACAGGTATTAATATTTATCTTTCTTCAATAGTTCTCTCTTTTTAAAAAAAATATATGAAGGATAACTGTTAAAAGTTAGTTCTCTAATCAACACTTTTTCCCATACTGACATGTGATTTATAACCTTTTAAAACTGCTGAGAACATAACAGAAACACAATTATATTTATACATCATTCTTAAGTACTCTGAATTAGAAAACAAATACACTGTGACCAGCTTACCAACCCTTCGTCTCTTGACACGATGATTGTACAGCTCAACACAGCTCACAAGACCATTCACAGAGACAAGTTTTAACCAATCTAGTATATTTTACAAAGGGTGGAACACTGCTTGCCACATTTATTACAGTTTTTATTAGTATTTATATTTAAGAGTGCTCAATGGTTCATTATGCTGGAAGAAGCATATGACAATGCAAAAATTTCATCATCTGTAGCCCAAAGGAACTTGATGGCAAGAATATGCTTCAGGCAGCACAGAACACACCTGACATGGAAAGAGTTGCAGCTGTGGCAACACAGCCTCTTAACAATTGTGTTGAACCTGAGCGTGCAGTGCCCTGTCAGCACCCTGTCCTGTGGGCATCAGGGACAGCATGGCCAGCTGGGCAAGGAAGGGACTGTCCTGCTCTGCTCTGCACTGGGGCAGCCTCACCTCGAGTGCTGGGGGCAGTTTTGGGTGCCATAATATAAAAATGACATTAAGCTATTGGGGAGTGTCCAAAGGACAGTAACAAAGATGGTGATGGGCCTTGAGGAGAAGACATACGAGGAGCAGCTGAGGTCACTTGGTCTGTTCAGCCTGGAGGAGACTGAGGGGAAACCTCACTGCAGTTACAACTTCCTCAAGAGGGCAAGGGGAGGGGCAGACACTGATCTCTGCTCTGTGGTGACAGTGACAGGACCTGAGGGAATGGACTGAGGTCGTGTCAGGGAGGTTTAGGCTGGATATTACAAAAAAGTTTTTCACCCAGAGGGTGGTTGGGCATTGAAGAGGCTCCCCAGGGAAGCAGTCTCAGCACCAAACCTGATAGAGTTCAAGAAGCATTTGGAGAACATTCTTGGTGTGATTCCTGGGGATGGTGCTGTGCAAGATCAGGAGTTGAACTTGATTATCCTTTTGGGTCCTTTCCAACTCAGCATGTTTCTAATTCTGGGAACTGCTTTAATAAAGTTTGCTGTTACTAGGTCACCTATGCAAGTGCTGCTTTCAGGGTCTGACTGAATAATGCTCCCATTCCCCAAGCATAGGGCCTCAGGTCTATATCACACTTGTGTTTGCACCTGCAATTCACTTATTCTTAAAACAGGACCTGTCTAAAAATCATCTGGATACCATCTGTAAGTCAGTCAGCCAAACTAGGTTTTTATTTCAGGGCAGTGCAACAACATAGTTTGCACTGATAATCCAAACGTCAAAGTAGCAATAAAAATAAAATTAAAAAATCCTCTAATCCATAATTACCTGTGTCATAAATTCCTCTTTCAGAAAAATTGAGAGAGTAGATTGAAATATAAAATAGACATACTTTAAAATATTTACATTTTTTTTGTAAATATTTTTCAAAATATTTTTCCTGATTTTTCCATCAGACTTTTCCTTCCTATCCTTAAGGCCAGGTTAAAACACCTACCTTGCTGGGTAAACAAACTTCATGTGGAAGTTAGAAATTCCAGCTAGTTCTTTGAAAATCAGGTATTAATGATCACTTATCTAAAACATAAAATATTTATTCTCTTTCCTTTTAGCTTTTATAATACCAACCTTATTTTATTTGACCTCATTGTATTTAGCTTCATAATTCAACAGCATCACTGAGGGTAAGAGATTGAATATACAAAATATAACAGATGTGCTGAAGTTGGCATTTGGAAACCTATAGAAAGGTTCTTTCTTCATTTTTCTACATAAATTTGGCTACCTGTCCCATGACACAAGAGTGCAAAGTACAGCCGACTCTGGCAGTTGCCATATCAGCCACATTTTTTTCCCAAATACTCAGAGTTGAGCTTATCCCTCAGCGTTATACCTAATATAGTATCTTGACACCACCTGGATAAACGTCTATGCACTTAGCTGCATGTCACAAGGAGTAGTAATTTATATCCTAGAACTTTGGATGAAATGTGATGGAAACCACACAAATTACAAAGGATCAGCTCTGCCTCAAAGGAATTTTCAAGTGAAATTCCCAGACTACATGACTTTCTGACCTCAGAGGGAGTGGACTATTTAAAAAAGAGAATTATATAAGAAAAAGCAGAAAAACTAGCTGAAATATTTTTGTACAGCAGTCTACTTTTTGTTCCATCCCATCCACAGTATAAGCAGGATGACATCCCATATAATAAGATACTCCTGTATCTTATTTAAGGATCACATTAATGCAAAATATTTATCAAGCTAGACATTTTTAGACACACTTGAATTTTATCAGTTTCTTAAGTTTCTTCATCAGACTAGGTTCTTTTACCCTGAAATCTCAAAATATGATCAAAAGCATCTACACAGTTCCAACTGATCCCAGAGGGAAGATAATCACTATCTCAACACCATTATGATTTGTGAATATTAAAGAAATGAACCTATATCTTTGCACTTAGCAAACTAAAGACTTTGAAACATCCCTAAATAGAAACATAGTGATGCTGCTGTAAAGTGGTTGGGAGGAAAGGACATATTACTACTGCTCCATTTTCTAAAATTAGGCCCAGCTATGACCTGATAGAAAAAAAAGACTCTGAACTATCCAGAAGCTAATACAAAGAAAATACTGGAACACTCAAGAAGCCTCTGCTGAATTTTCTATCTGTTGGCAATTTGGGTTGTCAGATCAGTCTTCAAATGCTAAACCACAAAATGATTCTACTTGCTTTGATAAAGCATTTTCTCTGATGTCAGAAATAACTTAGAGGAAGAGATACAGCAAAATTAACATATACAACTGGGGGAAAATGGAGGATATATGCCAAGCAACATACATAATGTAGCACTTTTTTTTGATGACTATTTCTGGAATTAGAATTAGTAGAAATGCTTTGTCTAATGAAAAGAGCATTTAAGTTTTACATCAGCAAAGACAACAGCTTATTTTAAATATTGACAATTTGACTTAATTTATTGAAAATAAGAGTTATAAAATCAGACTAAGTCTCTTGTTTGTTAACCATTAAAATACATTGCTATTTATTACATGTCACCATGAAATGGATGGCACTTTTTCTTTCTATCTAGGAGAGTAACTCTACCCTTCCACATGTTTTTAAGCAAGGTAAGTATTTACATGGCTTAACATAAGTGCATTTGTATTTTCAATGTCAAAAATGATTAATGATGCATTCTTCACTTACTAGATGATAACTTGACTCATTTGCATCCACCTTCCCTTTAAGGAATGTTAAAAATCTATATATGTATACCTTTATTATTTGCATATTAGGAGTATCAATGTTTCAAGGCTTTGTTTACTGGAGTGGCTGATTTGTGGATACATGGGATCTTCCTATAATTCATGAACACCCAGTCATCTTTGTTTCCAAATGATTCAACTATTCTGCAGGAAACATTCACAGATTCTGTCATTGTTGCCTCTGTATTCAATCCCTTTAAAGATGAACTTTTCTTGTATATCTTGTACTAAAAACATAATTCCCCATTCACATGAGTTCTGCTGTTGCTATTTAATGTGGGCACTGCTACATTTAAATACCAGCTTATATAGATGTAAATACCAACTAACATTCCTTCTAGAGTGCCTCATATGGATATTCCTCTTGCTCAATTTGTCCAATTTTTAAAGTTAACTTCATTGTGTATGCTCCAGTGCCTCAGCATAATTTAATTACAGTGTATTTTAATGCCTCTTTTCCAGGTCATGTCTACTCAATGAGCTCACAGAATTACTGAGCTGATGCTCCATGCTGAATTATACAGGCTTTTGTCTAGGGATTCTACAGAAACAAGCCAGAAACTGATAAAAAAAACACTCAAATTTTCAGAAGAAACACACATAGGAATAATGTTTATCTAATAACTTGAGCAGAAAAAAAAAATTCTCCCCAGATTTACTACCTACTTCACTTCATTTCAGACTGTGGTAAAAGGCCACCTATCCAAAATGTTTCCTAGCACCTGCCAAGCCTGCCCAGCTGTGCAAATTGCATTGGAATCAACTTGTCCAGGCAGCTGGAAAGGAAATATGATTCAATATTAGCAGACTTTTTTTTTAGCCCTCTATTTCTTGTACATGGACATAAAAAATATTTCAATTTTACATTAGTATAGGAATAAGAATTCATTTGCTCCACTGTAAAAACTAGAGAAAAATGTCCGAATAATGTCTTGTGCAGAAGTACAAACTGATGGCATACTTGGGGAGTAATTTGATCAAATGCCTTCATCTATGAAGAGGAAATACTAACAGGCTAGGTAGCAATACTACAAAACCACAAATATGCAAATAAAGCTTTCCAAAGACCAACTCAATATAGACTTTCAGTTTTTGAGAAAAACAGAGTAATGAATTTCCATTGATAAAAAGCCGTTGCATTTGTGAGACAGAAAACAAAAAAAGAATTCAAACAAGGAGATATTCCACACAGCACCTCACATGGCACCTTAAAGAACTCTTACAGCAAGCACTGTTATTTTCATTTATACAAAACTGGTAAACAACGCATTGATTTTTTAATAGTTGGTGTTTGATAATATGAATAACCCTACCCTTTCTCAATGGTAATAAATGGGTGTAACCCCATTGGCATGAAAGAAGCATTGCTAATTCTGCACTGACAGCCTGACCCTTTACTGTTACCCTTAGTATTATTCATGCCAAACATATGGAATTGGTCCCCAGCACACTATGTCCCTAGATTTGGTAATCCATCCCCATGGAAGTTTGACTCATCCTCACAATCAGCTGAGATGGCAGTGGAAACCACATGCCATCCCAGCAGCTCTGTTGGTGACTCTGCTCCTGCAAGTTCACCAAAATACACAGACGCTTTGCCACAACCAGGGTCTTAACAGTGATGCTGCAGCACTGTACAGACAAGTCTGCTGTGCCTCAGCTCCTCCTCTACCCTTGCCTAAGCACAGCTTGATAAATGGTGAGGTCAGCCACCATGCTCTCTAGAGCCACCACCGCACTCCCAGCTTCAAATAATCCAGACACTGTAACCGAGCTGCTGCTAATCTATCCCACTAAGGAGAATTTAAAACAGGCTCTCTTAACAACAACAGTTGGTGTTTGATACCTTCCCACACATTTTTATAGGTCTTCTGGGTGTCAGGTCAGTCTGCTCTCAGAAAATGCAACGTGTTAATGACTCTCTGCCACTGAATTTCCTGGTGAAAAAAAGCAAGCAAGCTGTAACAACCATTTTCTAACTGCATGCCTGTCTGCTCATGTGGACGGTATGACTCTGAACACAGTACTCTCTTCGTGACAAAAAACCCCAACAACAAGAAGAAAAAAACAACCCTCAAAACCAAACAAGCAAAAGAGGAAGGTGAGAACAGTATAAGAGGGTGTTCATTTAAACAAGCAAGCACACTGTAACTTGTTATAACCATGATAATTATTTGGCTTGACTAAGTCCAAAATGAGATTCATCTTCAAAGAACTACATCCATTACTAGAAAATAAAAGAAGGAAATGAATGGATAAGTCAAGTCAAAAAGAAAATTTCCTTTGCTCACGCTTTTTTCTGCTTGCTTTCCATGAATCTTCACAAAGAAATTTTAATTGTATTTTTGTCCAGTGTAAGGCAATAATCAAGATTTCACATCAGAAATACCCCAAAGCACTTTACCAGAATCATGGTCCACATATATTTAGCACAATCAGATGAAGAATTGTTTTCACTCATGACCACACATTGATATTTGCATGTACTGAGTGTCAAAATATTAAACTAAATTTCCTTCAGTCTAAGTGCAGGCAACAGTGACATCAACCGTTATTTTCTTCTAATAACTGTGATTTAGAGAAGGACTGAATACTCCAGAAGAAATGAAAAAATGCAGGAAGCTTCAGAAAAACAACCTGACCCTTATCTGTTACTCTACTCTCAACAGTTCTTGCTGGCCTGAAGATCAAAACACCCAGGGATTTTTCAACATCTCCACCTATATTTCCTCAAGTATGGATTTACTTGTTCAGCTCTCATACATACACTACATAAACTACATACGTTGCTGGGGAATTGCAACAACTGAAAAAGAAATTCATCAATTAAAATTTCAAATTCTGGACTGAGATACTTAAATTTCAGTGACAAAACATTTTCACACCTAAGAAGGTTTCCCTCTGGCTGATGTAGAGGTATTTATGTACAGGAAAGTACAATGTAGTACAATCTCTTTCTGAACCAAATGGCAATGCACAGAACTCTGTGCTGAAAGGGAGGACATGCTGCAGAAGGTTTTAACTTCCAATATGCTGCTTGCACTCTCCAATTCTACACCGGGTTTTAAATTAGATTAAAACAGTATTTGTGACTGCATTAGCTGCTGTTCAACACTACCTTTGGTTCTTTACTGGAATCCTACAAGCAAGATCTCTCACATTTCCTTGAGCAGTGTTATACCTAATTCAGTCACATCCAGGAAGTGAATCATTTCAGCTTTATTCCAGGATTAATCACATTTAATGCAGCCCAAGTATCCTTTATCCAAGAATAACAAACCATGCTAAGTGTAAATATCCCATCCTAGGAAAAAATTCCTGTGCCTGCTTAAAACGAGATGTGTACCTCTCACTTACTGTTGAAAGAATATGCTTTGCTTGGTTACTGTAAAACATGCTGAGTTATTTACTACATCATAAAGCTCCCTTAACTTCCCGTTTTACTGAAATACCTTACTAGATGCTTCAGCAAGCAAATATGGAAATGCCTCACAGCCTGCTTCTGTTCTACACGTCGAAAGACCAACACAACCTGAAGGTGATGGCTGCTACAGCCAAGCAATATGGTGCAGGACAACTGATCAGCAGAGAACTGCTCTGCTACAGAGCACCCTACAAAAACTGATGGCTGGAGTATCAACTCTGCAGTGTTCTCCTCTGGCAGCTTCCAGATGTGAGGCTATTTGGGAAGAGAAGTTCACTGTGTTTTGGCTGTGTTAACCATTACAACAGCTTCTCAGACCACCCAGGCCCAGCTGGCCTAATGCAGGAACGCTGAGGTGGTGTAGAGCTGTCCTCTCTGCCTTCAGCCTACTAAGTCATTCAGACACACGGAGCAAGTCCACTGCCCACCCTTTCTGCAGAGCAAGCAATGCCCATATTTGGTCAGAGACATGCAGGAATTTGAAACATTCCTATAAAATTAAATTAATTCTTCATTTCCAGGCTTAGCACATTGAATTTATGCTCATCAAAATCATCGCTGCCTGGAAATTTTAACCACATTTAAGTATTAAAATTCTACAACTGAATGTACGTGTTTATTATTGTGTTCTGCAATCTTCTGATATTAGGTTATTTGAATCTATCTATTCATTTTAAAGAAAACATTTTTACTCAAGAAAACCAGTCTATGAATTCAAAAAGGTCAGGGGTTACTGCAAGAATTTTGAACAATGCAAATGCAAAGAAACATAGCCTTTGTTTTTTGCAAGAAACCACTGCTACTATTAATGTACATAATGAAGTCAAATTTATTTTCAGGAGCACTGATAGCTTGGAGATGATAGGTTCCACTATCAAAATGGGGTTTTTTTTGATTTTATTACTGTTTTATGCTGAAGTAACTAAAAAAGGCATTTAAAATTTTCATGAACAAGGCTAAAGAATGTTAAGTGATTTAGTATTATTTGAAAAAATAATCGCTCTTTTGAAACAATAGATCTCACTTGTTTGATTCAGTTTGCTATATTACAAATCAGGTGATTTTTGATTACATGAGTTAATATGACTCAAAAAAACCAATGAACAAGTCCAATTTTCAGAGTCACATTACATGCACTAGAAGAAAACAACATATAATTTCACAATTTTTAATACAACACATAACAAGGCATAAAAAAAATAAATATGTAACTGCTTTCAGCTAAGACAGTCATGTTATCCAGAAAGTTCTTACAATATTTTCACCAAGAATAAGGACTTCTAGAAGCAGGGATTTCTAGTCATACCACCACAGCCCGGGTAACTTCACTGAACTACTCAGAATAAACTTGTGGCTAGAAAAGTACTGCATCTCACCCCCACTGTCCAAAGTGGCTGATGCTGGAGGACACAAGCAATCTCAATAGCTGACTACAGGCCTAAGCAATGTGGAAAGATAAATTTCTGAAGGAGACTTGTACAGTTAGCTCTGAAATCCTATCTTTATGCTTATCAAAGACTGACTGACTTTGTTTAAGTTAGTAAGTATCAAAACCAAATGGTTGTCCCCTTCTGATGCAAAAAGAACAACTTGCCTTTCAGTAAGACCCACGCACCCTTAAAACACTGCTGCATTTAAGCAAAGAAAGCTGTCTAGAGCAATTATGTATTAATTGCAATTTGCCAAAGTATTTAGGCAACTTCTTAATTAAAAATGATCTAGTGGTCAGTCCTTAAATATTATTTAGCAGTATCTGCCTCAGTAGATGTTTTCATGCTGTAAGTGCTTTAATATGCATAATAAATCATGCTGCAAATTTAGACTGGAACATATAATTTGTGTCAATTGTGAAAATTTGATACATTCAGGTAAATTACATACTAGGCTTCACTGCGAGTACTATCTGACATATGATTGATCTCCAAATTGACTCAATATGCAGACATCAGTTTTTATTCTCTTTATGAAAAACTATTACAATCAATTACCTATTAACACCACAGAAAATACTGTTCCAACTGTTTCTGCTATAGCTACATTAACCACTATTAATAACCCTTAAGAAATATCCAGATTTTATTGCCTCCATTATAGTTGATTGTTTCAATAACAACTTGATTAGTGAAAATGAGAGGCAAAAGAAACAATAAACAAGGCTTTGTTGATAAATAAACTGTTGCAATGTCTTTAAAATTATAGAAAAAAACCCCAACCAGTTGCTTATTCTAAGAAATGACCCACTGATTTCTGTGAGCTAGCAGAACAGCAGCAGAAGAAATCAGTCCAACTCGTTTTGTGCTTTTGCGTGGAATTTACTGGAATGCAAGTTTGCAGAGCCACACTTCTCAAACACATAATCAGTGTCCAAACAGCAACCCAGCCCAGTTTCTGGAGATACATTTATTTCTCACTATGATCATCACAAAAGAACTTCTTTGAAAGATGGCTGTTGACTTAGTAACTAAGTAACATTAAACAGAATTTCTTATTAATGAAGCTCTTTTATTACTTAAAAGTAGTGAAATAGATATACAACATGCAGAGAAAACAAATTTATTACTGTATTTTAGGGACAAATGTAGGAGGGAAGCATATACCTTCAAAATTTATCTTAAACCACAATGAAGCCAAACGAAAAGTGCTTCAAGTCCCCAGAGCACGTGATTATAGAATTTGGTCTATCAACATAAAAGTACTAGTTTCTGCAAGCTCATAAACATTTAATTTTAAGAATATATGGACTTTCCAAGAACTTCCAAGCACTTTTTACTTCACTACAAAACAACAAGTGTTCAGGTATTTTTCCAGTTCTTCAAGATAAGATTTCTAAAGTGCTCTGTTGGCAATATGTTAGTT
Organism: Certhia americana; assembly: GCA_018697195.1. NCBI lineage: Eukaryota > Metazoa > Chordata > Aves > Passeriformes > Certhiidae > Certhia > Certhia americana. Next base: position 76,099,156 of record CM031859.1, read on the forward strand.
TCCTGAAAAATGAATCCAACCTTTTCACCAGCTGTTTTTTCCATTCTATTTCAGTTTTCCAAGAAAGCCATTAGCAGACTAAGGAAAGAGTAAGTACAACTCTAAGCAGGGAACCAGAAATCAGCATTGCATGTGGATTTTGACAAAGAAATTGCAACACTGATAAGCTGTATTTTGGCTCTAATGATAGCCTTAGGGCATCCATGTGTGTACTTGTAATAAATCACCCCATTGAAAAGATAATTACTGAGGGGGGAAAAAGCTTTCTTGATAGTAATTACACTAAACTGCTTGAATTAACGTGCCCACAGATGGTTCTTTGTGGTCCTACTTAGACATTAGAGAGAAGAATGCTTAATTACATTAGTTCACTCACTTGAAAGGGAAAAAAAAAAAAATTTAAAAAAAATCTGGTTATTAATCACACTAATACTCCTTAGTTGATGAAGCCTATGTAGACTTGTGGCTGCAAAACCAAAATAGAACAAAAGGTTAATTAGGCTTTCAGGCCTGAGTTTTCAAAGGCAGTGAAAGTTGGACAACATCTAGGTGAAAAAAACCCCAATCTCCTTTAGCTGCAGGCAGGGATTCAGAAATATATCCCCATTACTATTTGGTCTGGCAGCCCTGGCCCTTTCTAAGCATGGACACAGCATGCATACCCTTTCAGGAAAGAATAATCTAATTAAAACTTACACTTGCATATGGACATGCTGTTCCACTCCCAATTTAATTGTAAGGATTCTTGAAGGAGTATGAATACTCCCACACCAGCAGCTTAAACAGTTTTCTTTTGACATCTACAGCTGTCCGTGTCAGTGATATGGACAGCTCTTTCTTCACTAGCCGTCTTCTTCTCTTATAGAAAAGCATGTCTGCTTCAGATAAACAAACAGGACACTTCTGGCTGACCCATTGAGAAGCACATGCCAATAACCATTTCAGGGTTGAAATGCACCCTGCCAGCAGCTTTCACACATGAAGCTAGCTTTCCTGAAGAATGTTTAAACAGAGGTCAAAATCTTGACCCTCTGAAAGAAAATGGTAATCTTGTTACTTCAGTAGGACTAAATTCCATTGTGGCTTTGTTTCATGGGTATTCCTCCTCCCATGTGTATCTCCTTATTGGAGCGTATTAGCGAGCAAATTACACAGAAGCTATTCAAACCTCAGTAAAGAAATAAGGAGAACCTTCAAGAGCCACTACCTCTTCCCTCTCCAGAAAGTTAGGAGATTGTCCACATCGTAAATTCATCAACAATCTACTGCCTGGTAGAATAATCCTACTATCATTTTATGATTAAACACTAAATAATTAGTAAAACAAATTATTTAAAGCCTCATATTTCTTGCAGTTTTAGTCATGTAGTACAAAAATGTGACAGGGGAAGAATTATCAAAATCCAGTGCAAAACCCAATGATTAGCCTACCAGGTACAGATCTATTTCTGTACACTACCGTGGCAGTACTCAGTTCCCTCTTATGCTCCCTACCCAGAAACGTATGTTCTCTCTCTCTATCAGGTTGTCACTGCTCTGTGATACAACTTTCTGGCCTATTTCTGGCAATATTCACAAGCATCAGTCCATTTCTAACTGTCCATAACCCCTGAACAAGGATCTTAGTTTCCATGAAATAAGGTTTGCTGACACCTAGGTTCAACCTCTTAAACCAAACTGAATGCCCTACTCGCAATTAAATGCCTGCTGGGTTGCTGCTGTCTGAAAACATTGTGTACTTTGTGGGGTATACACACGACTACTAAAGATATCAAAAGCTCCTGTCTCTCCTGGATCATGCTCAGAGGGTTGCACGAGGGTACTAATCCATCATGGCATCTTCTAGACACTTTCCAGGCTCAAAGTTCAAAAACCTCTCTTTTGCAAACTCTGAAAAGCCTCTCATGACTGTTATGTGGAACAAGACAATCTCTTTCAAAACAGCTGGAACTGTCTTGCTGAAATACATACATCACCTGCATGTTTAATTTGTGGCATAAAAAGGCTGCCCATTTATGTCTGACACTCAAATCCTTCACCTTTTCACTTTGCAGTCCTCATTAGCAAATTGCCATCACCATCTCCCCATCCCTTTTACTTATTAAGAGGACTTTACAGTCTTTCACTGCAGAGCAGGGAACAAGCTCTTGGGATGCAATTGGCAGCTCTCCTCCATTTACTTATTTAGGGTTTTGATCCATCCAGTCCTCCAAATCCCCCTACCCTGCAAGCTGGTAAACCACTAGGTAGAGACTTGAGAAGCAGATAGGCTCAGGTAGCTGCAGATAACACCTCACATCTCCCTCAGGAGTGATGTTTGTATTTAGTGCTCTACAAATTTATTATTTTGATGGGCAAATAATTTCTTTATGCAACTAGCTATTGTACATTGCCTCATTAACATGCAAAGTGAAAATTTTCAGTTAAATAAGATTAAATTTATGTCCAAAATGCCTACAAATATCCTTTAACATAAACGATTCTTTCATTTTATCCATCTTTTCACCAGCACTACTTTTTTTTGGGACCTCTTTATTCCTTGCAGTATCAACACTGATCAAGAAACCTGGCCACCGCACTATTAGCTGTACTTGAAATCATTTTTCCCCTCCTTCCCAAATCTCTCTCCAGAACACTACAGCAAGATTGCTTACATAGTCTCAGAGCTCCTATTTCTTGTTTACTTGTGCTGTGCCAAACAAGCCAGACAAGCAATTAAGCTTCTTCCTACATCCTGATCTAGCAACTCTGTGCAGTGCTCCAAGATACACAGAAAGAATGAGCATTTGTTTGTGGTCATCTCTTCAGCTTTTTCAGATAGAGATGCTATTGACCAGAAGAATCCAAATGTCCCAAGCCTTGCTTTGTAGCTGCATAATCATGCAGAACCCACAACCCTGTATGTTTTGATAACTTCTGTATTTACCACCATGCGATGATAATCTCGGAGTAACACAACTAGGCTGTGTCTAACTCTATACATCCTCACCTGCACTATACAAATTCTGGAAGTAGGTGGGTCACTTCTTGACACAGCAGCCAGGTACTCATTCTTTTCATCTCCACTTGTCAGGGATATTATCTAGCTTTTCTCAGTACTGTTGAGCCTAGCCTCTTGAGTCCAAAAGAACTGTTCTCTGATTACACTTTAATGATCACAAAAATGTATGTCCGCAGATTTAGCAAAAAAAAACCCTGACAAAACAATGTATTTCTACAGAAAAACACAGCAAAAGAATTCTTTTGAAGTCATCTTTATACATCATCAAAGAAAATGAGGGTATACATAAAAGTTTCAGAAGTTATTTTCCCAAGAGGAAAAAACCCTCACTTTTACAGAGTTGCCAATATTTGGATAGAGTCAAAATTATACTCAACATTTTTTCCCAAACATAAATCAATGTACTGGATTCATTCACCTAAATCATCAATATCAAAGAAACTGTCACAGAAAACCAGTACTTAAAATAAACACAACCAATTTGGGAACTATCATACCTTGACAAAATGTAGCATTGATTCTCTTGTAGCCTTGTGGGCATTCCATCATAGGACCATATCCATGGTAAGCTGAAAAAAAAATTTACATCAGTTAAATACTGATAATTCATATGCTTGCAGAGCCTGACAGCTAAATTATTATGAAACTTCAATTTAAAAATTGTAAGGTTTTGTGATAAATGGTAAAGCAAAAAAGACGAAGAAATTAAAGATTGTACAGGTAACATTAATTCCATCTTTTTCAGCCATATGTACCACTTAGATCTTCAGTCATCCAGTCAAAGTTGTGTTAAAAAACAAACCAAAACAAATCTTTGAAATCAGGATATCTTTCATTCTATTTGTTCTGAAATATTCAAATAATTACTTTTGCAAACCAGCTAGAAATATCAAGTCTGGAAAAGATAAAGCTGAAGATTCATTATGGAAACATCTAGGATTTACCTAACTGCTGGGGCTGAGCAAAGGAGTTGAGATTGGGCAAAAGGCCGTGGGAAAACCCACTGTGGTTATCGAGTGAAAAAGGCTCATTCCCAGCATCCCCTGCAACCTGTATGCAAACGTGGCTGGAAAGCTCTTTGCTCCCCATACTGTTATTGGTTAAAAAAACCCCAGCAGTAATTTGCATATTCCCAATCCCTCATTCCAACTGGACCCTCACCCTCAGACTCTGCCCCTATCCTACATTATATAAATTGTGTTCACCCTGGCCCTTGGCCCTTTTGGTGCATCCCTCATACTGTGAATGCCTTCACCAGTTTGTTGTTTTCATATTAATAAACTTCTTTTATTTCTGGGTCACCAAATTGTGCCTGTCCCTCATTTTTACCACCGTGACTGGGATTTCTTCACTGATATCCCAAGGTGGTCCATGAGCCTGCCTGTCACCCCTGCTTTTGCATGTTTTCTTTCTAGCCTTCTGATGTTTTCGAATTCCTGGAGTCAGATCCCACACACATTTCTGTAAACAACAATTGTTTACGTTCCTCTCTCAAAAAAGCAAGAATTAATGAACCTTTGATTTGACCAGTGTGGTCTGAGAGGAAGCCATCTGTCAGACCAATCACTGAACAACTTTTGTAACATATATAAATCGGAGTTTTACAATAAACTTCCCCTTTCTTCTGCCCTTGCTCAAGGAAAGGTGTTGTGCATGTGTGATTCGTTTTGTGTCGTACTGCGACACCTGCCCATCTGGGCTAGACCTTGTGCAGCCACATGCCTAACAGAGCTGTTGAATTTTAGAATACTAAACTTCACTTCACTCACTGGCTGATCAGTGTAAACAGTCACACATAAAACAACACTGCAAAATAAATACCGAATTAAATTTTGCCAAACTAGAAAGTTTTCAGTTAACCAGTTTTTTATTTATATTTATTGTTTCTTCCTCCACTTAGTTTTCTGTAGTCTGAAAAGCAACCTTATTTATGGATTCTTAGACATCATAAATGAGAGCAGTAACTTCTTTGTATGGATATGCACTAAAAGCTAACTTCTCGGCAAAGCCCAGTACTTTGTTAAGCATACAGGACTAAACTTTTGGCACTATGATCACATAAATGATTTTAGTAAGAGTCAAGAGAGTTTTTCATAATTTGAATGTTACAACAGAGATAACTTACATTTTATCAGATCTTTTGTTTCATTTCAAAAGTGTTCCAAATGTTCAACAGACACCCCCCCCCCAACCCACCAGATTAATTTGTTTCCATCTTTACTGTATATAAACTGTCAAATCTCTGCAGATTACTTTAAAACTGACATCTGGTTGACTGTAATGATGCAAAAAAAGGATAATTGTTTTAACTAGTTCTAATGGTTTGCCTGTTATTTGGAAAAAATAAGTGATGATCTTGAGTAGCAGGCTTTGGAGTGATATAGTTTTGTTTCAAATTTCAGTGAATTATTAAAATAATTGCATAAATAAGACATTGAGATTCTCCTTAGATATTGCATAAAGTTCAAAATGGTTAAACACACATAGTAAAAATACAGCAACATTATTACAGTTCTCAACACATACTTTTCCATCTTTACACTGATTATAATCATTTTAACACCAACTACAACTTGAAAATTTTGTCTCTCTACTGAAGTGGCAGCTACACATTTAGTTTCCAAGGCAGATTTTCCAGTCTTTTAGATATAACATAGACTTTCCAGTCTATGTTAAATATTAAAACCAGTTGAAATTTATGGAACAAAAGCACAATGCATTAGTCTACTTCTGGTCCCCAAAAGTGTTAATGAAACTCCTAGTACTCATGTTGGCAGATTCAAACCAATAACTGCACTCACTATGTCCTAACTGATCTGTGTTTGCCGTAACAGACCTGATTTAATTCACACTAAACCCAGGAAAGTCTCTGTAACTTTCTGTGGGCAGGAATGGTACCCTGCAGTGCAGCCTGCTGAATGAAAACAGCTTCCAGTTGTAGATGGAGACCAGCCCATAACCTATGCCAGGTCTTTTCCAGTGCTGCAGCACATTTTCCCTCCCAGCATGACTCAGCTGCTTTAGAAAGTGCATTAGTGGACTGAGGTCAGAGATTTTAATCTCTCCCTCCTTCCTCATCCTCCTACTCCCACAATGAACAGGAAACTGGCAGCTTACTTAGCAGCTGATTTCTTCCTTTCAACAAAGAGCAGAAATGTAAGCAAGTCACAGTAGAGAAGAAGCTTGTTCAGCGATGGCTAGTGATCCATGTGGGAGCTGGATGGAGTCTGGCATTACTTACCCTTTACTCACCTAAACAACCTGTTTGTAATTACTAAGTTAGCAAGAAGCCTGACCAATCACAACATCCCTTAGGTAACACAGAAAGACCCTTCTTCTTAAAAGTTGTCTTCCGTTAGAAGTCCTTAAAAATGGAGATCTGTTCCAAAACTTGTTTTGGTTTTCAGTAATACTGGACAACCCATAAACTTAAGAGACATGGTTGCTGTCTCAGGCCAAGGCACTTAAATTTGCAACAGGACAGAAGCCCTGACTGAGCAATGGCAGTTACCCAAAATACTTAAGTCTTTACAAAGATGACAGAGCCCTCTGAAAGACCATGGAACCAAGACATATGCATGTCCTTAAGTGGTTGACTGAAAACAGAAGTGCCTGCTACCGACACCAAAGTATTAGCTTAAATATTTTACCGAAGCGGGCTATGCAGAAGATCATAACCATAGTATTATAAAAAATGTCCACTTTAAATGAAGTTTATGAGGCATAAAACCATAAAAGCAAAAGGAAGTCTGTTTGCTTCCAAAACATCTACAATAAAAAGGGTAATACCAATTTAGTGAAATATCAGAACAGGTCAGAATTATATGGGAAGAATGTGTTACTAATTTAATCTGTGTAGACACTAGCATAGATATCACTTAACTGACAACTTATTAATTATTGACTTGACTCCCAAGTTTTTCCATCCAATATCATATAAATTTAGGTATATAAAAATATATGCATGTTCTTTTTACCACTGAAGCATTCTCAGTGTTGTAAAAATAAAAATACTTGATGAATATAAGTCCTTTAGCATCCACATTAGAAATCCATTATATCTTCTAACAAATTTACATTTATCTTTGGAAATTGCTTACTCTACAGAACCATAACACTTTGATACTGTCAGGAGGCTTAGTTTGACACCTATGCCCAAAAGATACTTTGACCCAGATCCAGAACAGATTTTTTTCAAGTTTTGTGCCCAAGTTCAAACTGAACATCTATAACATTTTAAGATACTGTAAGATCACTTAAACACCTGCAACACTCTAAATGTATCACCTTCAATTCTCAAAAATATAAAAATTCACCATTTTCATCCATGCAGAATTGCCATAAGACATGGCATGATTAAATAGCATCATTCTTAGAATCATTCCTAAATCAAATGCAGCCTCGAAAAAAACCATACACCACTACAAAACCTTCTTGACAGATTCAATGAATATTCTTGAAGCATACACCTACCAAATCACACTCTTGATATAATGACATTGTATTTTATTCTGGATAAAATACATAGTGCACCTTTCTCCTCCTCCCTTTTTAAAACGCTAATATACAGTGAGAACTTCCACCTAGAAAGATGAGAAATGTGTCCTATTACGTCTAGGAGACACAAATCTTTACTTTCCAGGAATACTTTAATCAGAAGGAGAAGATTATTCCAAGTGGCACCATTTTCTGTCTCTCCTTGAAATCATACAGTTACATTCAAAAAAAACAATTCCAATTTGAGCCAGAAAGCAGGAGTAAGCATGACTCATAGTGTAAGTAATTAAGGACTCTGGGAAGAGATTGGGTTCCTAGATCTGTTCCAAGAATTGTTTCTAAATTTTATGTGTTAGGGCATCTCCTCATAGGTAGAAAATGTAGATCAGAAATTATTCTGGCAGATAAAGGGACTCTGAAGTGTCCCATCTTAAGCAAGCATGCTAGTCATTAAACTTTTTTATAACAAAGGACATCGCTCATCTCATTGGCATTTAAGCAAATTATTCTTATTCACTGCTTTGAAAAAAGAGTGGTGGACTTCCCTTCAGGAGAGGTTTTTAGGTTCCGTTCAAGCACTTCTCTGTACCTGCTTAGGAAGCATGTATGGATCAGAAGTTTGTCACAGTTTCCCCGTTTGCTTGCTTGTAACACTGTTCTGAGTACTGTGCCATTAACCAGCTGTCTTATCCCTACATCTACTGTGGATTCCAGGCTGAGACAGACAGTCAGCATTTTACCTGAACTGTGAAGAGCTAACAAGTGTGCTTCCTGTCAAAGCAGCCACCAAAAATTTGTATTAGTAGTTCCAACTAATTTTTGGTTGAAACACTGTTCAGGCTTTTGTGATTTTTCTCATAGCACACCTACATCCAAATAAACAACATTCACTTAATAACAGATAAGCAAACAGTTCACTGGTGAACTAGATTTCAGTTGTAGTTCAGCTGTGTTGTCCAAATACTTCTTGAACTCTGTCAGGCTGGTGCTGTGACCACTTCCCTGGGGAGCTGTTCCAGTGCCCAAGCACCCTCTGGGAGAAGAACCTTCTCCTGATATCCAACCTAAACCTCTCCTGACACAGCTTCAGGTCATTCCCTCAGGTCCTGTCACTGTCACCACAGAGAAGAGATCAGTGCCTGCCACTCCTCTTCCCCTCATGAGGAAGGTGTAACTGCAGTGAGGTCTCCTCCAGGCTGAACAGACCAAGTGACCTCAGCCACTTCTTGTACGGTTTCCCCTCAAGGATCTTCACCATCTTTGCTGTCCTCCTCTGCACATTCTCTAATCACTTTATGTCCTTCTTACATTGTGTCACCCAAAACTGCCCCCAGCACTGGAGGTGAGGCTGCCCCAGCTCAGAGCAGAGCAGGACAATCTCCTCCATTGCCCAGCTGGCCATGCTGTGCCTGATGCACCCCCAGGACAGGGTTTTCCCTCCTGGCTGCCAGGGCACTGCTGGCCTGATCAACTCTCTGACTGGCACTGCTCTCTAGCCTCTCACTCTGTAGTCTGCATTCATCCAGGGTTGCCAGGGCCAGGTGTAGAATCTGGCACTTGTCTTTGTTAAATTTTATATGGTTGGAAAGCATGCTCCTTTTAGAAACTGCATTTACATGCTACAGGAATAAAAGAGATACCTGAGTCTTATTAACTATGACCTTCAAACACCCAATTAGGTTCTCCTTCTAAAGCACATCAGAAGATAGACATACTCCAATGCACAAAATGTTTCAGAAACTAGCAAAGCAGACTGAGTCACCATAAATTTTTATCAGAGTCTCCTATGGAAGGAGTTGTCAGAGAAATAGGAGTAATAGCAGATTTTCTGCTGGAATCGTATTTACAACCACATTATGACTTACAGAGAAACACATGCTTATAAAAAACATCAATCACTGAACATATTTCCAGCATTGCTATCTGAATAACAGGGTCCTAGTAGAACTAGGTAAGAATGACTGCAATTTAATGACCTATTTTTGGCCCAGTAAATGCAGGTTCAGTCCATCTGCAAAACAGAGATCACATTATCTTTTCTCATCTTTCATTTAATACCGAAAATATGACATGACACAGAAGTATTACTATTCCTGTGCAACAATAATGTAATTAACAAAAAGTTCAATAGATTATCCTCACTGTCATGCAAATAATTCAAAATTCTTTTCTCATTATAATATGATGCCAAATCATAATAAAATGCTGAAGAAAGCCTGTCATTGTCTAATTGTTGAGGGACATATTTCAAAAGTAGAGGGAAAAAAAGCAACCAACAATTTAGAGCCTGGAAGACCTTGGCTCCAAACTTGAAATTTCATCTGCAGTCCCGAGAGGTCACTGCCTTCTCTCCAAACAGAAACTGGCGCCTCTATAATTTAAGATTTCTGTGCAAACTTAAAAAAAAGAAAAGAAGTCCAGCTGGAAAAGGCGAGATGATTCAATGTGATTACTCTTCCTGCACTGAGTAAATGCAACAGTCCATCACTGACTCAAAAGAGGAAGAAGCAGGGGAAAAAACACAATGACGTCAGCTTTGCTGGCTGCAGCAAGTGCCTGCATATTGTAACTCTGCTGGCATGCAGGGGAATTCCAGTTTCTACAACCTGTCCCTAATCAAATCAGAGCACATTTTTTCTACTAGGCTCCTTTGGGGTTTTTTGCCTCTGAAAAAAGGGAAGATACTACTTGAGGGGGGAAAAGCACAAGAATAACAATAAAATAGCACTTACATGGCTTCTTGGGACATTTCTGGCATTTGTTAAAACCCCAGGAAGTACCCACAGTTCCACAGCAGTCTTCTTGCTTGGAAAGGCCAGGAAGTGCTTTGCCACACTGAAATAGTCAGGTAAAGAATATTCTGGTTAGTGATACTGTAAAACACTCATTTCCAGTACAATGTTCTTTTTCAGTAATTTTGTGTCAACCTCTTGCTGAGACACTTAAGATTCAGTGGAATTCTTACACATTGCAGAGGCTCTCTATACAGGCATGAGTAAATTAAGTGACATTATTATCATCCCCCGTGTTGACTTGAAAAGGAGAAAAAACCAGAAGGAAACAGTATGTCATAGGAAGGAGTGAGCATATTTCTAAGTAGTAACTTACTGTTAGCAGCTATCGTTTTCATCATAAAAACATGCTTGCCACTTTTTCAAAAGCTATATGAATTATCTCAAATACCTTATAATTTCTGAGGTCAATTTTCATTTCCCCACTGATCAATAACATATTTATTATGCTTAATAATAATGATAATAACAATAATATTTGCAAGCTTAGAACAAACTAGTTACGTTCTTGACTTTTGCAATTCTCTTCCATTTTGCATGTAAAGAAAGCTTAAATGTATTTCAGCTGCAGACATTACAAAGACCCCCCCCAAACACCTAAACCTGCCAATTAGGTATACAATGGAACACACAAAGCACAGGAGAACTCCACAACAGCTGCACTTAGTAATATTTTCAAAGCAAATGTGATATAAATAGGCACTGCAGCAAACAATTAAAAAATGCTGAAGTGTGAATCCTCAGTATGGTGTGAATAGACTTCCCCGAATCTAACTCTGCTTTCTGACAGCATGCAAACCTCTGACCCAAATGTTCACTGCCACACAGCTTTCAGCTCAAGATAGCTGGCCCATCCTATGCTACAGGCTGTGGTTTTGTGGTTGCTCACTTAGCTGGTCACACAGACCTCAGTGCAGATGCATGCTGAATGCACAGGCACTTCCTCCGGCTTTCCCCCAAATTTTCCCATGTGCTCTTAATCATAACGTCACACATGAGCCAATGATATTTCTAAAGCAGTTACCCTGTGTAGCTTTACAGCATGACTGCATGACTACTAACAGGATAACAAGCTACTCTACAAGGGTTCGGACTCATCAGAGGGTCTCCTTTGCATCAGTAGAGGCATCTTCCCAGCCTTTTTTTCTGCCCCTTTTTCACAGATATTCTCCAGACACATCCTGAAGTACCTCAACAAATTAAAAGCAGCACCAGTTCACTATTTAAACCTCAGACTGCAGCTCAGCAATTGCAGCATGTGAAGCTTAGATCTGTGTCAAGGGATGTGAGAAGTTTGAAGTGTCCTCCATCTCAGTGACAGCCAGCTACATATGTCCAAGTTTTTAGCACTAGGGAAACTTGGCATGGCTATGGTGGGCCTCTGCTCACTACCATACATACATAGGTTAGCATCACCTGTGCTTTGAGCCTCAGTCTGGCATGACACATGAACAGCAAAAAGAACAGAGTGGCCAACCAGGTTCAAACAGACTGATCAGTTATTGTGCAACTTTAGGAGTCTATTTTCACATCACTGTCTGGAGTGGGTCTGGTGATGAATGTTGCAAGGGATGAGAAACAGTCCTTGCCTGGATGGTACTTGGCTGTGTTAAAACAGTGGAGCAAGTCCCACCTTCCAGATGCAGGCTTACCCTAGGTGAATGCATATCTTTCAGCTCTCTTGCAGTCATATGGCTTAGGTACTGGTAGGATTAATACAAGGTTGATCATTCCTGCTCAGTCACAGTCCACTGAGTTCTGCTTCCATAAGCAACTCCCAGCCCAGTACTTCAGAAATACCATCAAGATGCATAAATGGGGAATTCTGCACAACTTCTCTGCCATGGCAGCTCTGCTGTTTTCAAAACTGAAAGAAGCTCTTCCTGCTTCTGCCCCTAGGAAGAGGATACACAGATTGTGCTGCACATCCCAGAAGCTCAAAAAAACCTTTAACTGGAGAGTACTCATAATGCCTCCTCTATGCGGTTACCCTAAAACCTTAGAGAGTTCATGTTGCATCTTTACACAATGCTGGTTTTCTCAACCTGCATCCCAGGCAGGCATGCTCCAGGAAGGACCATTTTACTTTATAACCACAGCTACCAAGTTTTGCTTTATTGTTACAGATGCTCAACCCCTTTCCTACAGCTTCTTCAAAGACAGAGAAGCCACTTGCTAAAGTTGTACACTGTGGCTGTTATCAAGAGTCAGCTAAAGCATTTTGCACCCAGCTCTTCTCCCACCACTGCACTCTGCAAAAAGAAATGGGAGGAATCAAGGCTGGTGTTGCATCTCCCCTTATGATCTCAGAAATGGAACATTTGGGTAGTGAGGCACATTGCCTAACAGCCAGTGCTTCTCTTCAAGGTCAAAACCTCAAGGACACATCCCAGGAGCTTGTGTGTCAAGGCAAGATTCCGCTAACATGAGAGCCAACATGAACCCCCCCCCTTTTTTTTTTTTCCCTTTTCCCCCAAATAGAAAAGGTGTCATCTAATAGTAACAAGCTAAGAAAGAAGAAGGGAAAAAAGAAAGGAGGGGAGAAGAAAGAAGATGGACTAAAGCCCGCTTATAGTTTAGGTGTGGTGCTACAGCATTTGCACTCTACTGAAAATCATGATCTTTGTGGTCATAACTTTTTCAAATTTCCATATAAAAATCATGAACAAAAATAAGGATGCCAAAGTCTGAGTCATCTGGCAACTGTGGTTTGCAGTCCTCTCAGTAAAAACTGGCAATGATTAAAGCTGCTGCTCCCACTGCCTCTATGGTGAATTAAAGCTTGAAGAATCAATGATAATTTGGTTAACATCCAGATCATTGAAGAAACTGGGCAACAAGGAAAAGCAACTCCCACATGGGGCTCCTATTGCCTTAAGATCTGTGTAATTTTGGAGGTATGCATTCACAAAATATGAGAGTTCTGCAAAGTCCTAATCCAAGCAGAAACAGCGTTCTTCTGCGGTTACTAAACCCTGATTTCTCTGGTACATCTAGTAGTGCTTCAGATAATCTAAACTCTCATGGCACTGCACAAACTGTTCCCTAGCCAGCTACGTTTTCTCAAGATGCTCCCTCCTTTCAGCAACCTTAAGCACACATGAACTGAAGCTCTTTTTCTACAAGTCTCAAAAACTTTTATAGGTAATTTCTTTCTATTTCAAAAGTCTTAACCAACTTCCTACTACCAAGAACTCATTAGTTCTTCAGTCAGTCTTTTAAGTGCCTGGAAAAGTCACTTGGATGAATTCACAACTATTTTTTAGTTTGTTTCACCATTCAACACAACTCCAACACGTACTTATGAGCCTAAAACAAACAGGAAAGCTAAACACAGGCATACTTGACTATGCATGAAGATAATGCCATTCTCTAAGCATAGGTTTACACTTTTCTATCCATCACCTACACATATTTTAAACTAATCTAGTCTGTATTCCTGAGGGCTCCTGGAAAAGAGTACAGATTTTCTTGAATAATATTTCTGTCATAAGCTTATGATTTAGAAGTAAGTCTTAATGGTTCAGAAGGCAAAGAAGTCATGAAGGTTTGGTATAAAAGAGCCCAACTGTGCTGAAAGAGGCTCAGCAGTAGCAGCAGTATGATGCACACATGGTACTGCTATAAAACAAAGTTCTTCCTGGGTAAAGCACTCAGAGACACTGAAAGTATTGTTTCAAATCCACATATTTTTCCTCATGTGTGCCTGGGCTCCTATGCCAATATTTTATATAACTGAAGGAAGTACTGAATATTCCCACTGGAAGACTGAAATTCTGTCTGACCCTGTGCTGGTGCACATAAGCCACCCCAAGCCACATCACTTCTTTATTACTCTGTCAAGACTCCGGCCTCTGCCCCATCTGCACAGTCCTAGAATGCTAAGCTGAGTATTGCCACCAGCACTTCATGTATTTTCCAATGCCAGGGAAAAGGAAGGATTATATCCTTGAAATTCATCTGCTAAGGCAGTAGAGGAAATTTATTCAGCTCCCTGTAAAGTGCAGTAGGGAGCCCAGTCTGGCAATTACTCTCAGGGCAACCGCAGAGGATTCTGGCCAAGGGACCACAAGGTTTCCTGGGACTCCCATTCCTGCGTGACCCATCTACAAATCCCTGTCACAAGCTGTTAGTTAAAACCACAATACAGGCATAAATAAAGGAGTGTCACATGATTAGCTATGATTGAAACTGATAGGTGCTTTGCCTGAGCTAATAGCTAATAACTCTGGGATTCAGCTCAAAAGACTGCATTTCACATACCACAATAGCAGAAGTGAATGGATACACTGTTTAACTTGCTGCAAACTATTCAACAGGCACAGACCTTGGATTGCTGCTTCTTTTTTTCTTCCTATAGGCACGACAAACAGAGCAAGAAACCTCAAACTTAATAAACTGTATCACTGAAACAATTAACAGACATACTTAATGAGCTTACTGACCAGCTGAATGACAGGTTGTTACAAATGAAGAGTGTGATCCCATGTAGCACTGGCTCTCTAACAGGCATTGTCTCATAAGCAGAGGAGAGAAACTTAAATACTTCCAGACTTTCCAGAAGAACTGGTAAAGAATTTTTTTTGGCTTAAGCAGAACATTCTTCATAAGCAAGTAAAAATTATCCAGCTTTCTTCTATTTGAGTAATTAAAACAATGTTTGGTGCTTTTGGTATCTGATACATCTTTAATCTTCTGATATTTCAGAGTATTGATCTTGCAAAGAAACTACTGCAAATGAAGCATTAATTTTGAAAATGAATCCACACCAGTTTCTGACAGTCTATTTGTTTAAGAACTTCAGAAGCCAAACCATGAGCTTCAAGGAATTCCAGACAGTTATTTTATTTTATGAGATGGTATTTTTAAGACTATTCTAAAGAAAAGAGGTTTTTAAAGTGCTCTAAGAGAAAAAGTATGAAGCATAAAATTGTATCACTTTTCCTGCTTAAAGAAGAAAATTACAAAATACATTTCATGCAGCTGTCAAAAAAAGAAAATACCTGAAATTTACCTCCACAGGAAATGTTTTCTTAAATCTGAAGCTCGACAGTGATGCTTATACAGTTGAATGAATTCAACAAGCATATTACTACTGTCATCACCTCCACACTACACACACTATGATCGTACTGCATACAGTAGTATCAATGTTACCTTACGTATTAAGGGCTATCAACATACTTTGTTGTTCTGATTTTTAACTCAAAAACTTAGATGTGTTTGTTTAGTACTGCCCATCATGAAAAACTCATCAATTATTTAAGCCCAGTTTTTAACAACTGTATGTATATTCTCAAAGTCAAGTACCCAATCAGTGCATGCCCATGTGTGAATGAAGTAATTGCTTAATGATTCTCTGCAAGAATTTTGACCATGATACAATGTTGATAATTTCTGACCTTTTCCAGCTGCCACCTATCACTTGGTTTTATTTTGCATTCTATTAAGTCTGACAGCAGACGGAAATATGTTGCTCAAACGAAACCAAATGTTTCCTGAAAAAGACATTGCTGAAACAAAGTATCAAACAAACTGTCTCCATAGAAATTCATCCCACTTAAGATGTTGGTTAACTAATATCTGTTGATCAACCATATTAAGCAACTTTTGAAACACATTTGAATGCTTGTGAGTTTTGATTGCACTGAAAAATGGACAACCCTTATAATTTTCAAAAAGTCCTTCCTTCATCATTAATATTATTTATTAAACCATTTACATAATTAAAACAAATTAATTTAAAAAATTCATCTATCAAAATATGCTTCTTTTGTCTGCTAGAGATGACATACTGTGATTTTTCTTAATATGATTTTCCAAAGTATCACTTTGGAAAGTGATAATCCAAATGATCCAATATAATCCACCAAATTTCACTTCACAATACCAAAACTCTAATTCAGGCATCCTTTTGAACAGAGCTGTAACAAGTATGGACCTTTTCTGCAACACCTTTTAAAGCACTTTGCAAGGGAAGCACAAAGCATCATGCAGCAAACCACTGACAAGCAGAGAATGGAGCATACACTCCAACATGGCAACCTGGAACTGACTTGAATTTAAAATACAACAGCAAAAAAGGGGGGGATCTGAAGACTGTTTCTGCAATTCTTGCAGTGATCACTTCAGAGAGCAGTCCAGCTCCTCTCAGCAGTTACAGGAGGAGAAATGAACAAGCACAGGCAGACGTGACTTCACAGCCAGCTTGTCTTCTGGACATTTTTACCATGTACTCCCCTCATCAAGGTAAGGAACTTCAGTACCTGTCTCTCTGCAGAATAACAATGGGCTTTTATTTTGTTTTTAAACTACAGATGCTGAGATCACTAGAAGTCTCCTTCAGTAAACCTAATCCCCAAAAATATCTACTGAAGAGAACAGCATTACATGTGAATCTAGACAGAAAGAGCATGATTTAGACAATTTTTTTCCAATACCAGCTTCTCCAATTTCTTGCTGTTTGGCAAAAAATACCTCCTTTTTTATACTGAAGCAAAGAACAGACCGAAACAATTTTGAGAGAAAAAAATCCATTTTTGGAGCAATAATACTGCAATGCAGTAACCGCAGGTAAACATGTGAATATACTTAGTGAACACTTCAAAGTGATCTTCAGAGGTGAAAAAAGTAAAGCTTAATTATCTTTATATGAATTTTCACAGACAGTAGGCAAGTGCATTCCTTCCTTGATTTAAATGCAAAGAAATTATATGCAAAATCAACAGGACTCAAGAATACCAACACAATCTTCACTAAGTACTTCACTAGGTACTTCACAGCCACTGGTGCTGCAGAATTATTTTTGGGAAATAGCTGTGTCATAATAAAGGCATTTTTATTAGAATTAAAATTAAAATCATCTGAAGAGGAGGAATTAGAGAAGAGAAACGAAATCTTCCTGATTTGCTTGTTTTTTAAATAGGACTTAGTGAATCAGTGGTCTGAGATGACCAACTCCTTGGATTTCAGAAATAAAGAACTACACAGCTGTAAAACATTTTGCAGGACACTACACCCAGTGTCCAGCTTTTGGAGGCACCATTATAGAATGCTCCCCAGAAATTTACTGCTCTCCATCGTAATTGGGATTTTTGTCCTACTGCTTCCATTATGTCTGTTTCCCAAATTCAAGTCTCTATTCCTTGACCCCATTTTCTATATAACAATGAGCAAGTTTAGGTAAAGGTTTGTTTCCTATACCTTTATGTCAACAGCAAGTTTCTGGCCTGCAGCTTCCCATGGTTTATGATATAACCTGCAAAAATCTCTGTGGTACTAGGACAGAGTTTAATGAACCACAACTTTTGTCTGGGATGTATCATTGAGAGCTATCCTGTAACATGATAAGCCATCCTGGAGCAGTCACCATTAGCATCTGCCAGAGGAGAAATAATTGCTGAGTGTTCCACTCAGAGAAGAGAAGCAGTCAGGAAAAGTGAATTGACTTGAGAACAAAACAGAATCATCCAAAATACTATCTGCTTCCTGTAATACCTTTTAAAAATTCAAATAGTAATGCTACTTCTGTAGTTATCTTTCCACTTTACTTCACAGTGCTGAGGACACTTCAGAAAACAATCACAATTGACCACACATGCATACATACATGTGTTTAAAAAAATGTCTTTATTTATCTATTCTTATTAAAGTAGGAAATTTCCTTCCCGTTGCCCCTCTCACTCTCCCTGTCCTTCTGAGCTGTTAGACTGACATCTTTTCATTCACCTTTTACTAGATTCTTCTCATGGTTGCTGCCTTGTGTTACAGTCACTTATGATACTACAGATAGCTAAGGGAAGAGAAGGTCTGAAAGAATTCCTATGTGATTAATGAAAAGTGATTCTAGCTTAACAATATGACCAGATTCATTAACTATCTGTGCCATAATGTCCTCTGAACTTCAGATCAAGGTGGCTCCAGTTGTTAACAGTACACACTCACTTGGAAACTGACTGCAGAAAATGCACTCTGACTGTCTTGGAATTGATTATCCTACTATTTTTGAATGAGATACAGTAAGGGTATTTAACTAAGGTGGGGTAAAGAAGAATGTGCTGGAAGATGAAAAATATTCCACAGAAGATTATGAAAAAACCTCAGAGCACTAAAATCAAAGGACCTGTAACTGAAGAGCAGCTGAAATTCAAGGAAGATAACGAGAGAACAAGGGATAGAGAGAAACACAGAATGGTAGAAGTTACACACGCACACAAAACCATGAAAGAGATTCTGATACAGTTTTAATCCTGTGCTTTTGGTGTGGACCAAAAGCAAGTTCAGCAAAGCCCTAATCAACTTAGTTGACTTGTCTACAAGAGGCCACACACAAATCCTTCCACCAATCTGCTCTATGGACGGTAAAGTTATCTCAGGATCCCAGGATATTTAATAAAACATTTCTGAAGCCAAATACACAATCCACCCTGCAAAAAAATGTATAAACACTGATGATTGTTGAATTAAGTATGGGTATCAAAATTATCCAGCATCAACTCCCAAAAGGACTTGCAACACATTACTGCTAAAAGGGAAAGCTCATTTTAGTATTGCATCTGAACAAATACAGAACCCACAGATATGGCAAAGCAAATATGAAAGAAACTGAAAAGCCAATTCTTTTAGAGTAGATCTATTAAGCAGTTAAAAAAAACAACTTGTCTTTCCCAGTTCAAGGCATATTTAACATTAAAAAAAATAATAAGCATTGACTGGCTGCAGGAAAAATGGTAACATTTCAGATTGAAATTTAAATGTGAATGAGTCACTTAGATCTATATTTATGGCAAGGTCTTAAATGAATGCTCTACAAAATGCCATTCTACAACTCCAATTCTAAATTGAACCATCACTGTAACAGAATGCCTCTGAAATCCTTACTATGCTCTTCTTCAAGATTCTTCAATGAAATCTGTAAGAACTGAGAACTTGTGTCATTTTTGCATGTTTTTCTAAGCCTTCTGATGTTTGCATTTTTTGTAATGGAGTTCTCATGCACATTCTTGTAAACAATGATTGTTTTGCATTCCTCTCTAGAGGAAGCGAGACTTGATGGACTTTTGGTTTGACCTGTGGGGTTGGAGAGGTGGAACTTCACCCTCCAATCCTTTGAAATGATATATATACCAAGGTCACAATAAACTTTCTTCTTTTTCCTCGTCTCTCTGTGAAGAGAGTTGTCATGCGTGTGTCCTCATTTCTTGTCAAACAGCAACAAACATGCACTATTCTAAACTAGGAGGCACTACCCTTTCTTGAGACCACTGCAAAGACACATTTTACCAGGGGAATACTGAAAAAAAGTTATAAAAATTGGTGACTAAGCATTTAGTAGGATTCCAAGTCAGACGTGAGGATAATGCAAGCTTATTTTCCCTTTTTTCCCCTATAAAAGGAGACAGGAGATAAAATAGCACTCATTGCCAAGTGTAAGATCAAGCATATGATTCTGTATTTCTTTTTATATTAGTACAAAGAGAAATATAAAAAAAAAAAAAACAACTATTAATTATCACACTTGTTTGCAGATTTTTAGGATTGCACATTATGATGCCTTGCTTCTTAGATTGCTTATTTTTAGGAAACAGAGTGAAATGGTTATTTGACACAAGCCCTATTCTATTTTTTCATGTAACATCCATGAACTTCCATTTGACCATGTGCTTCAATACTTGTTGGGAAAAAAAAAAAAAAAGGTTTTACTATGTTTGAAACAGACAACCACACAGAACTCACCAGTGTAGATTAACACTCTAGATCCCAAATCCCTCATTTGACAATTACTAAAGTCTAGCCTTTAACATTCCACATGCAAACTTAACTCTCATCTTCTACAAGAATTTTTGGTGTGTGATGACATTTAAATTAATTTCTTGCATTGCATTTTTCAGAATTAATTACTTTTAAGCATCCTCATGTTAACTTGTTAGAAATGGCAGGTGACTGAGACTAAGGAACTTTGATTTCAAGGTCAACGTTCTGCCCATGGCAGAGGGAGTTCAGTACCTCAGGACCTGACAACTGTGTCAGCTTCACCCTGCTTCTGACTGCATCCTACTTCTGGTCCTGTCTGTTCCCCATTACTGATCCTTTCCAAACTCCTTGCCCATCTGTGAGTAAGAGAGTGAGGTCTCTTTGCTCTTTTTTTTTTTTTTTTTGGGGGGGGGGGGGGGGAAGGCAGGTGTTGCACACCCCTTAAGAGCATTTAAAAAAATTCACTGACAGCTGGAAGAAACAGCCAGAAGAAACACTTGTAAAGGCCATTCTGCTCCAGTTCTACACATCCCAGGAATGAAGAATGATGTCCCTTCGAGGGGAAGACATGCTCTGTGCCAGTAAAATCTTTGGAAAATTTTGCTACCGACATCTAACAAGCATATGTGAAATATACTGGAAATACATACAATATTTGTTGTTTGAAAATTGATTAACTTTGGGTGCATATTACTGGAAGGACCAAAAGCAAAGCAACTGTTGTGGTAAACTTAAAATTCACATCTCCAATGACAGAGTCATAAAGTGTTGTTTAGCTTGAAAAACAACATACTTATTCTCTAACATTGCCTCCCAAAACGAGTGATTTTTCCGGAAACCTCACACATTATTTCAGTCTGAGGCATGCATTCACCTTTAAAGACATTTCATCTGAAAAGCCAAATTTGAAAGGTAGTAAGCAATAAATAACAGGATTTTACTGACTTCTTCATGATTTTTCACATATCCTTATCATCTCTCCCTCTATATATATATTCAAATATATATGCAAATATAAAAATGTGTTGCTATTAAAATGCTTTCAGGATTGAAAGAAGATACATAACTTTGAACAGTTGTATGAAAAATGTGATGTAAACATAGTATTTTTAAGTGAAGTAAGGTTTTAATGTTCTAGTGAACACTCAGTTGGCTTTTGCAATTTTTTCTACCCCATTCAATGGTCATATTTCGACAGATTCAAAATATTAGCCTAAAATACTGTAAAACATATAAAGCTGTTGAATATAATTTCCATGAGAAAAAGAAAAAGCTATGGATAAAATAATTGAAACCAAAACGTCGGGGACCCAAGTCCACAGAAGATAAAGACATTATCTCAAAGCAGAAAGAGGTTCAGAAAAATGTTACTTTAATAAAAATGTTACATTTTCAAAATAATTTTCTTGCAGAAAAGGATGTCAAATGTATCCTTTCCCTCCAGTTGCTGGATTTTTTTTTTTCATTCCTTTATATAAAGCTACCTATCTCACAAGCCTTAACAAACATTTCTTACCTGCGTCCCAACAGTCTCCTGAAAGCAGCGCCCAAGCTGAGTTTTAACTGAAACAGGAAACATATGAGGAATGGGTTGTTGATTTGTGTAAGCTGTATGTCCTTTCTGGGTCTTCTGATACGGAAGACCTTGGTAAGAGACCTGTGGATGTACTGGCTGAGGTACTTTCGCTTTTTGTCCTGTTGATGTGCTGTCAATCCTTGACACTTGATGGATCTGAACTGAGGCTTCAGGGGGATGTTTCACATGGATATTCACTATGTTAGGAGGGAACTTCACTAAAATAATTGAAGGAAAAACACATAAGAGAAATTGGTAATAAAATATGTGAAAAAGGTATCTTAGGCACCTCTAAGACATTTCTTTTTTGAACATCAGAATTTTTACAGAGTGCCTTGAAGTGACTGAAATGTAAATGAAGCCCAAATTTTGGGATTAGAGGGAAGGCTTAAAGAATACAGAGTCTCATTAACAAAGGAAGAAAATGAAAAATCTTCATGAAGGAAAGAACAACATTACAGGATTCTAAAGACTGCTAGATAAACATGGATGTCCAGATTGGCTGGTATGATATTAATATTTGTGGTCATACTGTGTAAATAAGAATCCCATTCAAAGTTCCAGAATTCATACTCTACTGGGTTATTTTTGGATATAGAATAAGCTTTATTTTCTTTTTCAGATCCATCATCTTTCTCTGGAACACAGAAAAAGCTTCAGATTTCATCCCTTCACCTTCATATACATCCCAAGTCCCAAGTTTGCCCCTGCAAGACTTGCCAGCATCTCAACCATCTAAAATCACCACTCCCTTTGTTGAACTTTGAATTCAGGGTTTGGCAGATAAAGGGGGAGGAAATTATTTTCAGACACTTCCGTTTTTAAATATGGTTGTAGTTTTAAGTCTGGGTATGTAGACTGAGACCCTCCAGTCAATGCAATCTGTACAGAACTGCTTGTGACCCTTAAGCCTCTTTTCACTGGAATACAAAATGCCCTTTAAAGTAAATCAAATTATTATTGGGGTGGGCAGGGAGGAGAGGTGTGTAATAAGCTGTGTAGTTTGTAAGCTGCATAACTAAGTTAGCATTTCCTGTGTCTGGTTGTGCCTCTCTTGTCAGCAAGTACTGCACAGGCTGCTTGAGGCCAGACAATCCATCAGAGGTAGCCAAACATTGAGAACCAAAAAATATCATTTGACACAGCTTTCTCTATAATGCACATTGGATTGTAGAGTCTCCTTGTTGTCTGGTGTTTGAACTGTTATTTGGAAGGTGATTAGGTATTTTCAGCTCCCCTCCTCAGGAGGCATATTTCATTTATTGGAGCTACTTTAAACTTAAAATATTTTGGAGAAAGTGCTTTTGGGTTTTGACATTTTTTTCATCTCTCTATCAGCATTAATTGGTCTCACACAGGAATTCCTTAAAAGACACAGACTTATTTTTAAACTGACTGCATTATTTCATTTATGAAAACTGTTGACATATTCAGACAGAAACATCAGGAATAAGATGGTAGAAAGTCAGCAAAATATGGTTGCAGATTAAAGACCTTGCCTGTAGTTGAAAACAACCCACAGGCAAAATGTATGCTACATGAGGTCTGCTAGAGTTCCCCCCCACAGGGGGAAGATTTAGTGTTACAAGCAGAAGCAGTGAGATCCTTTTCAAGCTGTTAGACTGGGCTTGGAGGGCAAGACGTGACAGCCTAGTCTGTCTGTAAAAAGAACAAAACTCACCCCAACATTTTTATGTACGAAGAGGGATCCCTTCAACTATTTTCTCTAGCTGCTAAATCTAAAAAATATATTAGTCCTCAAAAGAAATCACTCAATTTCTCTGCTTTTGTGTCTCAATCCATCCAGAGATGTTCAGATGCTGAAAACATCAAACTTAGGCTGGGTTCTCCATGCAGCATTATTATCACAATCTTTTCCATGTCTTGGATCACTGCCTAGATGTGCTCATTTTTATTTCTGCCAGCCTTTCAGGATGAATTGTTTTATTCTTTCCTTTAAAGAAATAAAATATTCGTCTCTAAACAATCTAACATCCTCATTTGTACATGTAAGGAGAAGAAAAGGCATTGTGTCTGCTAATGATTCCTATGAGGATTTGAAGGTCAGGAAAAAAAATTCAAGAGTTCAGACTCTTTAGCAATGAGAAACATATTCTGCATTTTAGGAGAGAATCTGAAGAATAAATACGTCTTAAAATTTGGGGGTTGTGGTCCACTGTATTATGTAAAATTATTTCATCTGGAATTATGTAGGCAGAAAAACAAATTGATGCTCTGCTAAACGTTTAGGCAATTATATTCTCTTCTTCGGATGGAGGAGATACTCAAAAGTACTTAAGTAACATTGCATTTCCAGGACACTGTCAACAGTTTCTTCACAGCTATGTCCCTTTCTGAATACAGTATTACTGCCTTAGATTATATTTATCACAACTATTTGCCAGTAACTGAGCCTCCTCACATCTTTCCCTACATATTTTCTTTTTATTCAGGGATACCAACCTTGGAGAGGTAATTTTAAAATTACCCTTGACTAAAAATCAATCTGGCAATTCAAACACGCAAACAAAATTCACATTAGGTCATACGTTGAGAATCTGAGTTGCAGGGGTCACTTTATATGGACAAGAGCTCACCTAGATAAAATCCTACCTAGACCCAAAGGACACGTGAGAAATAAATTCAACACTTCTCTTCAAAGTAATCAGAAGTTTTCACCTCACAACAAAAGGTATTAGAGCAAACAATAATCTGAAGCTAAATGAACTTTCTTTGACTGGGAAAATTTGATTAGCCTCACAGGTTTTCTTTTTTCTTATCCTCTGTCTCCTTCACAGCATTAGCAGTAGGATAACCCAATTAAAAAAAAAAAAAAAATTAAATATTTAACCTGGTAGGAATGTTGCATTTAATTGAATCATATCATGGCCTATCTACACTAAAAAGCTCACCACAAAATTAATTTATAAGACTCTACCCAATTATGTAAGATAAACACAGCTTGTATTTTTACTTTTATGTTAGATTTATTTTTTTTTTATGTTGAAAAGCATAGTCTCTTCCCTCCACTAGAAACCATGGAATGCCTTGCAACTCTCTGTCTAGGTATACTGCAATTTATGGACTCTGTTCAACCACAATCATTGTCTTTTTGTACAGGTCTACGCTTCTGGAAGAAACACCCTGCATTATCCCTTGATTCTGCAATTTGCATTAAATTCTACCACAAAGAAAAGTAAATTTACCTACAAACTCTTATCAATAACACTGTTATTTCTTATTATTTCAGTCATTGAGCAAAATATGTTCCAGACATTCTAGTGAGCTCATGATTCTAGTTGTGGTGTCAGTATTTGATATATGTAGATGAAGCACTATTGTTACTGGTTGAATACCCAAAATAATTTAAAACCAACAAGTTAAGAATATCTATCAAGAAAGAAGTTACCTTTTACACCTTGCTGTCCAGACATAGTCAGTGGTAAAGTATGGGTAGAGTGGATAACTTGTGGTCCTACAGCCTTGTTCACCTGTTGCGGGTGGTGGTAGAGTTTTTGAGAACTGGCACTCTGCACGGGAATCTGACAAAGTTTACCAGTGTAATTAGGAGGGCACTGGCATTTATCTCTAGAACTGCACTGGCCTCCATTCATGCATGGAAGGTGGCAAATAACTGAAATGGAAACAGAAATAAAAATTTGTTAATGACTTTAGCTTTAGTATTAACTATATCACACACAAGTTGAAGAGGGAAGGAATAGGGCTGGAGAGCTTCGTTCTTCATTCAGACATCTGAGGAATGACTATCCATCTGACACGCACTTTCAACTGCCTTGTGGTAGAACCAGCTTCCTTCCCCTCCTTGTAATCTCTGACCTCAGCCTCGTTCATATCTTCTCTCCATGACAAACAGAGAAAGCAATTCTTCCCTTGGATATCCCAGCTATTTTATTTCATGATGCTATTAAGCAAGACACTAAACTAATATGGTGTCTAGCTAGATCTCTTATTCACACTTCGGTACAGATACTCTTATTTGTCAGCCTCCTGATTCCGAAAATCCTGGACTACTTACCCTTTCCTGTAAGTCTGCAAAAAAACTCACCTGAGAGCAGAAAGTACTG
Organism: Certhia americana; assembly: GCA_018697195.1. Classification (NCBI taxonomy): domain Eukaryota; kingdom Metazoa; phylum Chordata; class Aves; order Passeriformes; family Certhiidae; genus Certhia; species Certhia americana. The sequence continues at coordinate 76,124,860 of CM031859.1, forward strand.
GGGACAAATTTTCCATTTTGACTTTAAGCCTTGGTTGTCCTCTAGAAAGCTATTTCTTGCAGAGGATCTAGATTTTTTTTTAATATTTCTCTCTCAGATAAAATAAGCTAATTTGTATCCACCCAAGAAGATCATAAAAATATCAAGGGATTCTACTGAAATGATTTCATAGACAAATTCCAAAGCATTAAAACTTTGTAACTCCATTATAAAGACAAGGCGTAATTATTTATGTGCCAGCTAGCACTTGCACATTTACAGCAATATGAATTATCAGATGAAACAAGAAAAATGTCAACATCAAATGAAAATTATTTCTCAGCTCAGAGATACATGCAGTAATAGGCATGGTAATTTCAGCACTTTCTGAAAATAAAATGTGGGACTCTATAATCAATCACAATGTAAATGAGCTGTCAGAATTTTCAAGATCTAAATGATGTGAAAACAACAGGAAAAATACCGTAAGTTTTGTTAAAGACAAACAAAGGTCATTTTTGTCAGGAATCAAATAGTATTTGAGAAATAGAGTTCAGTATCTATTTGTCAGGTTTAAGATAAGATTCTGACTATAAAAAATAAGAACCTTTACAGTAATCATGGCATTTTGCTGGACTGGTATTGCTTGGTCTGTAATGAATTACAATAAAAATGACAAACTGTAGATAATCCAAGGTAATTAAGAACCTAGCGCTCATTATTCCAATTGCTGTGACCTCTGGACAATCACAGGCTATTACTATTATGAATACCACAGAAGGCCAGTGCTGGAAAAGGAACCTGTGTGTTGTGTGCTGCAAGAAGACAAAGTACAACATTCAGCAGCCCAAGGAGTTCTAGCCCAGCTGTGTAATTCCCCTGGCCCAGCAAACATGCTCAGGAAACAGCATGCCCAGTCCAGTTCGTCATAGAGCATCCTCACATTGCCCAGACAGGGTCTGGAATGACAATGCCTGATGGCCAGATACATCCATGCATCATGAAAGCTGCCAGAATTGTTTTTTTACTGTGCTCTGCAAAAGTATATTTAATATTTTTCTTGTCTTATCTTATATTTACATTTAATATAAACTGGCTGAAAGTACTTCAAGCTGTAGCATTGTGCTAATGGTCCTAGCATCAGGTCCTAGTCAACCTTAGAAGGCTACCACGACAGCATAAACCTTACTTTTTTGGGTCCCAACCCTTGCTGGGACTTCATCAGAGTGTATAAAAGACATCCTTAAAGAACTGCTGTTATTTCAGGGCAAAATGAAGAGGGGCTGAACACAGCAGTAATTAAAGCATAACAGACACCTCTCTCTCTCTCTCTCTGGTACCATTTTTTCCTGAGCAGCCACAAACAAGTGGCTGCACTGCAACAGAGACAACATACAAAGAATTTTAGTGCTTTTAAAGATGTGCCTGAACGAGGTGGAACACCAAGGTGGTTTTCTTGCGAAGTAAAATCACACAATGAAAGAGTGTGAAAGCAATAAGGGAGGAGCAGTTTGGTGTTTGAAAGGTGTACAGTGAAATGAAAGCAAAGAAAAATAGTTTCACTGTGGAATTCCCTGAATGCAAGAGGTCTACCCTATAGATTTTCTTCCCCCTCTCTCCAGGGTTGAGGGAACAAGGCAATGTGCATAAACCACCTTTTAAACAACATATATATATATCCAGAAATTCCACCCAAATAAATAAATTTCTGCTGTGCTACTGTTCTTATAAGGCAATTGACATCTAGAAGGCCAAGTTGCGTGGGTATCTCTGCACCACCAGGCACTTTTCATGTGTTCCTTTCCTGCAGCAATCTGGTGGGCAATGAATGAATAGGCACATGAAAAGCTTTGGGTTTTGAGCAAAAAGTTTGTGCTACAAACACTGGGAAGGAAGATGCCAACAGAAAAGAGGTGGTTCATGTTCCTTCTTGTAACTGTTGGCTTTGGATATCCACCCAAATAATTTGTGCAAATAAGTGTGAACAAATGACACTAAAAGGTCTAGTATGAGGTAAAAAATTAGAAATATTTAATGGCCCAGCATTTAAACATAACAGGAAATAAAAATTCCAAGTTTCCCACATTATCATTGGTGCAAATCACTCAGTTAACTAATACTGGCCTAATGTTTGAGGAAGGAATTTTAAGTCAGAATACATAAAATCTATTCTGAGAATATACAATTCTGTAATAAAAATTCTAAATTCTGAAATATACAATTGTAAGTTCAACAAATCAGCCATGCAAAAATAAACAAGATGCAATCTCCAGGCTAAACTAAAGACTTTACAATCTCAAAAAGCAAATATTATGAGAACTTAAAAGCAAACCAACCTCAAAACAAAGGACAAATATAAGATAAAGAAAAAAACCACATGATATTGAAATAAAATTTCTGATTATTTTAAATCGGTGTAAGCAGACCTCTTGTTGCATGATTTCCTCAGGTAGTTTATGGCCAGGAGAAGGGGCTGCATTTGATTATGACACTGGTGCTGGAAATCACAGGCACACAACTTCACCAGAACTGGAATTACACACAGATCATTTGAGAAAAGTGAGCTGGAGGAGCATAAGCCTTCAAAAAGCCAGAGGAAGGAACCACTGCTTTTCCTTGACAAGGCTCTGGGAGTCTCTGTTTAACAAAGACCAAAGAGCCCTGGGGAGAGAGCCACTTAAGATAGAAACAGGACATAAAGCCAAGGTATGTTTGGACAGCTCAACAGTTCCTGTAAGTTCTTTGCTTTGTTTTGTCTCCTCATTGAGGCTACGGAACCTAAACAGTATGGCAGAATACTGCCAGAGGCATAGGGGACATTCCTGACAAAAGCCTGACCCATGCTTTTTGGGAGAGACCATTTGAAGATGCTGAGTTTGCACATAAGTTCTCAACTAGCATTCATAAAAAGTGTACAATGAAGCCTGATTCTCACTGGGCTGTTACCATTTCCTCTGAAAAGAAAAAAGTAGAAGAAATAAAAGTATCCATACTGGAGTGAAACCCTCTAGCTCAGACCTTGATAGAAAAGTGAAGATAGGTCTGCATAAGATGAGAAGAAATTTCAGTTCACATGTGGTATCTTACAAACAAAGCAAAAAAAGTATTAATGGATCTAAAGAAGGCAATAATTTCCTCACTTTGGGTCTAAGGTAAGCTAAATCTCTCAATGGTCTCCTCAGGAACAGCCAATATATGATTGAACAAACTCAATTTTTTTTTTTTTTTTTTTACTATAAATGAACACATATCCTTTAGAAATGTGGAGACAGGTTTAAGAAATTCGTTTTAAGTATTCTTCCCATCCTTGGTAGTAGCAAGCTTTGGTATTATTGGTAATTAAAGCAAGCTATTGGTAATAGCAAGCTTTAATTCTGGCATCCAAAAGCCTTAACTCTTCCCAGTCTGGCACAGCTTGCTGGGTATCACTGTTTGAAATGAGCCAAGCAGAGAAGGTGCATCAACATGACCCTGCAGGGGGTCTCTGAATGGCTCAAGGCATTGAAAAAGAAAATTCATCATTTGCAAGATGAATTCCAATAAAGCTGCCACAGCTATGGGTTGGAAACATTAGTACAGGGCATGAAATCATCAACAAAGCAGCTAGGAAACCACTGATAAATACAGTTTGTTCATGTAATTACATAATCTAATTTGTTTTCAATACTCAACCAACCTTGAACAGCTCCAGATAAACTAATTTAATCAAGTCCAAATGTTTTCATTTAATCAAAACAATGTGTAACAAAACAAATTCCAAGCACCTAAATCCTCCTAATCCTTAAAAAACAGCCCATGCTTACCCAAACAAGCCCTTAGGATGGAAGGAAACTCCCTTCCTGTAACTAGTGTTAGAGAAAATGAAGATGGGCTTTGAAATGTTCCTCATCAGCCTCTCCAAATTGCTTTTCTTTTAGACCTCAGGGAACATATGAGTTTCCCTCACCACTCTTTGCCTTTTTTACTTATGTGCTATCAAGAATTCAAGCATAAGCACTATTCAATCATACCAATAGGCTTGCCAAGGAAAACCTTGAACTGTTCATTTAGATTACAGTATTTCCACTGGATGCATCACAAAGAGCAGATTAATTTAGTCTCCAAGTACTATAGTTATCCAGCATTACTACATGCCCCCAGCTGTTTGGGCATCTTTCATCCACCCTGTTACTAAGCACACAGAAAGCACAGGGACTTGTACTCAGACCAACTGAATACAAATTATCACATTGCCATATGCAACGTTCTTATAATACAGTTTTCTGAAGCACCGCAAGTTTTTGGTAAAAGTTGAAACCCAGAGATTCCACATAGGGATCTGCACAATTGCTCTAAATTTATTTCCACTTTCTAACTGCAGAAACTCTCACAGGAACTCACAAAAGGCACAGAGGCATGAACTACAGGAGTGATGCTATCCCCCCTGGTTTAGACTCTTCCCTGCTTTTTTTTCGCTTTTGTCCTTAACATGTGGTACCTCAACTTTCTAACTAACTAATCCTAAACGCTTTTCTCTTCAGATTTCTGGTTGTAATTCAGAGATGTTATGCAAAAAAAGCTGCAAGTTAAAAAATAAATTAATTATTTGATTACATTAGTGTCATTCAGATAATCTTGGTATCACAAACTTGTGCTTTGGGACACAAACGGAGAAAACTGAATCTTTAAGTGGCCTTAAAAGTATAATACCTCTGCATTCACCTCTGAATTTATCCTAATGTTTGTATTTTGACACCTTTTAATATAAACATTCCATTACAAACACAAAAAGCAATTTTAAAAAGTAAGTCTGATAGCAAGAGCTCCAGCACCAGATACAAGAACGATTTTCTCTGCTCTGAAAACACTGAAACGCCTCTGTAACACACTGAAAACAGTAAAGTGATGCCCTGCACCTGTGACTGGCCTAGATACATGGACACGATACTGAAGGGACTTGAGGTGTTTCTTTTGGAAAGAGGTAAAATCTGCAACACTGCAGGGAAAAAATTAGAACAGGAATCTAGCTCAACCTAATTGTATGATTAAAAAATTCATAGCTACTAAACTGGAGTTTCAGCTATTGCAAATTAACATGGTTACTGACTTCATTAGAATTTGCCTTATATCTTTAATCTATTATTACCAAGGGATCTTTAAAAAAAGTAATGGACCCCCACTTGGGAATGGGATCATAAATACTGCTATTTAACTTGATAAGCAAACCAAATTACTGCCAAAATAATCAAGCTTTGTGGTATTATTCCAGTCTGGATTGTGCATTTTTTTTGGCGCTAATGGAGACTACACTGTCAACTATGGAACATCCTCATACTGAAATTTGGGGAGCAAGTTGAGATCATAAAGGACAAGGCTGCAATATGTGATGGAGAAATACGTATTTCTGAGTGAGCATCACGATCAGCAAGAAATCCAGAATGAACATGCACTAGATAATTTCACTGCACTACTCATCTATCTTCCTCAGTTTTAAACTGACTACTTTAAAACAGCTCTGGAAGAAAAGTTGGATGGTGACAACTTGAAGATGTGTATACAAAGTCAACCAAGAGACATCCAATATGTCCCCAGAGATGGTATTTTATTCATCACTCATTCTGGGTCCCAACGGGATGGGAGTCTCATTAGCTCTGTATCACATCTTTCCAAAGTCATGTGATAAGCCACCTATCCCTCAGATGTGTCAAATGCAACATCAGCCTGTTGTGTGGGTGCCTGACATCATCAGCATCTGACCAACAGCCACCAATAAAATTCTTATTGTTACAGTCTGGAAAGAACAGGAAGGATGAAAAACAGTCTTAGAATAATTCAAATACTCTCAGAAAAATACAATGTATGCTGTGGCACAGAAAATGGCCTAAAGCTGTGCTTACTCCATATAGAAAGGGTATAGCAAAATTTATGCAAAATGATGGACAGGAGGATTCTTACTAATAGGCATGATGCTTAGTCAATCTTTCCTAACTCTGCTTCTAATATTCTCAATAGCTAAGATGATTCAGACACTATTTTGGGAGGCAAGGAGACAGACTGCTAGGGAGTCATCTGAGTCACTCCTACACTGATTACAGGTGGTGAATTTATTGACTTTATTAAGACATCACCCTGATATACTGAGTATATCACAACAGTTAGGCTTAGACTCAGTATACTAAGAAAAACAAAACCCCATCAGTTACTGTTTATCAGGAACTAATACCTTAAAAATGGCCAGGGTCAGACCTTTGATAAAGATGCTAACACATACAAAAAAATCACAAAAAAGCTGCTCAAGACATTTCTTTGGATTTCTAGTGTATTGATATTTATTGTCCTCAGAAATAAAATAACTAGGAAAAGCTGGCTTTGGAAGGGTAACAAATTAGCACCCTTGCTTAATACAAGCATGCTGCAGTATAAAAACTTTATAGGTTTATCAGTTTAAGCAGTCCTGAATAACTTTTTAGTTGCCATCGTCAAAGCATGAATACTGACATCAAGGTTCACCGTGTCAGAGGAAAACTACCCTTCCTATGTTCCCAGGGTTTTTAAAACATACCCTTCTGTACAGTGTTTTGTGTGCCTGAGTATATTGAAAACTAACATGTATTAGTTGAAACATAACCGTTTTCAACAGAACAAGAATTCAACAGAAGGACAGGTAACAATGAACAGCAAGCATCTTTTATTGCTACAGGATCCTTCCAGACTGTACTGTCCCTTCAGCTGCCAGCTGAACAGCCCTATGTACCTTTAAGGACAACAGGATTAATGAGCAATTTGACCACAATGACATAGCCTGACACTGCTCATGCATTGTTACAATCTGAAGAAGTCAGTGAACTGATTCTCTGCTCCGACACTCATTGACCTGTTAGGCTATTTCCAAAAAACATACTGGACTCTCACATGGAGTAACAGCCAGTAGTGTAAGGCAGAAGAAAGCACTCCCTCCTAGACATTTAACAACTTGATTACCATCAAGCAAAACAGCAACATGTTCTGAGAAACGCTGGCCATGCTTCCATTATGCAAAGGCTCTGAAGACCACAGAAGTAGTAAAACTGACACTGGCCAGGGACATCAGCATCCTTGAAATTTCTGGCAACTGAATAATAGATATTTAAGCTGATGAGCTGGAATAAAGTTAAGTTTTTTCACAGTGGCTGGTATGGGGCTGTGTTTTGGGTTTGTGCTGACCACAGTGTTGATAATGTAGAGATGTTGTTGCTGAGCAGAACTTACACAGAGCCATTTCTTCTTTGTGCACTTCCACACCGGCAAAGAGGGTGGAGGTGCACAGGAAATTGAGAGGAGACACAGCCAGGACTGGTGACCCAAAATGACCAAAGGGATATTCTGGACCATATGACATACTCACTATAAAAAGCTGGGGGGAAGAAGGAGGAAGGGAGGGACATTGAAAAGGATGGTATTTGTCTTCCCAAGTCACTGTTACGTGTGATGAAGCTCTGCTCTTGGGAATGGCTGAACACCTGCCTGCCCATGGAAAGCAGTGAATTAATTCCTAGTTTTACTTTGCTTGCATGCATGGCCTTCTGCTTCCTCTATTAAAGTTCTTTATCTCAACCCAAGATTTTCCAGCTTTTACCTTCCTGATTCTCTCCCCAGTCCTGCTGATGAGGAAGTGAGTGGCTGCATGGTAACTGGTTGCTGAAGTTAAACCACAGCAGCTGAGATTCATTCCCATTTAATCTTTTGTGCTTTTTTGAGCCACACAAGTTAGGAGTGCTGTTATCTGAGGTTTCCTGGTCTGTTTCCTGGCTGGCCCAGCAGGCCACTGAGAACATCCACAGGCCATCTTGCCATATGGGTGCATCTCATCACCCACTCACAACTAGGCTCTTGACTGAGGTATCTTGGTATGGTTTGGTGAGCGAGATGAACCCCCAAACTTAGATCCAAATGGTCTATAAACACTCATCTACTGCATCCCACCATACCACAAGACATCCTCCAAGAAGAAAATTATGTTTCAAATAGAAAAACAAAAGCCACAGAAACCATAGTTATTAGAAAAATTTCCAAACATCGGGAGACTGGCCTCTGATTACTGTAGCATTACCACAGTGCTAATTTTGGTGTAAAAACGTCTACAAGAAGAAGAAAATAAGAACAGACTCTTTAAAGTGGATATTCATTAGCATACAAATAACAGTTCATAATCCAGGGATTCATGGAAGAGTTAAAAAAAATGAAAAACATAGGCTACGATTTTCTGGCACTGGCTACATTACAAGAAACTGGAAAGTTTTCTAGGGAGTTGACCTTGTGGCAGTGACACAATGTAAGAATGGAATGGATATTGTTCAGAGTTTGAGTAATAAATTAGGTCATAGGAGACCAGTGAAAAGCTAGAGACTCAAATCCTGGAGTTGTGAGAGAGGAAAGGAGAAGAGTCACTGCTAGTGAATAGAAAGGATAAATGTTACTCTGCAGAGAACGTACAGCTGGAAATAAACACAAAGTTTCACCCCTCCTTGTGGGTCTTATAGCCTTAATAGATGCATAAATTGTTGCACAAGCTGTATAAACCTAAAACACAATCAGTGCTCTGCCTGGTCATGTCCAGTTCCAAGTAACTTAACCGTGCACCAAATTCCCCTGAGCTGTGTACAACCTCACTGAGAAGCTTCACACCACAAGGTTGTACCCAACCCTGTGTGCTGAAATATGTTAAAGTATGGAAAAAAACCTTTTCCCTCTTGTCACAACAGGCTTTGTTGTGACAAACATTATTGTTATTCAAACAGTAAATAAGAGAGATGCAATGAACACATGAACTGCAGAGAGGTAGTATTACAGCTTATGTTATGAAGCCGGTCTTCCCTGTTTCCAGCAGTTATTCCAGTTAAACCTATACCAGCAGTTTCCAAAGCAGGGTGTGCTCATCCCACACAGAGTGCCAGAAAATGTACTGGGATGCAGGAAAGAACTATGTTTTGTACCATTAATTAATAAAATGAATTTTCAAGAGTTCACTTAGTCTTTTTCTCATCCATTTTTACTTTCTATTTGGTCTGTGGTTTATAATGGACAAATAGATGATATAAACAGTAGTAGGTGTATATAATTCATAAATATATATATATTGGAGAGAGCGTTCAAAAATATTTTACTGATAGGAATGTGCAATCATAAAAGTTTGGAGACCATTGCCCTATGCATCCCATGGACAGAGGCAGTACCTCTCAGGGAGAAGACAAAGAACTCATTTCAAAATTATGAGATGAACAGTTGCTAAAAGTTCCCCTGAACTTGAAATATCTGAGTAATATCAAATACAAAAATTTGATTTAATATCTCGTCTTAACATTTTAAAATTAAACTGAGAATACAACCAAAAATGTGAAATTAACAAACTATTTGGATTAATAAAATAATAGATGAGAAATATTCTGTTTGGGTTATTAAAACTCAATCCTCTTCCTGTGCAATCAGAAAATACCCAATTTTCCTTCTTATTCATTGATTAGCATCCCTCAAAAAATGGCAAGAGATTAATGGAAAAAAGAGTTGACAGCTCCCTCCTACAGACTTCAACTTGATTCACATTCATAAATCCCTGGTTGAAAGTTCATGGTCCACCCTCTTAACAGGTTTTTATGTATATATAAAAAACTCACTGGATTTAAGTGTGTACATAACGAAGATAAAGTTCATGTTCCAAAAGAAAAATCCAGGAATCCCAGTGCCTCTACAAAATAGGACTCTCAATTATAGTGATACTCAAATCTAAGCGCTAATTACAGGTGAAATGGATAGATGAACACTACACAGACTACACAAAGATAAAAATTATCTGGAGCAGAACAAAAAACCAGAACAAGCAGCAGAAAGGCTGAATGGGGAAAGACTGTGATCAACAGAGCAGTGATAGCTGTTTGCTTCCTTCTGACTGTGCTAAGCCCAGAAGGGCACATTAAATACAAACCCATTCGCTAAGAAATCTATTAATGATAAGTGCCATATTTTAACATGTAGTGAGAATTTTCAGACTCTTCCTTTTGCACTTGCATAATTTAGAGGCAATTTCTTTTTTAAGCCAAAGTTAGCATATACTTGATCTTCAGTGAGGTATGTGCAAAGACATTTAGCTCAGCAGTAACATCGTTATAGCTGCACAAAGCAGTGTGTTTATATGAATATGCAACAATGTAATCATTCCAATAAATGCACTCTTAGTTCTCTTTTAACAGTACTTCAAGTCAGATGTACACAAACTAATCTCTGTAAATTAAAACCATATACAGTAAAATAAAGCATTTTAGCTTTGTGTTCTGTTTTACTTTAACTTTGAGGGAAACATACTCCACGTGTTTTTGACTGGCTGCAGGTGTGGATTTTGTACCATTTCCATTTGTGGTCTTTCCTATGACTGCACATCCAAAACTGTGTTCTTTGTAATAGACAGTTTGGGGAGTACTTTGAGAGCAGATGGACTTATGCTTCATGGTGATAGTCTGAAGTTTTTAAGACGAGCAAGGGAGTGGAAACAAGTTGCTAACAGACTTGTATGAGATCAACCTCATTAAATGACCTGATTGAACAATCCCTTTTCTGTAAATTAGCATCTGGCCTCTGATGGAATCTAAGGTAAAGATGTCAATTTTGAATAATTATTTTAAGATGATGAAGAAAGAGCTCACAGATGCTGTAAGTTTCATGGCAGAAACCAGAACTATTTGTTGATGACAAGTTCCGATAAATACATGGGGGAAAGAAATCATGCTTTTTGAACAGATGTGGATATCAAAACCAACAAAATCATTAAAATACAATTTTTCCTTGTAATTCAGGCACTGGAGGCCTATAATTGAAGATGCGTTTAAACCCTGAACTCTGCTCAGCCTTTAGAATGGTACACTTACATTACAGGATAGAATTGTAGTGCACTAGTATTTCAGATTAAAAAAGCCTATCCTATACTACCTGGACTATAAGTAGATTAATTTATTCTGCTGTCAGCTCAGATTTATTTATAGAACAAAGGGAGACTGGAAAAAAGAAATGTCTTTTGAATTGATGGCCATAATGGGATCCTCCCAAATAATTTTGCACTGGCTCTTCAGGCTAGGAATTACCTTCTTCCTGGTATCTTCCTTAAGGCAAAGAATAATTTATAATAATAGTCCCAGCATTATTTGTCATTATTTTACCTACTCATTTCACTGTCTGAGGAAAAATACTTGGCCTTCATTTTGCTACAGCTATTACAGTCTTTTTGCATGAATACTTCTAGTATAGTCATCATTTGTACAGATTAAATTTCAAATTACCAGATAAAGCAGTAGATAACTCCTAATGTCTTTCCCTTATTATTTTTTTCATGAGACACATATAGTGACAGACTCAACAGCTTCTCTGACTACTATTGATGAAATTTTATAAAGTTATCCTTTCAGTCAAGTTGTCCAAGAATTCTGAAATTTTTATGTGTCTATTAAAGGAAATAATATTTCATATGGCAGCAGAAAAAGCATAAAACAACAAAGCCTGACAAGGCACAAAATATAATTACTGCAAGAACAGTAGACACAAAGCTTTTAGCAAATAAGGCTACCAGAGACAGTAAAAGGACAAAAGTCATAATACTAAAGGAATAATAATGTTCTAGCATCACAACTGCTTCATATTTGCAAGTTCAAGCGCAAAACTCAAGAATATTTCAAAGTAACATGTCACTCTTACCCACAGAGAATATTTACTAAAAACAAACTGGGAATTATCATATGCTGTTCTTGAGCTAAGTAGTTATTCCAGAAATAAGCTTCTCTTCGATTAGGTTGTCTGATGGAACACAAAGTTGAAAATAAAAGCATTTAAAAAAATTAAAACAAAATCACTTTTCACTTATGCTGCCATGCCAAAAGAAATTTTTTAAATCTCTGCATGACATGTGTTAGCAGTTTTTACATCCTCCACATGTTTATCTGCTACATCTCAGATGAAGCCACAGGAAGAGTGTTTTGCTGGGGCAGAGTTACTTAGTTCATACATGATGAGTTACCTACACAGGCTGACATCATTCATCAAATAGCAACCACCACTTCAACATAGAAAAGAAAGAGTCTTTTCTAACATGTTACCTTTCTAGCAACTCTTACTAAACCCCGCAAAACAAGAGAGTAAAACGTAATGGGTAAAAAACCAAACAGTGCGCACCTCACAAGATGCCAGAAGAGATTGTGACTGTAAATTCTCACAAATCCACACAAACACTTTCATCCAAAAGATGCTGGTCTTTTATAATCCTTTACATGTCATCAAATTAGCTTTCCAATACTATTTAAAATATGCCTTTTCACCAAAAAGATACTAGAAAATCCTCCTCAAATATCAGGCTTACAGTTCCTCTTCAGAGTAGTAGGACATGTGCAGTAAGTATCATATAGAGCAAAGAACTGACAACTTTAATACCAAATGGTAGCAAGAAAACAATCATTTCTCTTGGACTTTCTGTCATATGTATACTACAGATAAAGGCAGCTGGCTGGCTTGCCAACAGGCAGCCTTGCTTGCAAGTAATTGCCACTTTTAATCAACACTACTCTCTGATAATGACTGAAGTGCTTGAATAAAAAACAATGCTAACTCCTACAACACTAGCTGTAATTCATGATCACATAGGTCTGAATAAAATCCAGGAATTCTGTCAACATTTTGTGAAATAACTGCTTTAAGTTTTCACAATTCGAAAAAATTATGCTTCCTAAACTCTTTCCTAGATAGGAAATTCTGTTAGAAAAATAATTACATAGTGGGTCTTCTTCCTAAATTTCTTTTGAATAACCTATTGTTTTAAAATAAATCGGTCAAATTTTCTTTCACTGCTTTCAACAGAAGACCAAATAAAATTTGAGCAAAATGCTTCTGCTGCTTCTTGGAAATTTCAGTCTATATGTAATTGGAAACTTCTGGACAACCTCAATTATCTAAAAACATTTACACAGAGTCAACACAGTAAAGCTGGAAAATTTTTTGATAGAAAATTCCAATAGGAAAAGTGCCAAAATTCAAGAGGCAACATAATTTGAGAATTATTGCAATAGAGTACAGAACAGGTCACTGTGATCCATGATGAAAGTTTTAGAATTTATAATTAAATATGAAGGACCAGATACAATTTCACTTAAGACACAATGTTCACCTGGAGAAGGCTTCAAGATGACCTCACAGCAGCCTTCCAGCATCTAAAGGGGGCCTACAAGAGAGCTGGTGGTGGACTTTTTACACGGGCATGGACAGGACAAGGGGGAGTAGCTTTAAACTGAAAGAGGGTAGATGTAGATTAGATAGGGGAAGAAATTCTTTACTGTGAGGGTGGTGAGGTGCAGGCACAGGTTGCACAGAGAAGCTGTGGATGCCCCATCCCTGGAATTGCCCAAGGCCAGGTTGGATGGGGCTTTGGGCAACCTGGTCCAGTGGAAGAGTCCCTACCCATGGCTGAGGGTTGGAACTCTGAGATTTTAAAGGTTTCTTCTAACCCAAATCCTTCTATCATTTTATGATTCTGTTTCCTTATTTGACATAGATACTGCCAAGTGCTCAGACACAAAATTTTTACAGAAAGATGCATTTTTACTCACAAGCATGCAACATTGACTTCTTGTTTTTAACAGTTTGAATGAACCAATTTAAATGAGATGCAGGGCTGCAAATGAACAGTGAATATGAACCTAACTATTAAATGACTGCATCCTTTACTGTCATTCACGTTCAATGAATGAAGCACAGATCCCTTGGGGAAAACCAGAATGTAAATCCATAATTAAATATATGAACACAACAGTGGGAAAAAAAAAAACCAACATGAAAATATTAATTTGGACATTTACTAATTCCTTATTGCTTCATTTTACAGTTACAAATTAGTCATTGTCCTCCCACTCCTTACAGGAAGAGAATTCATTTCAAAATTGGAATGTGGAATAATTTTGAGTAGAAACAGGACACCTCACTGACTAACTTCAACACTGAAAGAGACAGAAACCTCATGTGCTACTCTATTCCCATCCTTTCCTATGCACATATATCGACCCCATTTTACAAGCCTCAGTAGATATATCAGGACTGAAATACCATATAAATTGCACATGCATCAATCCAATAAAATAATAAGATTCATTTATGCAGCAGAAGTTTCCACTCAGATTAAATGCTTTCATTCTCCAAGCCAATGAAATATTGGAGGTTGGTTAGTTTAACTGCAACATATCCCATTCACAAAATGAAATTGCAAAAAACCCCAAAGTTTCACTGAAGCAGCCTGGCAATCAAAGAGGTCCTTCCTTTTAAATACCAAGCTTTCAGCACCTTAAATTGCAGTGCTAGGAACTATTCTTCACCACAGAAAAAAATCTCAGCTACCTGAAAAGCAGCATTCCCCCCAATCTAACCCTTGTTGTGGGTTTTTGTTTTTAATGGCTTATCCATATTGTATAAAATTTACAGGAAACAGGATATGGTCCTTGCCTGGGCTCACTGCTACCAAGCTTCAGCTGAATTGACAAACTGAGCCCATTTTAAGAATCTGAAATAATCCATGACAAAGCTTGAGTAGCTGTAGAATTGCAACTGATTCTCTCTGAAAATGCAGTGTTTAAAAAGTTCAGCACAAAGCTGAAAAGAAACAGAAATTTTACTCTGGCTCATTATTAGAAATAATTTATTATTAAGAAACAAGCAAACTGATGTCTAATTAATCTGTCATCCAAAACCCCAAATTTAGTCTTGTGTACTAGAATGCTGCTCCTGCTGCAGAAATGCATTTAAAACTTCTCCAAATAGGGCATGTGACTATTTTCTCTGGTTTTAGGAAAAACAAATATTTTTTAAAAAACATACTGGAAAAAGTACTGTTCACTGCTTTAAATATGTATTTCCTGACATGACATTCTGTTTCATGGTTGCATTTTTAAATACCAAGTCATCTAAATAAGAATTTCCACACATTTTGGATTAACAGTAAGTAAAGAAGTTTAGAACAGGGACTTCAAAGCAAAAAGCACAAGTTAAACATAATTCAGCTGTTAAAAAAATCACAAAAGTTAATGATATTGGAAGACACAAATTACTTCTGCTTTATGTGTCAGAAGACATCAGGACAAGCCTAAGCTAGTGAGAGGCACTAGTTAGAGAACAGATATGAAAAATTATTTCAGTAGCATATATTTTAAACTCTGATCCAAAAGCTCCTCAAAGCTATGACTGGTGAAAGAATTCAGTCTACAAGGTATAGGATTTCTCTTCTCTAGTTATTAAATAGTTCATGCAGCATTTTTATTTTTAATTGGAGAGCCTGTAAGTGCTAGTTCAGACCTTATTCTTCCGTGGAAATAACAATACCTAGAGCTGCACTAAATACTCTTTGTCTTTTAAATGCAGTAGGCAAGATAACTAACAGGCAGGTTAAAAATCCTTATCCATGTGTAGCAACTTGCTTTTATACATTTTTCAATAGAATACTCCCTTATCTTTCCATCAAATACTATTATAGGCTGCTTTTGTTGAATGTTTCTAGCAGCCCATTGCACCTAGTGCATCAGAGCTGCGTGGCCTGAGGCCAGGAAGGAAGGTGTGGAACACGTCTTCACAGGTTAATTTCCACTCTCCAAGTTTTCAAGTATTTGAGAGAAGGTCATGTTACAGCACAGATTTACATAGCAGACAAATTACATGACTGCCTGTTCTCAGCATTTCATAACTTCAATAGAAAAATTAGGTCAAATGAAAAGGGGGGAAGAATAACCCTATCCTTTCATGCTAGTCAGAAAATGAAACAAAAAACTTACTTAGCTGGGGTTCTTGCCAAAATATTGGTAAAAATCTGCATTGGCAGTAAACACAAATTAAAAGTGTAAGATTTACCATTCCTTTACAAAATCCCTTTTTTTTTCCTGGTGCCTCCACAGGCAAACCCCAAAATTTGCTCTATTCTTGTTTTAAAACACTGGCTTTACTATTAGTCTGCATACACATTTTTACAAACATGCATATTACAAGGGAATGAGTTAGTAACTTCAAGGGCTTTCCCCCACAGCCTGACACTCTAGTAGGAGTGCTAAAAGAGGGAACTGCTCTTTGTATCATCTGTTCAGAAGAACAGTAATTTCAGACAGCTTTCCCCCCTACCCTCAGAGCATGTAATACACTGCACTTGAAAAACGGCAATACTGGCCAGCCTCAGCACTGCCTGAACTCTATGTTTATTCTAGACAGAGACTAAAATTACAGTGTTCATATTTGGCATTCTTTGACTAGAAATTTACAAACTAATTTTTTTTTTTTCCCAGAAAACAATGCTATGATATTTTCAGGATAACTTAAAAATTACTTTCCAAGAGCAGTTCAGGGTATCATAATGTGAAATGACAAATTTAAAGTGTTTAGGTATGTACCCATACATCTGTATATCTTAACTTACAAGGTAAATACTTGCACACAAATGCCTATTTAGTATACAGTTAAAATATGCTAATCATAGGTAGATTTCAGGATTTCTTTCAACAGAGTCAAAAAGTTGCAGGGTTTAGTCTGGCATACTGTTGATACTCTTACTGAGCAAGCAGAAAGAATAAACATTAACAAAGAAATTACTGGCTTCAATAACTTTAATTAGGCTTAACAGTATTTCAGTTTCTTAAAAAGCCAAATATGGAATCTGACTTAATTTCAGCAGTATGAAAAGCTTTAAGCTGATGCATATTTTAAAAGGATTGTAGTTTTAAGGAACTGTGAAAAAATTTTTGAAGACAGAGTCATGGTTAGCTGTTCACTAAGTTTTATTTGCATTTGATACATATTAAACAAGCAAAAAAGAGGAAACACAACTTTTTGTGTAATCTGTCATTTTCCCTATTTACTAACACAAACTCTGAGGGAGGAATTTTACCGAATGATTCAGTTTAGCATGTTGCATCCCTGCAGCTCAAAATTCAGATGAAAAATATGAGAGCTTTTTTTCTCTGACACAAAAGGAACTTTTGGGAACAATTCTGAAGGACACCAGAAAGCTTGTCTAGCATACAATGGTTCCTACTCAGCACAGCCCTCCAAACAAAGAGTAACAGATGCACAACTGGTATTAATAACAAAACATCTCCTCCCTCTGTTAGTCAAGAGAGGACAGCTAAGGACAAACACAGTTTCAGGGTACTTACCTACTCGGAAGTTAGTGGCTGTCAGAGTGTCAGCAGCATGGCCGTTCTCACTGATGAGGGTGGTTGTATTTCCCTTCTCACAGTTGTTCTGACAGTTGCCTTTGGTACAAGTTACTTTACAAATGCTGGGTGTAAAGACCACCTTGATGCGACCAGTGTGATTTCCCACTGTCATCGGAGGCAAAGAAAAAAAGAAAAATAAACAGATCACTTTGGTATCCATTGATTTCCTTCAAAAAGTTTTTGGGATAAAAAAAAAAAAGGTGCGGGGGGGGGAAGGCGACAGGTCTACAGGAGGAGGGCAGTCTGCAGTGCTCTCTCATAGATCTCCAGTGGTGTCTCTGAAACAGGAGTAGGAAGCTTAGCAAACAGAACTCCGGGATCCGCTCCAAAACCACATTTAAAGTCAAGTCACTGGAGTGGGATTAGTAATCACAATGCTGCACTTTATTCACAGGCAGACAAAGAGCAATACCAAGGGCATGACAGCTTAAATAGCCAACCCTGACAGGCAGATGTAATGTAAAGAGGCTGGCTGTGCACCTAGAGGTGAATAAACTCTTGTGTACTCCTACATACTTTTCCTGTTTCTGCGCTTATTAAGTCACTATTTGTAGCTCGACCCCTGGAAACGTTTTAGGCATGCGGCATGTCTGAAAACATCTGTCTCAAATCTCCTGGCACCCCAGCCTGAAGTGGTCAAACCTTGTGACGCAGCTGCCTGGACCCATTTTTTCTTCACAGTTTTTTGGCACTATTTTTCCACAAGAATTTACATACTATAGACTGAGATCTACTGTCAGCCTTTGTTTTAGTAATAAATAGCTCAGAGAAAAGAGTGAGGAAGTACCAGTGATTTAAAATACTGAGATCAAAGATAAAAAATGGCTAGATTCTCTTTTTTTTATATACTTCCCTGGAGTAATTTTTAAAAACTTGAATGTAATAAAGACTGCACAAGCACTAATTTGCAGTTAAGCTAGTTATAAGAATTTCTTGTTACAGAATTATATTTAAAACCAGATATATTTGATTCTATATCTAACAGCTGAAGACAAAAACTATATTAAAACTAATTATTAGGAAAAATGAGGAAAAGAACAGATTCCATTTGTAATTATTTAAAAAGAAAACATTTTGTCCTCTGCATACTACTAATAAATTCAGCAAGTTCTTGAAAATACATCACAGCATCTTCGTGGAAACTATTAATAAATACTTTCGTATCAAACCTAACAATGCCAAGAAATGACGCATAGAAAAAGAAGAATCTCCTTCCTTCTCCTGACATAGAAATAAAAAAGCTGCTGGATAGTTGCCTAACCTAGATCATTAAATACCCTCCAGACAGTTTTTTAAAAATATCCAGAAAATCTTAAAAATCATCCCATTTCGAAAGAATATAAAGCCTTCTTATTTCTGGCTCTTCATAAACAAATAAATTTAAGCAATTGTGTTGATTTGTTTTGTCTACAGTAAAGACATTGCTCTACTTTAACAGCAGCTGTAGTACAGATGCTCCTACCTTTTTCTCCCTAAACAATACTTACAAAAGGAAGAGCCCTGACAGATACAAGATTAAAATATTTCCATCAAAGGCTAATATTTACAAGACATCTTGGATTCTAGGAAGCTATCTATTTCTAAAAAAAATGAATACAACTTAACCAATAAACAGATATAAGTGACCTGTGAACTGCTGAGGGTAGAACTTTTAAGCTTTGCGTTTTTAAAGCATAGCTTCACAAGCAATACTGCCATCTTTGTATTTTACTTGCATAGTTTCATATATATATTTTCCTAGAAAACAGTCCATTTTAGATCCTATATTTTTAGATGTTTTCACAATATTTTTCCTTTAGGATGTGATCTAATTAAAAAAACAGGGTTGGTTGAGTCACAAAAGTCAGTCCTGCCTACACTGTAGAAACCAGTATTGGGGAACCCAGACAAGCTTTCTGGCTTAGCTAAAAAAAAAATTTAAAAAAAAAAAAATTTTGGCTTTGTCAGTGTTGGAAGGGCAGAAAATGCAGAGCTTAGTATGTTACGGAGTTCACAGTGCAAATACTGAAATTAAATGGAGGTCACATGGTTTGCGTTGCTATGGCATTGGGACAGAACACAGAAGAAAAGTGGAGGCCATGCAGTCTGATTCTTCGACTTGACACACAGAGATGTTCTGTACAAACCAAGTACACCTCCTACCAAGAAATATTCTGTATGATGTGTCCACAAAGAACAGAAAGTTCGACCACAGTCCCACCACAGCACCTGGCACAATCATGGTTAATGAGTTATAAGAAGCACTGCCCTTTTCTGTCTACCCAGGAGATGAGAATTGCACATGAAATTGTGCAGATTTGTTGTCCTCACCCCCTGAGATGGGACACCTTTCACTAAGTCTTGTCCCCTCAGCTCTGCTGAATGTTGACATGGGACATGAAGCCCATGAATACAGCAGCACTGGCAGTGTTACATGTACTTACTCTGCAGTTAATGCATTTGGCACCAGCAATACAGAAGAAACACCCACCCATATGTGTTGCATTCAATAAAATATGCTATTTGTGAACCCAGGTGGCTCTTTTGAATACAACCCAGCTTAAAAGTGCAATACATTGTTTGCACACCCAGTGTCAGGCCCACAGTTATGTTTTTGAAGTAGTCTTGAGCATAGTGTTCACAACAACAAAAATTCTAAAATAATTTTTATCACATAGTTTAGATTTCAGCTGAAAATCATGGAGCACAATTATTTTAGTAAAAGAGATGCCTTAGAATGAGACACAACAGAAATTGTATAATTTGCTTTTCAATGCTTTTCGATGAGAAAATATTAGTATCTAAGTTTGGGACTAAAAGCAGTCAAACAGTACTTTCAAAAACACAGATCAATCCCTAAAGAGCATCCCTGACACAATATTTAAATGGACTTTTTCAGGAACAAGTCTTAAAAACAACATGATGGAATCCCTAACCCCTACAAATATTCAAATTATCCAGCACAGTTTTTCATAGAATATTCTGAGTTACGAAGACAGAGTCCAACTCCTGGTCCTGCACAGGACCAACCCAAGAGTCACACTATGGGCCCTCAGAGCATTATCCAAGCACTTCTTGAATTCTGTCAGGCTGGTGCTGTGACCACTTCCCTGGGGAGCTGTTCCAGTGTCCAACAACCCTCTCGGTGAAGAACCTTTTCCTGATATCCAATCTAAACCTCCCCTGACACAGCTTCAGGCCATTCCATCAGGTCCTGCCACTGTCACCACAGAGCAGAGATCAGTGCCTGACCCTCCTCTTCTTCACATGAGGAAGCTGTAACTGCACTGAGGTCTCCCCTCAGTCTCCTTTTTTCGGGGCTGAACAGACCAAGTGACCTCAGCTGCTCCCCTTACGGCTTCTTCTCAAGGCCTTTCCTGTCTTCATGGCCCTTCTTTGGACACTGTTCAATTGCTTTATAGGTTACTTATACAGCGGCACCCAAAACTGTGTTGAAGAGCACGAACCCTAAATTGCAGCCCCTATAGACACGCACTAGTCACCAGTCACCAGCCTGATGCAATCCCATTTACTACAGCCCTTTGTGCTTGACCTGTTAGCTGGTTGGTCAACCATCACATGATGTGCTTATCTAGCTGTATGCTGGTTATTTTGTTATAAAGTAAACACTTAGATATTCCTGGTTTGGTAGTTGCAAAGAGACAGAAATAAGACACCTTCATATTCTTTAGACATGGGACAATTTTCCACATCTTCCTTAGATTTGTGAAAACTATAAAAACACTTAGTTTGTTTTCCCTCCCTTGTAGGCCACAGCTTTTAACTTCAATTCTTTTGAAGACATCTAGGATGGATATAAAGCTAATCATGGCCTCTGAGCTAAAAACTGATCAGTGTTTGAGGAGGTGATTCAAGACAGAGATGTTACTATCTTTTCTGCAGTTTCAGAGAAGAAAACAGTTCTATCCTCCCAGATTCTGAGACTTAGGGATCTTCACAGTGAGCTTAATATATGGAGATTCAATTTGAGAGAAAAAGACCACAAGCTCTTCTCCTGAAAGGAAGCTTTTAGCAGAAACTTCAGGTTTAGACTCTTTGACTCTTTTTGCCTCCTCTTCTCCAAAAAGAAAAAATCATTCCTAAACAAGTAACTATTCTTCAATACCTCTTAGCTGATTTTGCTAAACCCCACAATTCTTTGCTAAGAAAGGACCAGTACTGCTACAGCCTTGACCTGTTTTGACTTCGGACTAGGTCATATTAAAGGACAGTATATTTTTAAGGAAGCATACAGAGTATTTTCTTCTAACTCCAGAACCTCTGATGATGATGCCACTGTGACATAGGCATGACAAAATCTGCAACTTAGATTACCTCAAATCCATTTTTGGAAAAAAAATTAATAGTGCTACAACACCACACCTGGAATTATATAAATATACACACAGAAGTATATCAAACTACTCTAAACCAATTTTAAACATGTGGAAATGAAACACCTCACTACGCTTCTAAATATACCCGCAGACTGATGAAATACAAATATGAGACCAGATAAACAAACGAGCCTAATGAAAAGAACCAAAAGGAGAAGATGCAAACACCAAATAAATAGCAAAGTTACTGAAAAAAAACCCCAGCCAAACTAGAGATAAACTCAGATTGTTGTTTAAATAAAGACAGGACAATCAAAATGAATAATAATGAATAAAGCTTCATCCCTCAGCTAGACAGCAACCTCACAATGAGATTCAGCCAACAGCGCCATCATCCTGCCTCCAAGTCCAGACTCATTTATACTTAAGAATTCTGTGATACATTTGTCAAAAGGGATCAGTGGAAGAATGTATCCATAATTTCCAAGATCTGTAAAACTCTTGAGCCAGATCAAAAAAACAGAAAGATGTCTGGGTAAAGTGATGAGATTTTAGTTGAAAGCTGGCACCGTATGTATGTGATTTTTTTTCCATCTCTGTAAATCACTATGATATAATATCATGAACACAGCAAACTCCTGCTGTGATAAATTTATGATTTAGCAACAACTGCAGGAGAAATGGAAAATATAAGCAAAAGGATTTCTTAATAGAACCCTTTCTGCCCCCACTACCCATTATGACTTTTTTTTTTCCCCTGCATTAGCAAAAAAGGTGAAGTAGTTAAGACAGGGCAAGTGGCATGTTTTATGTCCAGGTGGTCACAATAGCTTACAAAGCCATGCCTGGAAAGAATTGTAAAAGGGGAAGGATTCCTCCTCAACCTCTAGACTCGCTGTGTAATGCAACTCAGACTTTGTTTCTTCCTTAGAAGAATGTCTATAAACACTTCTTTTCCTTGGGTTTATGGCTGCTCTCACAGCTCCAGCATTCTGACAGTTATTCAACAGCTGTAGTGGAGCTCAGATGATTTGTGGTAGGTCCCTGTTTTGCATAAAGACAATGGTCTAGCAACACTAGTGAAAGCAGGACTGGTATTCAGTTAAATAGATAACTACATAGGTGAAGGAGGAAAAGAGAATAAAATATTTTCAAGTGCCAAAAAACATTGATGTTATTTGTGTGACCGTTTTGTGCTTCACAGTGATTTAATCAAAAGGATTCACAATAAAAAAATTAAAAATCACAAGCAGTGGCTTCCACCAGCTGAGTACACAGTATAGTTTATGCACACATCTCCCATATTCCTTGCACACCAATTTTCTAAAACTATTTTAAGAGGCCAGTTGGGGGGGGTGTGGGGGGGTGGTGTTGTTCTCATTGGGGTTTTTTTTTGTTTGTTTTTTTAAATGCCTTCACTTAAGACAAATATCCTGAGGCAAATCTCCTAAGGAAACAGGAATAGCAGAACTATAGACATTCCATCAGTGCCATCCATATAGTACCTCCAGTAATGATATACACTACTCTCTTTTCATGACAATCTACTTCTGCACTGATCCCTGTACGCTTTCATATGTTTATCTATGCAGTGTGTCATCAGATCTGAAGATTCTACTTTAAAATTACATTCTCTTCCCAATAAGAATAGATTATCTCAGGCTATTTCATATTTTCAAATTATAACCATGATGCATGAGGAAAGTATTTAAAATTAAATCTCCTAAAATCAAACCCAAATAGTTCTTAAACAGCTAATAGATTCAACATTTTAAGTTCTCATATGACCAACACCCTCTTTTTTCTTAGCTAAATGCTGACCAAAAAAAAAAAAACAAACAGAAAAAGAAAGAATAAAAAAGAGAAAGAAGCAGAAGAAAATTACTTATTTCCTAAAAAAATTTATCTCCCAATTATTTTGTCAGTCTGCCTGGTTTAGGCCTTACACTAGATATGATTTTGTTTAGCTAAAAGGAAATAGTATAAAAATCAATACAAGTAAGATACTTAAGCTCTTAGAGCTATTGTCAAATGACCGTTTCACACTTTTGACAATATATAAGAAAGTTCTGTCTTGTCACCACTTAGTCATCAATTTAAAACAAAAGAAAAAAAACCCCCAACCAATCAACAAAAGCCTAGTTCCCAAAGATCAGAACAAGTTGAACTTAGCTGTCATACAGATTAGAAATAGCATCATCTAGAAGATTTATAATGCTAGGAGCTACAGAAGCAAAACAAACAAAAAACAGAAAAAAAAAAAAAAAAAAAGAAAACAAAAAGGAGAGATAAAGACACACTAGACTGACATACAGACCAGAGGCAGATCTTCCCTAAATTTTTGATTACACATTGAGAGAAATACAGGTTTTAAAAGGCACAGAAAGGGCTGGAGGAGATTCTGAGAGTTCACTTAATCTCCCCTACCTTCATTTTCCCAGGATAAAACAGAACATTAAGCAAAGGCTTTGTACAGACTATCCCCAAACCCCTTCTATTATGCAGATTCCACAGCCTCTCCAAAGAATATTCCAGCACTTCAGCCGCTCTTATTTATAAAGGCATTTCTAATACCTAACCCACATTTCTCCTGGAGCAACTCAAGCAAAATATTGCCCTGCTTTATCTACAGCAAACTTTGACAAAACATTATTCCTCTGTGGATCATTTTCTAACATGCTTGAAGACCAGTGCCATCGATCTTCCTCAGTCTCATTTTGACCAGACCTAAACCATGTAAACATTCAGTCTAATAGCCTGTATTTTGCAGATCTCCATCTTTTTTGTTTTGCTTTTGACACCAGTCACTTTGTCCTCATCCTTCTTCACAAACCCTGTCTAAAACCACACTATACTGCACTTGAGGTCTGATCACCTGAGGTCTGATCCCAAATGGTGGGGAGAACAGCAGAATTACTTGATAGAAGCATTCTATGTAAAGCTGTATGATTTAAATTTATTTTTCTCTCCCTATAGTGCACTAACTAATACTTCATACCCAGAGAACCAATCTGCAGGCTAGTCCAAAGGGGGCAAATATCTCCCAAATCCCTTTCTGGTCTATTGATACAGGTATCATCTCAGTAAAACAAATATAGAACATCCCTTGCACAACTTCAGCAGGACTGAACTCAACCCTTACTCTGCTCTGAGCACAGGAGTAAAATCTCTTGCATTCAAACCTCACCCATCTAAAAATCATGCAGAATATAAGTCTTATTCTTTCTGTAACAGTCACAAGCACAAACAAGTCTGAAAACTACATGGATTAAATAAAGGCAAGGCACAGCTGTTAAGTAATTTGATTTTTGGCTTCAATATTCAATGCCTACCTTTGCTCTTTCCAGAAACTTGGTTACAGTTCCCTAGTACACATCACAGCCAGTTCTCTTTACACAAGCATTGGGAGAAATTAGCCATGTCAATGAAATTTAAAAAAAGATGATCCAGACTTATTTCACCCAAGATCCAATGCCTTCTCTAATGCTTAAAAGTACACCCCCAGCTCTGCATGAGGTGAGGTGTATGTGTGCACATCCACCCAGTTGAACATTTTGAGCAAGATGACAGTATGGCAAGCTGTACTTGATTTAACATGTCTAGACAGCTGTAGAAACACTTTATTGAAACATAATTAGTTTAGCACTCCTACTTTTTGTTATTTCTGTACTTCATATTTTTGCAGCATTTGTATCATATTACATGTATTTCGTTACTTAACACAGCTTAACCTTGGATATTTCACTAATATCTAAAACTAAATTAGCAAACTAAAAGGCTTCCAAAAAAGCAAAACACAATCCAACTACCTAACACGACAGTAATTGAAGAGGGATATGCACTGGTATTTTTTTTGCCATTCTTATTGCCGCTATTGCTATTACACACACTTCTCTAGATACCTGTTTCTGATTAGCCATGTTACTACATCTTCACACCACTTCCTCCTTCTGTCTTGCTCAGAAGCTCCTACCACAAACTTCCCCTTCAGTCAGAACTGAGCTCTCAGATTTCCTGCTTCTATCACACCCTTGTTTCTCTACTCTCTTTCTAAGCCCTGCTTGCTTCTTCAGCATGCTTGATGAACAGGAAAAGAAATCACCCAGAAAATTTGAAGCTTTCAGGAACAAAGAAGGTAACTGAAAAGAAAATAACTGGAAAAGTCTTTTTTCTTCCTGACTATCATAGAAATACAATCTCTTCCTTGTTCCCTGTCAAAGAATAGAACAGAGAATCCCACTGTCTTGCTCATCACCACCTCCACTACTCTCCAAAATACACTAAAATTTTTAGTAGTCTATTCTAGGAGAGGCAAATAACCCACTCCCCAATTATCTTAATCTCAGTTTAAAATAGAGATGTGAACAGTGTAGTGTTTGAAGTCATTTACTACAGCAACACTTGTTTCATACAAGTAGGTTTCCTCTATTAATTTTGAAAAATTCCAAAAAGCTCTCCACTTTCTGCAACACAGATTTTTTGGTGCTTTCTATGGATGGCTTCACTTAAAAGTACCAAAGGAGCATATGCAGGCACAAGTGCTGAGATTGTTTAGATAGACCTAACTGTGTTTACATGCCACAAGCCCTTTGCTGATAAATTCTCTCACTGACACAGCCTTTTTCGAGCAAGAGAGGAATTCACAGAAATTACATTCAATTTTGTCCTGTGGAAAGCCATAATATACAAATCACGCATAGATTTGAAATCTGAGATCTGTACTAGCAGGTATTATGAATAACCTTTTATCTTCCTTGTCTTTTTTACCGCCACAAAGATTCGTTATATACAATCCTCAGGTAATGAACATCCTACCTTAAACTACAGCCATTCTCTCTGGTAATGAAAAATGTAACTATCATTTTCCTTCACACAGCTGAGAGTGATCCAGAAAAAGGTATGAACCCAAATAAATTAGCAAATTCGGTGTGGTTTGATGTCTGATGGAATGGCCTCAACTAATTTCAATAAACTCACTGCGCAATAATTCTTTTAATCTGTACTGCATGTATTTGGTTTAAATAAATTAAATCCAAATTAGATCCACAATTGGTTCAGATGATAAAGAGCTAAATTTTAGCCTCGAGTTATACTGCTTATCAGTCCTAGGTCTCTTTTCCAAGGGATGAGAGAAATTAATTGCATGGAGCAAGCAGCACATTGAACAGGAGTGTGCCCAACCCATGCAAAAGTAAATGCTGATGACCTAAGACTCCTTAGTTCAAATCCTTAGTTCAGGATTGCTTAATTTAAGGCTTAGATATTTTTCTTTGAAGAACTATGTGACTTCACTACAGCTGGATTCCAGACACCACTATGACTGCTACAGGAATCCTTGGGGAGCTTAATCCTGCAAGAGAGTTCAGCTGACTTTACTTCTAAGGATAGGCAGGCAGTCAAGTGCCTCAGCTGCAATTTCAAATATGAATTACACAAAATATAATCACCCAGATGGCCTGTCTTTCCCAGACTGAAGGACTTGTCCTGAAACAGAACTTCAAGCTCTTCAAGAGTCTCATGCTTGAGCTCAGTTCACATCAGTGCTTCAGGTTTGGGGCTGGATACTACTCCAGCTGTAAGCACAGCGTTCAGGTGAACAAGCCTTTTTTTTAAGCTTACATTCAAATTATCCAGCTGCTTAGGGTACCTAAGCATATCTGGACTCAGAAGGCTTTCACTTGAGTGATATGGTAACAAAGGCCCAAAAGACACATTTAGACACAGACATACATCTAAGGAACAAAGTTATTCTACACAATCCTCATCTCAGCTATAATGAAGCAGAGGTAACTTCACAGTTCACCACGTGAAATTTTCCACTGACAGAAGCTGCACACACTACTAATGAAGCCAACACCTTTACACAAAAACTTACAGCCATACAGGGGCTTTAGTATTACCAGCTAAATACAATGCCACTGTCCACTTCATCAACAGGACTCTTTCACAAGAAGGTCTAAATTTGGTCTTTATACACTGGGATTGAGACTCATTCCCACCTGAAATTATGTACTCATCTGAAATCATACCTTTTGCTATTATTTAGGCTTCTTTAACAATAATAATACAAATATTAGACAACAGACAAGTCTTAAGTTGGAAGAGCATTACTTCTTAAAAAAATAAATTCTTGAGATAGTTTCCCCCTCCCAACACATACAACTCCCTCAAATGAGAAAAAAGTCTAAATTTCAAGAGTCAATGTTTATAAATTCTAGGAAGAATAGGCAATTAAATTGAGTATTACCTTACTAAAGTATATCCACTTGACATTTCATTTCCTGAAAGTAAAGAACCAAAAAGCACTAAGGAAATCAACAAACTGTAAACAGTGACAAAGGACAGGACATCATGGAATTAAGTTATAAATGAATACAACCGCCTCTGCATGCTGAATCACCATTAAAAATCTTCTCTCTCAGCAGCACATAAGCCAAGATCTTTTTTTCCCCTAATTTTCTGTAGAGGGAAAGAATGACAACAGACAGAAGGATGTCACTGATTCTGAAATCTCAGATTCACAGCATATGAACCCCTTTGCAGTAATTTTTTTGTCAACATTTTGTTCATTCCTTTTGGCATAGGCAATGGCACTGACAGAAGAGCACTTTCACATCTCCTATGAAGAAAACCAGACTCAGCTACTGCAACAATCAGAATCAATTCTTGATATCAAAGACTAGTATCACAGCAACTCTGGAGTTAGCCAGGCTAAGGGACTTTTAATGTTTAATTGTGTGGGTTCAATAGGTCTCTATATCCACATAAATTAACATTTTTAAACATCATAAAGTCTTTCCCCTACAGATTTTTCTGGAAAGCCTTTTCTTTTCTTCTTGAGAAATTTTTGGTTTTGGAGCCAATACTCTTTCATCGCAGAAGTTGAGATGCATTTGTCTCAGTCTGTTTTCCCCCAGCAATTACATGCTTTGAATTGATTTTAATTCTGTTTGCCAGATCATCATTTTTTTTTTCCAACATTCTTCCTCATTCTGTTGTATATCAGTCTCTGTTTCCATATTTTAAAGCATAGAGATGAGAATTCATTTTTGGGTGAATGCAGCATCTAAAATAGCTTCTATAAAAGCACCAGCAGCCTTTGCCTGTCAGGCAGACATTTATTTTCTGGTGAGCTCAGGGCCATAATATCTTTTCAGATTCCAAAGAGAAAAATACGTATACAAAACAAAGTATGTTTTGGGGGGGGGTGCTGATTTTCTGGCCTCCTCAATTGTGAGCCCTTTATGGACACACAAACAACTAAAAAGACAGCTTAGTAAGGGTATTGTTAGAATGCCTACAGCAACAGTATGTGGAGTGGAACGTTTGTATTTACACAGAGCAATTCTGTCTCCAAGGTTTTCAAAGAACTCCAGGCTTTTATAATTACTAAATAAACTGCATTCATTTGTTAGTTATTTTTTCACAATTTTCACTCTATTTTTTGAGGCAAATGCAAAGTAAATGTGCTGCTTGGTTTGCTAGTTAGCTGCATTAATGGGAATCTATATAACTCACTTATATTATAGCTAGAATTTAGCCTGTTGTTTCCAAGTTCTGCTGGAATCAAAAGTGAACTTTAAATAGTTGTTACAAATCGCCATGCTGTTCAATAGCAGGAAGAATAATGCTCTTAAATGGAGGGAGGAAAACAATGATTCACACTAAAATTGTTCTTTGAAAAAGCCCCAGTGCTGTTTGACCTTGATGTCGACAGCAACAAAATTTCTTCATAAACTTCTTAGCCTATCCCTGAAAAATCCCTTCTGCCTCTGGAATGACAGCACAGGCTTTGAACACACATGCATTTGAGAACACAAAACAAAAAAGTCCTCAAAATTTATATGCTTACCCCATTTCCTTGCAATTGACTATGTAGAATTTTAGGAACAATCCATGAATGTCAGTTGCCATGAGTGACTGAAGCACATTTGACTTTTCATTCCCTCCAAATAGACTACATTGTAATTGTTCAGTTATTTCTTAATGTTAGTCTTCTAAGTGTTTATTCTGGTTTCACTCACCCTATTCTGCTGGCTACACCTTGTTCAGAATGTAGCCTTAAGATCCTCGCTTATGTCCAAATTTTCCAAAATTTCTAGTTAGGAACATTACTACTGTTTAATGTCCATAAATACATTGACAGGCAAAAGTTACAAGGATCACAATGCAATGATCTAGTTAAGACAAGCCAGTGAGAGAATTATTTTGCTGTTCGTGAAGGGCACTTCCACAAAGCAGTATCAAGAATGGTGGAAAGAGTAGTCTTCTCCCTGTGAAGTTCTGAGGGAGACTTTCCTCCAAAGTTTGAACTTGGGTAGTATGGGTAGAATGTCAAATCATACAGATGCATTTATATACAACACATGTCATATCTCTGTGTGCACTTTTTTAAGCAGTAAAATATTTATGCCTTTTGCAGCTGTTTACCCATACTTTCTAGTGGGGAAATACTATTGTTATGAAGTAAGTGTCATTTAATGAAGTCAGAATGGTGCAATTCCACAAAAATAGTTTAAATTGGAATTCCAAAGTGACACCTGGGATTTGCTCAAATCAACCTATGAAGTCATCAGCGAAGCCAACATATGTAATTACATATAAACTTCACTAAGTTACCAGTGTATCGTGCTGCCAGTACAGGAAAGCTCTTGTTACGCCAAATTTGGAGCAGAGTACTCTGCACATCACAACTCAAAGTGCTACAACATTTTCTTCCACATTAAGCTTATTTCATGTGTATAAACTTATGTAAAATATGATGCAATGTAATGTATCCACAGTCAGAGGAGTTACACAAGTTTCATATTGTTTCAACTCCATCCTTATCCAAGAATTTAAGAGTTGTCCATAGAACCATGAGTAGATCCTATGAGTCCAAAAGCTGTCCAGGCATATTTGTCCAACTTCCAGGCATGGCACATACAACTAAGCCCCAGTAGGGTGCTGCAAGCCCGAATTCACTACACCTTATGTAGCCTTTACTACTTAAATTCAAGACACGTTTTCATTTACTACCTAAAACAGAGACAAATTCTCCTTAATTTTATGAAGAATTTTGGTGAAGACCAAAACAACCCAACCTACGTAAAAGAAAGTAGTTTTTCATAGTACTTAATTTTATCAACTTAACATGTAACTTCACTTGCAAAATTCACATACTTTTCACATTGTGTTCTTGAAGAGAGAGATTAGACTCATTTTCTTTCTTATCCCCCTTTCTTCCTTGGGATAACTTTGTTACACAAACACATTCCTTATTTACTTCACATAATACCATTCCAGTTGTAGGTAAAGTACTCCTGAGTTTTTCTTGTGCTTTCAGTGTATTCTGTAGTCATCTCAGTCACTGATTAATACATTTTCTCAACATGCCTTTAGAACAGGGAAATAGTGGCATTCTCATGGTACTTATGAGGAACTGTAGCATGGTGAGAGGGTGTACAAAATTATCCTACACATGCAGGCAACATCAAACAACTGATTTCAGAAGCAGAAATTTCACTATTTTCAGCTCAATGGGCAAAATGCACAATGGCACTAAACACTAGCCGTCAGACATCTCAGCCTGGAAAATGAAGTGTGTATTTCAATGCATTTTCTGAAGACCCATACAGCAACCAGAAGTGGAAAGAGTGAAACTGAGAATTTCCTAGCCTCTTACTGCTGTAATAAACAGTTCTCACAATAACTGTGTTGAAAGGAATTCCAGAAAGACTACATTTAGAATTTATCATATACATTTTAGATCAATAGAAACAGCACAAAATTCTTTTAACTAATTTTCTTCAGCATTGCATTTATAAATCCAGGGAGATAAGCACTGATATTTAGAGGATTTATGCTCAGATGACTAGTGGTTGCTCTTTAACAGTGCCATTAAGGGAGTAGTGGAAAATGTCTAAAATGTCTGAGGTAGATGTACCTGAATTGCTAAAAAAAAAAAAAAAAAAAAATCTTCCTACTGTTTTATGGACTACTTAGACTACTAGGTTGCAAATAGAATTTTATAGCTGAAATTTTTGTGCTGCTGCCATTGTTACTATTAGAGAATTTTTCACTCTGAGGTTCCAAATATTTAGGCAGATTACAAGTGAAGTGTGACAGTATGTACTTTTAAGCAAGTAATACAATTCTTGAGAATGACTCAGCGTTTGTATCCCACAGGACAAAAGTTCAAAATGCTTGACAGTAGAAATGCTACCTGCTACTGGGAGGTAACTCAATTTCACATCTCAGGGTGACTTTGAACACTATAATTGCAACCCCAGTGGCTTACTTGGCTTTCGAGCTCTGTTGATGTGATACATCACCTTACAGTAAAATTCAGCTTAAAAGCCAAAAGAACTAGACTAGTTTAATAAGAGTATTATTTAGAACTGCATGTTCTAAACATTATCAGAGAAGTGAAGCTTCTTAGGCACCAGAGCAAAAATGCATCAGAGAAAAAATTCCGTACGGCCATCTTGAAATAAGTTTTAGTTGAAAAATGTTTAATGTGACTTAACTTTAATTTTTTTTACTCCAGTATCTCCAAAAGCCCATCTGACAACACTGTGATGGGGCATTTAAACATGAGTTCCTATGAATCAGAAGATGCTCAGAAGCACCTGGTCACATTTGGCAGTTTTCTTCCCAGTGTACCAATACCCCACTTGTCATTTGTTTCTGCCAGACAGACCTATCTCTAAAGGTAACAAAAGACTGACACTTTTTCCAGTTTCAAGACTCCCCATTTTATATCACCAGATTGAAACCATCTATAGAAGTCAAGAAAAATCAAAACCAATTGCAGCTACAGCTAGAGAACTAAGTTTATTCTATGGGGTACATTTTTCACAGTTGTCAATCTCTGGCACAGGGTTATTTTGAAGTAAAATGCATAGAAATGCTCATAAAACCCCAAAAGAATGAGTAGCTTTGCACGCCATATTAATTGATAGCTATGAACTATTGGGCAATGCTACCAAGTATTACCTGGCTAATATTTCTTCTCATCTCTAAAAAAATTTTATTTAATGTTACCATAAACATAAAGTTATGAAGCATTCAGTACTAACTTTCTGTTTCTGTTTTTTAATAAAATTGTTAGGTTTTCCCCCCTCTTCCTTTTCAAGTATCTCCACATGACCATTACCAATTCCTTTGCTCAATGAACTAAGAGGCTGTCCCATTAAATGAGATTATACATTTAAGAGCAATAACATAACACCATGAGATCATCAGCCACTCTCTTAACTAGACGATGAACATCAACCATAAGCATGAACTAATTCACAGAGTCCATCTCTGGTCAAGACAGGACTAGGGACTGCATATTCACAGTTCTCACAGAGCACCTGACATGAAATTTCACATCCTAATCTCACCTCAACGTAGTTAATTCAAACATTCCTGACATTAAAATACTGACAGCCGAAATTTAGAAATCATTTTTTATGAAAACAAGCAATTTTCTATTCTTCAAGTTCATTCCAGCACCTCCAGAAAGCAGAAAACCCAAACAAATATGAGTAGCCAAGTTGTAGGTGTCCTTTCAGGCCAGCAATACATTAGACTGTTGCAACATACACCTCAAACTGCACTCTGTACTAGCAAATGTCTAAACTGCTTCATCAGGAGTTGCTGTCACCAACTCCCACCTCACAGACATAGAAAACAGGTGCAACAGGTAATGGGACTGGCTTTTAGGCTAATGGAGAGCTCAGAATCCACCAACTTTTACACCATCCAAATAGCTTGATTTTACCTCTGAGTCAACACTTAAGTCATGGCTGGCCTTATCAGGCCATAGAAACTCTTTTTACTACTTGTCCTCTGGCTGTTTGATGACTCATAAGTTTTTCAGTAAGCATAGAATGTTTTACTAATGCACTGATCACTAAGGAGCTGCTTAGAATTTGATAAAAAAACTCTCCTGTCTTCAGCTCCTGCTTTTTCTTCTCTTAGTCATGTCCCTCAGAGCACTGTAATTAACAGTGGAGCTCAAATAAACTACAAAGAGCTAGATATACTGGCTCCTTTGTCTTACAGCTGCATAGAGTCATCTTTTTATGCTACCACAGAAGAAAAAAAAAAACAACTCAGAATCCATCCATTTAGTGGCAGCTTGATACTTGCGAATAATACTGAGTGTACCAAAGGTAAAATGACTTAAAGAGCCTGAAAAATGGGGGCAAAAGGAAAGATTTTTTTTTTTTTTTTACAGAATCCAACCTGGAACAGTCACTCCAAATACTGGACAACTATACAACCTGGAATTTGTATACTCTTTGACTAGTAAGAGTCATAAGAGATGGACACAATCCAATCCCAGTGGCCATTAATATTTTATTTGAAGGAAAACACCTGCTGATTGGAAAAAAGCACTATTATCTTATTTACAATAGAGATTACTGCTTGATGTTGACAGCATGACTACTAAAAAATCCCAACAAATCTGTCTGAGACTTCTAAAAAATGAGAGCAAATAGTCTCATTTACCATCCAAAAACTTATACTTGAAGAAAAGGAAGCAGGGAGTTGTATTTAAGTGTAAATGGACAGACCATAGAGATGTGCAATGCAGAAATGCAAAGGTACACAAAGGAATTCTAGTTAAATATTTAGAAGGAAAGGTTCTTCCCTAAAACCTCAGCAGAACATAATTCTTTGTGCTACAGTAAAGGAAGTCTGTCAGGAGACTGCAAGTACCTTGAAGTCTCAATGTTAATCAGTCCATTATTCAGCTGCAGGAACTTTTCTCCAAATCAAGCCAGCAGACATTCTGTAATACCTAACCCATACTTCATCAAGCTCTTCATCTTTTAAGCCAAAACTTGTCCTCAAGCTCTGCACACAATGGGGCATGAGCCAAGGCTACAAGCTGGGCACCTACACAATCTTTTTTTTTTATAAATATGAAGCAGAAACTCTCAGGCAGCCTCCATACTGTGCAGAAGTTCATAAACACGTAATAAATTAAATTTAGAGAAAAACATTCACCAATGAGAACACAGTCCTGAACTCCAGCTTTCCAAAAAGGTATCCATCATACTGACAACTGAGTACACTCATAGATGTGCCTATTCTAGCAAAGCATTCACAAAGCACCCTTTTCTGAAGAAAAAAAACTTATCTAGAAATAGCATGATGAATTTTCAACAGTGAATTAGGTTCAATTTATTTTTTTTTCATCCAGGAAATCTGTTTTGTTTCTCCACAAAATGCAGGATACTGGAGCATTTGCTAATCTAAGAATTCTCATGTACATTTATTTTCACCTTTCTCTGTCTTCAAGTTTTCAAGAAGAAAATTTCAAGATCTTAAAGGGGAGTGGGGGCTTTGTGGGAGGAGAGAAGGTAGTATGCTTTTTGTAGTTGTACTCACATCGCAAAGGTGATGCAGGTTGATCCTGGCCCAGTCTCAGCGGTAATGAGCCCTCAGTGGACTGCTCTCCTGAAATCACTTTTTTAACTGGAAAATATTTGGGCTTAATCACATATTCTTGTGTTTGGCCATGATGAAGATTCATCATTAGTGTCTGAGATGAAAGGGGTATCATCCTGTTTTGGAAAGAGATAGAAATGACAGAACAATGTAAGAATTAATAAATCAGACTTAGAAACTACTTGTAAAAAAATTGAAGAAAACTTTTGAATTCAACTGTACTCCAAATTCTCAAAATACAGTTTGGGAAACCTACTACCTTTCCAAGTAAGCACCTAATTTTCCAAGCATTTAGCACCCTCATTGTCTTGTCAGCTCAATAAACTCCTAAGAAAGAAAGACCACAGGGATTATGTAACTTTCTTTTTGACATGGCAAGAGAAATATCAGGGACAGCTCAGAAAACAGGGAGGAACAGGGAAAAGTCCTGATCAAAATGAGTTGCAGCTCAAATTTGTTAACACACAGGGCTTTCCAGACAGGTCAGAGAAGTAGTGATGCACTCAAACCTTATTCCATTCCTTACAACTGTCATTCCATACAAGGTATATTAAGTAGAAACTAAACACAGCTGACTTTCCCCTTCTGTTCCCAGAAATCATTTCCTTCTTTACCATGTCCCTCTAGCCAAAGAGAAAAGCACTGCTCTTCTTCCCATTTTTCATACTGTATCCCACCTAATTAGAAAGCCTGTGTCCCAGAGCCGCATTACTTTGCCCATTCATTTTCTCTTTGCCTGCACTATTGAATGTCTCTGACAAATGTCCCATAACCACATGGTCCCCCACAACAACAAAACCGTTTCCAAGATTCCTTCAAGCTCAGGATTCACTCACTGCTAATCCTGACTCATATGGTTAGATTATTCCCTATACCTTCTCACTGCACAAGGCCTTATCATGTTTCAGTAACAACTCCCTCCTCTACTTATTAAAAAAGCCCACAGTTATATAGCACCAGCAGTAGGAATCATTTCTTCACTAACAAACTGGCCTTCACTCTTCCAGCAATTAATAGGGCAGCAGACTGGGCAGCTCTTAGCTACATGCAATGAAACTGCAAGCTGCTTTGGGTCCCCAAGGCTGAAGAATCCCACCACTTAGCAAGTAGTAACACACTTTCAGGTAACAAACCTACAAATAACATACTTTCAAGCAGTCATAGCTAGTGCAGATCAGACTGTAAAGACACATGCTCCATGGAGAGTAGAATCAATTACTAATCTAATAACTCAGAATTACATTGTCCTTTGCTCAAATGAAGGTATACAGTGTGGGATGCTGTAAGCCTCCTTACTTCATTCTCAGCTGAGGGTCTGTAACTAGTTCGGTCTTCAGAAATGGAAAAATGGGAAAAAAGTTATGGGATTTGTAACAGCCATCCCTCAGAGCCACAGCTCTGCAGGGTAAAAAACTGTCCTCTGAGAATAAGTAATGAACCCCATATTACACAGGACAGCTAAGCAGGACTTCACCAAAGTGGTGAGACTGTGAGCAGAGTTTCAGCTAAGAACTTAAATGACTACTGCATTGTTTTCTGACATGTGGAGCCTGAGTCAGCCCCTATCTCCAAAGCAATGCCTAACTCCTTGGTCATGTTATTCAAGATGCTTAGTAACTGCTGTAGCAAATGGATTTGTGGTTAGAACAAACAATGGAGTTTTGTCCTACACAGATGCTCTTTTTCTCAAACTTATCCAAGTTAACGAGAGCATTCATTAATAGTGACATTCTAAGCCTCCTATGTAGAACAAAAACATAACTGCTCAAGCTGTCTCCAAGTCAATATTTCTAATATAGTATTTGCACAGTTTCATTACGTTCAGTAGAAGTCCTTTTGCCAGACTAAGAGAGAATACTGTATTTTCTATGTCATCTTTAGGGTTCCTACCAGAAAATCAAAAGAGAACCTTCACTGGCACTGGAGGTCAGGCTTGGAATTCAACACAGTCTGATTAGAAGTATGACCTGGAAACCCTCAGCCTGAGATAAAGCTGAAGTTGTTGCCTTCAGTACTGCTTACATATGAATTTCGTTTCTCTGAAGAATCACTGCAATCACTCCTGCACAACCTGTTTTTTCTAATTGACCTACTTTGATGCCTATGTCCTATAAGGACATTCATTTTTGGGTTTGAACATAAGAGTGTCTATACTGAACGTAGAGCGTAACTTGACAACAGAGATCAAAATACAGAGATCAAGATACAGATACTGCCATTTAAGTGGCTGAGTGTTTTCTGTTAAGGCTATAACCAGTTATAAAGCATTACAGAATCTCAGAATGGTTAAGGTTAGAAGGGACCACTGGTGGTGTAATCCCCTCTGCTCAAGCAGGGTCTTCCTAGTGATCTCTGATTAACAGTCCCCTAATTACCTTTGTTGCCCTCTACTCAAAACCACTCCCAGAGCTTCATGTGTCTCTGATCCTGAAGAGCCCAGAACTGGACTCAGCACTGCAGATGTGCCTCACCAGGGCTGGGCAGAGGGGCAGGATCACCTCCCTCAACCTGCTGGCAATGCCTTCCTAATGCACCCTAGGACACCATCAGCCTTCTTGGCCACAAGGGCTCATGGATGGCTCATGGATGGCTCATGGTCCACCAAGATCTGCTTACTATAATCACATGAAGCCAAAGTTAAGACTTGTCTAGACCCTTTTTCTTACATTATTATGCTCAGTTTTGATGAATTTGGTATATTACTGACATTAACTTAATAAACTTGACAAAAATTTTCTGTTCCTGAAGTGTACACCAGGCAGATAAACAAATGTCTAACTGCACCTTCAACAAATGAACAATATGATAGTAATAAGGTTATAAGAGCCCTACAGAGGAAGAAGAAACATTTTCAGCTAACTGTCATGCAAAAGAAAGCTCTATTACTTGATAAACCAGAGAAAAAATGTGATAGAATAACTCTGGCAAGCAGAAATGAGATCGACAACATATGGCATGAAAAGTACTGTCTAGATTAGACTAAGACAAATCTCACTCAGGTTGCTTTCTTTATTTTATTTACTGTAAGCCTAATGCTCCCATGCCTGGCTCCTAGCTCACAACATTTCAGAAAATACAAATTGTTAATACTACTGCTTCATGCAAGCGTACAAATTAATTCCTTCTTCATTACCTCCTCCCAGTGTCACAATGAAAAAAATCAAAAGGAGAAGAAAACCAGTATTTTCTCAAACTATGAGACAGTAAAGAAAATATGCAAACTAGTTGAAAAGGCATGGAAATAGGACTAACCCCCTACCCTCCCATAAATTGTTAAAATTCAGTTGCTAGTTCAGCCTGACCTTTGCCAGCTGTTTCCTCCTTCTACTGCTTCTCTGAGATATATATATATATATATATAGAGAGAGAGAGAGAGAGAGAAAGAGAGAGAGAGAGAGAGAGAGAGATATCTTTAAAGATACATGAAAAATTTTAACTTCCCAGCTGATGATGAACAGATGGGATTTCTCCATAGCCCTTTACAATATCATACCCATCATTAAGCAAGGATGGCCTATTCCACAAGGTCCTATCAGTAACAAAAGATGAAAGAGAGAAGCATTCAGTTTTTCTGTATTTTCACCATTGCAAAAGTTCTGCAAAAAATTGATTTTAAGAGCAAATATGTACTTTTAAAGCATATTTTAAAGTCCTGCCCCTGAAATACAGTGCAAAAACTGCAAAACAAACACTGAGACATGCCTGTCCTAAAATAACAACCCTACAATGTTGCATTAATATGTACATTATGAAACTGCATTGATTTATATCTTTGCAATACATTTTTCCCCAGGCAAAATTTTGCAAAGACAGTAGTTTGGATATGACTAATTAGTTTTCAAATAATACCACCAAGTTATTAATTCCTACTTTTTTACCACCTTAAAGAGTTAGAATATTATTTACAATATAGAAAATATCTTCTTTGATTATCATCAAATTGATTTGGTTTGTAAATGAGGTAACACAACAAATCTTTATAAAGGTATTTAATCTATACCAAGATAAAAAAGGGTAAAAAGGATTTCAAAGCTGTTTACAAAGGTTCATACAGAAATGTGAAACATTAACATTTATCCACAAGTACCAGTTTTGCCCCTCTTTTATGTAATGTCTGTGGTAAAAGCCGTGTCCAAGACAAGAACTCCTAAGTGTTTGTTAATAAAGCTAGCCTTGTATTTGCAGGCTCAACAGAATCCTTCACTAATTGGATCCTACTTTCCAGCATAACCTGGTGTAAGAGATGTAAGAGCTGAACTAAAGCTCTGTGAAACAAAACACTCTGAAAACAGTGCAACCATGACTCCATTGATAACATTTCCTTTTTCACATACATCTGTTCATCATTTCATCTTCCACAAACTGAAATGTGTAGATTATGAACATTCTTCCAGGTTTCTAAAGAAATACATGGAGTTTTCCAGAATCACAAGCAATGATTTGTTTCCAAGATGTCAAAAAGCAGAAACAGCTCTTAAGGCAAAAAGAATTTATCTGTTGGCTAAATATTCAGAGGCAGAGCAAAAATACAGATGCTTGGTCACACAAGCTGAAGAAAGCGACAGTTTTTGCAAGTTATGCAACAGTAGGCAAGCATTCCTCATGTAATACAGCATTCAAAGATTAAATTTGACGAATATTCCTTCTGTAAAATACTTAAATTATAAATGGTAATTCTATCAGTAAAAAAAAGGAATGCTTGCTTAATGCATCTTCTCATTAAAATAGGTACAAAAAGTTTGCCCCATCCCACTCCCAAAGTGCCATCAAGATACAAGTGATACCAATTTTTAAAAAATCTTCTTATACTATTAAGTATCCTTCAAGGATCCTAAAAAACCATTAAAGAAACAGTATGCATGAAGGTTAGAAAAGTCTGAGACAAGGATGAACACAAACCAGCTGAGTCTAAGTCTCACAGGAACAACAATTCACAAACTCCCCTTTTCACCACACACCAATTGAACAAGGAGTCACAAATTATTTGTTACCTCCTGCATATTTTCACCAACACTTAGCCAATGAAGCTCTTCACAAATCCAGATTAATTAATTTGACATCTGGATTATTCTATATAGATCTCCAGCCATGCATGTATCTTCAGCTTTCCAGACACCTCTTACCAGTAAAGTTCAAGGAGGCAAAAACCAGAAAAAACTCCACCACAGAAAACCTACATGTGTTGCAGACTTGTCCTTGTTCCTCTGCATTTATTGGTTAACTCTTCATTTTGGGTTTTTTTGATGTTGTTTTCCAGGATGCTAGATTGATAATACTACAGTCAGGTAAGATACTTCATCACTATCAAACTCAGCTTTTAAAAGAGTGGCTGTTGATGTCACCAACACCCGGAGTAAGAAATTGCCCTTCAAACACTCACTATGTTGCAGCACTGAGTCAAGATGAAATTCACTAGTTAGTAGCAGACTTAACCAGGGCACTGTGTCAGTTCAATTCACTGGCTTCAGTAAATTCATGTGTGTTTTTCCCTTTCCTACATTATATTTTCTACAGAAAAATTGCTTTTGTTTCCATAGTACTAGTGGCATATTACACTGACATCATGGAATAAAAAAAATTACTCGGATCAAGACATTAACCAGTGAGAATTTCTAATCCGTCAACCCATGAGACAGACTTCGGTATTAGAAAAGCATGTTGAAATCACAACTAAAAATAGAAACAAACTCCCACAATAGATGCTATACGATAAAGGCAAGTGAGCACAGCTGCTGCAAAACAAAACCATGCATCACTAATCTACTCAAAGTTTTGAGCATGTTAAACAAAACAGGAAACACAGCCCAGTAGGTTGATGTAATTTATTTCAAATCTGAAAAAATTTTGAAGATTTATATTACAAGACACTACTAAGAAATCTTTGATTATAAAACAGTGCTGTAAGCATAAAATGGGCAAATATATGGAACACAACAGATTCATTTTCTGAAATAAGTATTAATTACAATATGTCCTTCTGAAGTCTACTAGCATATACATGGTTTGATAATACCTCAGTTCAGGTAAATAAGTAACTTAAAATCATATGCAATTTTGTTACAGTAGTTCAGAAAACCCTCAATTATTATTTTGTCTTCCAGACTATCAGTTATATTCACACAAGATAAATTCTCTCTGGGAATACACTTGCATCCTTGTCTAAATTAAGCAGAAATCTGTCATTTAGGAATATAATACCTAAATAAAAATAAAAATGCAAGTAAAGAACTGAAAACCTTTGTCTATCCTTGATAATCTAACAGGCTAATTCATGACTACAAAAAACCATAAATGCAAAGAGCAAGTAACTATCCCATCAAGTTTTTGCAAAAAAAGATGCAAATAGATTATCAAAAACTGTTTTCTCACTACTGCTTGTTATGCCTAGAAAATTTTTTACAATATGATCTTTTGAAATAAACAGAGTTTCTCAGAAGGAGTCAGATATAAAGGAATAC
Source organism: Certhia americana (assembly GCA_018697195.1). NCBI lineage: Eukaryota > Metazoa > Chordata > Aves > Passeriformes > Certhiidae > Certhia > Certhia americana. The sequence continues at coordinate 76,166,269 of CM031859.1, forward strand.
ATCATAAGTTTATAACCTTTTTATTAATTAGACCTTTGTACAAGTAGGAAAAGACAAAAAACCCAGGACAATTAATAGTGGCTAGACAGGAAGAGATGAAAACTGAGTACCTGGACTGTAGAGGAAATTAAACTCTGATGAACATGACAATGGGCATCAGAAGCAACTAGAATTTGTCACACGCATAACTGTCTGTGCTGACTGCAGCCAAACAACCGAAAAACTCTTGCATCAGCCTAGAGAGAGCTTCCAGCGTACAAGATGGGATTAAAAGAGAAAACTCAGATCATTACTGAGGTGCAAAGAGCTGAGGGAAAACAACAAGGAAGGCTTTTAAAAGTACTGATACTCACAAAGCTAAGAGTGTCCAGAAAGTGCAGAGGCAAGGAAAAGCCCAACTCTTTCCAGAGGAAATTATTTAGGGAATATATACATGATAGAAAGGCATAAAATAACCTTAATTAAAAATACTGCAGTAAATTCTAGACTAAAAAAAAGAAATACTTTTTCCACATAATGCATTATCAGAACTATGACAAGATATAATTAATTATTATTGCTTTCAAGAATGTCAGTGAATGTGAATGGTTGATGAGCATACGCCAAATTTGATTGAGATCACAGGAAAAAAGTCTGAAATCCTTATGCTTAAGTATATCAGTTTCCTAGCATCATAAGAAATGTAAACAGACCTTTTTTTTCTCCTGCTAAGGATGTGCCAGGTGTGCAAGTTGGAGCACTTTATCCGTCTGTAATACATACTGATTTCTACATAAGCAACTACTAGCAGATATATACAATACTGACTTTGCCCAAGTACTATACACAAGTGCTCATAGCAGAACAAATTAAGTCTTTATGTTTGAGTGGGAAAATGGCTGCTGCACATTAAGAATCTTAACCACATTTACTGAAAGCTTTCTAAATTTACTTGACAAGAAGTATAATTTATGAGGAGCAAGCCTTGAAAATTTCGAGATTAAATCCAGACTCTGTTTTCAGTATGTGTATTCATCAGCAGAAGCTTTTTCTGGTCTATGAAATCAGCAGCAAGAAGCTCTGACAGACTGTACTGGCTACAGGATATGCTCCCCGAAACACCATATGGGCTACTCCTCCTAAGTTACACCACGAAATACAGCAATCCTGAAGACGGAGGGTCAGAAAAACCCCAAACACCAAAGTTTATTCAAGTTTCCCACATCTGGGAAGTCTGGAAATGATGCATGATAAGAACAGAAGTACATGCTGTACCCCAGAGGTTGAAAAGATTAGTGGTAAAAAGTTTTGGACACAGAAATAATATTTGCATTATTTCAAAAATATTTTTAACATCTAAGTTTTTAAATGTATAATTACTTTCTTAGCTGAACTAGATAAACAACTCACATGATCTATTTCTTCATACCACAATATTGAGCAATAAATTCTGTCCTTCATATTAAGTCACCACCAAAATGGAATGGTTCATCTGTGGGCAGAACCAGAGAAAGGGGGGGACAGCAGAAAGCAGTTACATTTACCAGGAGCCTAATTTGGGGGTAAAGGAGTTTGCAAAACCTTGTGACATATATACACAAATAGTTTGAACATAACATTACACAGAAAAATATTTTCTAATTAATTAAGATAGTAAACTTACACAGGATCAGAGGGCAGCAATTTCAAAAAATTGCTAGTGAACTGTAGTTTGTTGAAATTCAGCCAAATAACATTTTGTTCCCTAAAAATACATTCATATGATGCATAATAACTATGTGTTCATCATCATGTATTTCCAGAAAAAAACATCCAGAGAAATAGTGTGTTTGTGCCAATACAAGATCCCTGATGTAAAAGGGTCACTTCAGTAGAGCTAAAGAACAGACTAAAGCTAACAGAACTGATAAAGCATTTATTCACTGTCATGACCTAAGAAATTCCTCTGCAGAGAAAAACCTTGACTACAAACCTTGACAACAGATTAACAAAAGTCAACACATTTTATTTATATTTCTATCAGAGATACAATAAAAAATACTCAAAATTCCACCACAATGCTATTTATCAGCTTATCAGGCTTGTTTAATAATGGAGACCAGCTATGGTAAATTTTAGCTACATAACTAATCACTTTAAGGCTCAACAGCAGCACTTTAGGAGTATTTCTATATTGGCTTAGTCCCAGCATCAGCAGAGATACAACATACTGCTTTTCACTTCAGACAATAAAGAAAGAACAAATAAGTTTAGTACATCAACAGTAACTCTTGGCATATATAGCTCACTGCAACATTTCATACAGCTAGCAAATCTAAAAATAGCATGCAAGGAATCTAGGTTTAAAAATAGACTGGTTTTCCTCATTTACTTACTTAATTTAATCCTGCCATAAAAAGACCGGTTGCTTGAAAACTGAGTTAAAATAATTTTTCAGAAAGCAAACCTAGATAATATAAAGGCAGCAATATTTTTGTCTGAGAAATGTTCATGATTTTCAACAAAAATCACAAGGCTGAAAGTGACTGTAAACTTCAACTCAGTAGTGCCTCACCCCTCCACTGGTTAATGAGCCCAACAAATGCTATAATTATAATTACTATCATAATTATGCCCTAGCTTTATTTCTAAAATAATTAGGTAAAAGATAAGATTTGCTACTGCACTGAGGTAAAGGACGAAAGTTAAACGGTATGAAATTCTCATTTTTCATACTGATTTTGCTGTACTGAGCCATACAGTTTGCTCCAGAGACAGAGAAGTTTGCATAGACTAGGCACACATTTTTTCCTTTTCACTTCCTCATCTGTAAAACAAAGATCTACATCACCATCTAATAAGATACTGCAAAGTTTTTAACAAAGATTGAAAAGATTGGAACATTGCTTGGTCTGCATGCAAAAGAAAGCCGAACAGTTAAACTGGTTCTCATACAAGCTTTTTTCCCCAGACACTAGCATAAACTCTTGATTTCATTGAAGTCAACAGCAGAACTCTCATTTCTGGCCATGATTTCATCCCAGGAGTTTGTTGCTTGTCAAGCATGGCTTTGCATCCTTGGACTTTAAACTCATAGATGCCACATTCAGCGGTCTTCACCCTGCCTTGGACTGCCAAAGCAGAGATGCCTCGTGGTTCCCAGCTCTAATTCCTGATACCCACATTTGTCAGCCTGGAAGGTAGTGAAATGCAAACAAACTTAAAGAACACACTGTATCCCTGACTTCAGCTCATGATCAACACAGGGATAAAGTATGTGAAAGTGATCTAATTCATTATTATAAAAATAAGTCCATCTACAGTTCAAATTCAGCATGCAAGAAAGCAGCTATGAAACAGTTCTAACATACGGCTGAACCAACAATGTCTGGAGGAACTTGGATCTCCTATTCCAAACCACTTTGCCTACTTAAAAAAAAAAAAATAAAAAATACTGTGACCAAAAGCCCAGACTGCATTCCAGAGGTCTAGGAATAGCTTGTTTTCCTATTTGCAGTTGGTAAATTTGAAGTCTGTGAGGCATTCCTCTGGTTTTTAAGGATGTCTCCGATTTCTCCTCAAAAATTCACTTTGCTTCTTTCTCCACATGTAAAATTTTGATCTTAGAACTACAGGCTTTGTTATATGAAATATTTTTCAGAGTCACTATTGAGAAAATGTAATTCAGTACATTTCTTCTTTCCGATACTGTCCCAGTCCTTAGTTTTGGTACAATATACCATGCATAAATTTTAAGTTGCTGAAGACTGGGACTTTTACAGACTCACGTTATACCCAGGCATAACAGTAAACCACATTTCACAATACTTATTTCTTTTTCTCCCTGTTGCATAAGGGATGGGTTTTAAACATCAGCTGAATACTGTCATTCTAACGAGTTTAAACTATAAAAAGGACAGGTTATAAAGTGTTTGAAATGACATCCTTAGGGCTCAATTTAGCATCTTCTCCTCACATTCTTTTGATTTGCATATTGAAATTGTCTGCTAGAGTTCTTTTTCTTTCCTTCTTAATGAGTTCAAAGAAATATATGTTTGAGCTCCTAAATATATTAAACTTAAATTATCTTAAAACATCCAGTGACTGCTCAGTAAACCAGAAAAAGCAGACTGCACTTCTGGAAATAATACACTATTTAGCTAGGGAACTGCATGCATAATGAATCACAAAATAAAGGCTTCTAATTAGAGAACACCATCAATATATATTTCATATAATTTGAATTTTTTAAAGCTGCTAAATCATCTCAGTAGCACAGAAACATAAAAATAAATTTTAAAACAAAATAACTATTTCTTAATTACTTTAAAAATGCTTTCATGACATACTATTTATGATTTTTATTTTCTAGGGGGGAAAATAAAAGAAAAAAGCAAATAATTGTGCACCTGTCATGAAGAAACAGTTCAGATGTACAATTCACCTCTAGAAACTCAATTTATGGTATAATTTGAAAGAGCATGTGTTATACATAGGTTTATTAATTTGAAAAATTTAAGTACCGCATTACCCTCTAGAATTCTATTACAGAATTCTGAAAATCAAAACATGGTTTCAATGGAACTGAAAAACCAGCCTTCGTGTGGCCATATTTTTGGCTCTATAGAAAAAGATAAAATTACGCTGTTACTAAAAGAGTAATTACTTAATTATAAACCAGATCCGAATTTGTATTTTCAAATAAGATGATTGACAATGGCAACTTCTTGCCAAAACATACAGAAAACTTACTGTTCACAATATATGCATAGGCTAATGTATGTTGAATCACAAAATTGATCAAACAAGCTTATGGACATTCTAAAACAGACAACTTGCAAACAAAATCTACTGAGATAAACTAGCATGGTAAAAATATAAATAAAATAGTACCATCTCAGGATCACTGATGACAGGCTGTATTTTGGAAACAACCTATTCTGTGGTGCCAGCTGGTTTGTGAATTACACAACCACAGCAGCCTGGCTGAACTTGTTCTCTGAACTTTTGGAGACTTTGGCATTCCTGTAAAAGAGGCACGTTGGTACTGCATGAGGCAAATTCACCTCTACCTTGGTAAAGCAACCAGGATGTCAGAAAAATCTGGACACAACTATGAAACCGACATTACCCATTCCCAGGCCACTAATTTGAATCATGATGATACTGAGCACATTCTTCCTGCTTCCAGCACTTGAACGTTCCTGTAATTGCCTAGTATTTCTCAACACTTTTTGAGTTCTTTGGCAGGACTTAACTGCTCAGTGCTATTTGTGGAAACTCCAGCAATAAATACCATAGGTACCTACTCTTATACATAATTTAATGATGAAAAGACACAGCTGTTTGGAATCCCTGGGCTTCACACACTGCTTTTGAACAAAGAGTGAAAGATGGAGCAGTTGCTAGTCATCTCCAGTACTTTAAATGCTACTTTGGACTCAGCTTGTTCTAATGCCTTCATTCTCCAGGCTGACCACATCCATGACCAACAAGCAAACACTCTCAGCTCTGCTATGCACAGCCAGAGACAAGAGGCTGCAGTGATGAAGGCCCTGGTCCTGCCCTTCAGCTGACCAAAAACTGCCCAAAGTCCTGTGCTCCCTCCTGCAGCCTGTTATGTGGAGATTGGCTCCTGTTCTTACATGGGACACGGCTGAATCATCCACAGGCATGTTTTAAACCCACAGCCTGCCTTCCAGGGGAGACACCCAGAAATGGATTGGTGCAAGACCCCACTTCCTTCCAGCAGTGGGGAGATACCAGGAGCATCTTACAAACAGAGATGGTTTGCCCAACTACCCTGCTCAGGATAATGATAGGCAACTACTGATACTATTATAAGATGACAGATGAAAATCCTCTACTGCCAGTATTAGCCTCACAACAGAACTAGGACTGGGGACTGGAAATGAAACACAAGGATGGAAGGGGTGAAAAAAAGCAAACAGCTCCACACAGGAGCCACAATATACCTGTTACTTGGCTTCGAATGTTTATAAGCAGAGCTGACTTGCTGTTCTTTTGTAATCCTTACAGCCTGATGCTTCTTAACTTATCTCATACTGAGTTTTATCTCATACACAGAGATCTACATAAATGGAACTAGAAGCTGTTATAGTAGATCACAATTAAAACAATCTAGTTACAGCAAAATACCTCCTATGCATACTTGTCTTCAAAGGGCAGGTTTTTTTAGTTCAGCTTAATTCTTGATACAGCACAAATATACTTAATGATTAGCCAAGAAATATCCCAACTATCTTCCTTGACAGAAATGAAGATAAAATGCACCAAGCACCTGAAAAAATACCGATTTCAAACTACAGGACACACACATCAATTTCCTACAATAATTCATCAGCTGGATGTTGAGAATATTTTGATTTTCAAAGTACCCTTAAATCTGTACATGTTCTCTGTTCTGTAGTTCACACCATGAGTTGCTGTAATTCTTACAAGTTGTTCTTTTTCTGTACTGTATGAGGCTCTGCAGTTTCACGGTTCCGAGTGCTATATCAATAACTGTGAAATAACACACAACAATAAAAAGTACAGTACTTTATAACAACATACCAAAGGGTAAAATTTGAGCTGTACTTCCAGCCATAACTACTTTTCCTGCCTAGTGTAGTTAAGAACTTGAGTTCTTAACTACAGCTTCTGTGAATGCCAAAACATTCTGTATGAGTCTGACACACGGAGTACTGCATGCAAACTGCAATAATTTAATTTTACTAAATTATAAAACAATTTTAAAAAACAATTACAATATATATAGTGCACACCAACTGCAACTGATTTAAACTATACAGTATATTGGGTTTTTTTGGTTTAATTTGGTTTTTCCTCCAATAACACAGGAGGGGATGAGAGGAAGAGAAGCAGAAAGGATTAGGAAAGCCAAGAGCTGACATTTGAATCTTACAATAGAGGCACATATTACTTCTTCAATTCTCTGTAAGAAGTTTCACAATTAAAATTAAATACTTTCAGAAGATAATCAGAATTCATAGTTTAACTGAACCTAAAACAATTTATGTGAGTTTCATAGCCCCAGCCAAAAACAGCTATGGCTCCTTATAGCATGTGTTTAAGAGCAGAGCAGAAATAATAGTTTTGGAAGCTTGTGTCAAGCAGGCTAAAAGTTGACAAATATGCCTCTTCTAGCAAGGACAACCACGTTAAGAAAATTTTAAGAATACATGCATACTGTTCTCTATACAGTTAGGAAAACTAATAAATCTGTTTTGAATGACTAGGACTATAACTGCATTATATACTCATATGTACCAGGAGGATGTTGAATCAGAACAGCAAGAACTTCCGATGTGAGTCACTGGTATTTTAAAGCTTCACAAACATAATCAAGAGGCACAAACCTAGGAGAGCCACACCAAATTCAACATGTCAAGGAACCTGACAACAAACATGCTCAGAGCTTATGACCTACCCCTCTTAGCATCAAAAAACTGACTCCAACTTTGAAGTGAATTTGTAGAAATAGAAACATTTAACAAACTTTGCCACAGTATTTTCTGTCTAGAACAGTGAAGCCACCACAGATTTAACAGAAAGAAATGTGTGGCAAAAAGCAGCTTTTATTACCTCCTTAATTTCATTCTTTTATACTGGAAAAATCTTCCCCCCACACCCCATTTCTCTTTAATGAGAAGATAACTACTCAAGTACTTTTTTTAATGTCATTATCTAAGTAAAATGGTACTGTTCAACCACTTGTTAGAGACGCAATGCGATTAATGTAATCTAAGAAACTGGAAGTTATGTCCACTAAAGTCTGAACCTTCAAGTCTAGGTACACAACTCCTGTAGCCTTCAGGACATGTTTTGCAACATACATGAGACAAGTCTTTTGTCTTAAATGACTTAAAGCTGTAATTTAGCACTCTTGGTCTTGTTTCAAGAAGAAAAGTTTCTTTAACCAGATATTTCCAGCTTGGAAGAGAAAAAAGATTCTATTTATGACTTAGAAAAACAAACAGAAAGCTAAACAAACAGCAGTCCTATGTTTTAAAACTCTAGCATATCTTAATCAAGATGAATATTTTGCCCATTTAAAGAAAATTAAATTAATTAGAAATGCTGTAGAGTGCCTGTGAAGCATGTCAGTTTCAAGAAGGAAGCACAGCCAATGAAAGCAATGAATGTTCATATTAAATTGAGAATTATCTAGTTTCCATAGCTACTTTTTAAACAATTGCACGCTCTTATCATTTCTTAGAACGACCTTGTTTACTATAAATAACTTTAAAATGGCTGTTCTCAGAGCTACTTAAAAGCATTTAGAAAAAAGTACAATAATCATCAGCAGCTGCTGTTTTAGACTTTTAAAGAAGACAAACAGTGCTTGAATACAAAGGAACAGTAGATAATGCATTTATGTTTTCCATAATATTACTCGTAATGGAGTATACCTCTTAGACATCACAACCTGGATTCCAATCCTGCCATTGGAAACCCTTCAGAAACACCCAGCAATGTAGTAATTACAATGCAAGCATCAAACAGGCCACTGCAACAAGTGGGAATTAAAGAAGAGGAGCCCCAAGAGTGTAACAAACACCTCAAAGTGAAAATTTGTCACCAGAGCTCCTTCAGGTAATTTTTCTAAGTATTTGCTTCATTTTCAACATAACAGAAGTAAATATCAATTAAGCAGACAGCAGCTATAGAGTCTTATCCTGGTATGAATAAACCATGCATCATGTAGAAAAAGCAACATGGTACAAGACAACACATGACAACGTGCTGTTACCCTGTACAGAGCAACCCTGACAGTGTGTAACCTCAGAGAACTCAGGGTTTCCATTGACTTCTATTCAGCTCAGGGACAGTAAGCCTGACACTTTACTATCACTTGGCTGAATAGGAAGACTATGTGTCTCCCCCTCCTCCAAGAAGAACTTGAAAAATATATGTGATACCATCCCTTTAAGGAGACTGTTATAGAAAAGACAGACTAACTACTCTGGAATCACCCCAAAATTATCTCCTTTACAAGGAGCACATAGAATTACCAGTTCTCCTCTACTCTTTCAATTAGAGTGGAAATTGGCAATGACTGGGAGGAAAGGAAGGAGAGAAAGGGAAAAAAAAATAAAGTAAATTACATTGCTGAATTTATACACCTCTTTTTCCTTTTACAGTCTGAAGCTCTTTAGTCTCCATCACCTGAATTCCCATTAGAAATGTTCTGAGTGTGCAGCTGAGGGTTATATTTATTTCTAATATCACTTCCAGAAGCACATCAAAAGACAATCCAATTAAGGAATTCACTGGATTTCTAAATAGAACGTCAGAACAAAAAAAGTTTATAGATACAGCCCTCCGGGGTGCAACAGAAGGAAAACTCTTCAGGATGCAAAGTGTACTCCACAGTGAAATCACAGCCGTTATAAGCCACTGGAATAGCAAAAAGGGGAATGGGGGGGAGTTGGCGTCTTCTTAAAGATCTGCATGTGTGCAACAGCTGTAATACCCAAACAGGCATTACATAATAACAACAGAAGCTGTTCGAAGCAGTAAGGAGGCACAGCTGGGACTACAGTGACCAGCAGTTGTCCTTCAGTTCAGAGCTTTGAGGTTCCAGTTCAGGAAGGCAGGCAGACACCAGAGCTTTTGCTCCAGTACATAAATGTATATATGTATTTTTGCTTCACCACCATTATTAATTTGGCAGTGGCATCGATTTTACAACCATCCTTGTCCACCATGCAGAAATCAGAACAGAATCCATATCACAGTAGTATTTAAGATCAGCTTATTCATCAATTGAACAGTTTACATTCGTTTGCTACCTTTTCCAGAAGCACGTAGAGGTTATAAAATACAAAACTGTCTAAGGAAAGAGCTCTCCCAGGGTAAAACCCCATAAAAGGTAAGAATTTTAAGCTCACGAAAATTGTCACATTCTGAAAGTACTTTAAAAAGTGCTTAAAGCTAAAGGGATTCTAGGCTCAGATATTGCTACCCAGAGGCAATCGCTGAAGATCACCTAAGTATTAACTCTGCTCCAAAGCAATCTGGGAGTGTGGTTCAGAAAGCAGTTGAGCAGGATGCTATTGGGAATGTGTGCGTGGAATCACAGTGGTTTTTTGTTTTTTTTTTAATGTAAATGTATTAAGACTGTAAATTTTATAAAATTTAGGGAGCTGATGTAAGAACAGAAGTAGTGACTGTAAGTTTAGATGATGGTTCTCCCTACCACGACTTTAGACTACCTCTTAAGAACTTGGTATTTGTAATGTATTGTGTTAGAAAATATTTTGGAATTCTGTATATTATATAAAGGCATTTAATTCTTATGTTTTATAATGACCTTAGATATTGAAAGGTCAGGGGGCAACTGAATTAAAAGAGGGATATAAAGAACAACTTTTTACAATGAGGGTAGTAAAGCAGCATACCTGGTTGCCCAGAAAAGTTGAGGATGCCCCATTCCTAGAAGAGTTCAAGGGCAGATGGGGCTTTGAGCAACCTGTTCTAGTGAAAGGTTCCCTGTCTACGACAGGGAAGTTGGAACAAGATGGTCTTTAAAGGTCCCTTGCAAACCAAACCATTCAGAGATTATTATGGAAAAGTGCCAGATTACAGCACATTTGTCTTGTGCATTAAAATTTAACCCTTTTTGCTAAGTCTGAACAGACAAGGTGCCAGAGAGGTTGACAGTTTTGCTGCATGGCTCAGAAAATGGTGTAAATATAGGGGACTTCAGAGTTGTCAGAAAATGGAACAGAATGCTCTATAGAAGACAAAACGCCACTTAAAGCTTGATGAAAATGACGAGTACCACAGAAAAAAATTTAAATCAGAAGCTGGGAAAGAAAGTATACAGCTCTGAATGATGCAGTCACAACTTTTAGTCAATTCAGCACATTGAAGTAAAGAATAAAGCAAGAGTTGGTAACAAACAGGTAACAGTGAGAAATGGAAAAAACTGAAAACTTGTTAAACAGAGGAGGCAACTGAATCAGAAGTGTCTGTGCTTCTACATGAAGCATTATAAGTGCAAGAATTAGAACTGAGAAAGAATGACCAGACTTACCAGGAAGGAATCATTCCTATCTCAGGAAAGTAAAACTAAAAGGAGGACTGGGAGAAATCCATGTATTATCCTGGATATGACATAGATCACCTGGTGAAGGAGTGATGCTACTACTCAAAGAGTAGCCTGTCAAATTAATCAGCAAGTTAACCATGCCAGTCACTAACAGAACATCTCTGTGATGTGTAATTTCAATTAAAAGGAGAGAAAACACAGCATTAGGACTATGTTACTAGCTGTGTAAGATGACAACAGCTATTGTATCATTCAAGGTAGAGAGTCAGGAAACAATGGTAGTATGAAATTTCAGTTACCCTCCCCAAAGAACACTAAACAAGAATTTTTAGATGTAATTAACATCATCTTCAGGGATAAGCTCATTCAGGAATGCAGAAGAAAATAGTAAAATCTTGGTTTGGCCCAACCTCTGTTCAAGATGCAATTCAGATATTACCACTGAAGAGTTGTTTCAAGAGTAAGCAAAACAGAGTTAGCAACATTGAAGGGGAAAAAAGCCAAAGATTCTCTACAGCACTTCATAGATCCAAAACAGAAGAATGAACATAAAAATGGAAGATAGTTCAAAAAGTTTAATGAACTTAAAAACTGAAAAAGTTTAATAAAAAACTGTCCAAAAGTCTTTCAATCCAACTAAGAAATCCATTAAAGGAACACACGTGGAAGAAAAGACCAAAGAAGACAGGCCCAATTAATTCTTCTCATCTAAGCTCACAAATGCCAAGAGGGATTCTCAGGATGTGTTTCAGATTGAAGCGTAAGAGAACGTGACAGAACAGACAGGCAGCATCAATAGTCATTAGAGCAGATAACTCTCACACAAAATTTGTAGAAGTTAAACAAGATTCTGACTCTCTGTTTTGTAGTACTCTGGGCACTACAAAACCCAATAGAGAAAAATACAGTAACTTACAACAAAAAACCCCACACTAAAATTAGATGGGCTTTAACTTTCCTTACTATTCATGTGGAACACAGGTTTTTGTGAATAGTTTGTTACTATTCATGCACAGTGCCTGGGGATGTTAATCAAACACAGAAAGCTCTTAAGAGACTGACTGGAATCTTTACAGAGCTGTTTTCTCTCTCTTACTGTAATGAAACTTGTCTGTGTTGGCTTCTCAACAGATGAGTTGTGAATGACAGGGGAAGGGGTGGAGGATTATCCTACAAGCATTTGGTTGATCTTTCCCTCACACTCAAGATGAAATTAGTAGTGGAAATTGTTCAACAGTACGGGCAGGCAACCGTTTCCCTGCTAGTATTCCAGTACTGATCCTTTTCTTGCACCAAAGCTTTACTCAGGCTAGTGATGTCACACAGACACACAAAACCATAAACCAACTAGCTGTTGCCATCACACAGAACAGCTTTCTTCTCCTGTCTTGAATAAGCTTTGGCTGGCTTGAGATACTGAAGGAAATTGAGTTGGCTCCCTATAATTCAAGTCTCTGTATCAAAATGATTTTATTTCTGAGAATCCTTTTCTTGTCAAATATACTAATGAAAAGACTGAATATCCTCTAACAGCAGCTTGTAAGATGTTCACTTAACTAGAGGATAGCTAAAGTGGGGATAAGACATTCATGCAAAGGTAGGCTATGTCATCTCAATCTCAGAATAACAATAATCTGAAGTATAGAACTGCAGCTGCATCTCACGAGTGCCTTGCATGCTTGCTGCAGTGCTGATACTTTCTATTTTCAACATTCTTTCCAAGACATCTATGCTTTTCTGGTGGACACAAGTTCACTGCACATGCACAGTACTTGACATGGCCAGATGCTATCTGGATCCAGTCCATTGAAAAGAATCTGTGTGGAACTCTCAACAGAAGTAAAGTGGATAACTGCAGCCTCAAAGACTTCAACCCAAACAGTTGAATAAATCTCAAGAAACAGTGGTAGATATCACAAATGTTCATATTCAAAAGACTGGACTTGGTCCACTGAAACACCAAAGGCTTTGCTCAAGGCTGTTTGCCATAATGATCTGCCCACCTCTCACACCACTGTGAGCTAACAAGACCTATCAAATCATTAGCCCATTTTGTAATAGTCACAGGGTCTTTTGCCTTTCACACCACACTTCAGACCATATTCTTTAGGTCCATTACAACCCAATTAACAGCAAGTACTCAGTCCGACAGAGGTAACTACAAATTATCTGTTAGTTTAATGGATTAGCACAGAAATGTGCACTAGCAGTGTTCAAGAAGGACACCAAGACAAGACTGACATTATTGTCATCCAAAAATCATCTCCACGTTCTCTGCCAACACAAATAATCCCAGTCCTGAGGGAGACCATCCATTTGAACTAAACAGTGACTTCAGCTCCTGTAGCCCGATGACTACACTTGCCTAGAATGATGAATGGAGGTGTTCTTGAGGGCTGACTCAGTGCCTGGCAGCACAAAGAGATGAGTAACTACCTTTGAACCAGTTTTTGTTCTAGCACACATAGATCACAGCATTGCCAAAGACTACAGAAGTGAGATTTAACCACAGTATCAGGATCTCAATACACTAGTCTCAATTTACCAATCGGTGATGCCAAAGATCCTTTTAGCCTAGTGCTGCTGCAGCAATGAAATTAACCATGCCCTCAACTGACAGCTCAGGTCTGCATGACCAGTCCCAAAACAGTTATGATCTTTATTAGGAATTGTGTGAGGACAGAAAGCTTCAGCAGTGAAAATGTAAATTTGTATGGAGCCTCTATGTACATAAGGAGACAGCCCCCAGCAGAATGCCCTGCCATAGTAAGAAGAAAATGTTAATTACTGTTTTAGAATTTCTAGAATGACATAATTGAATGAATGTGTTGATGTTTGGGATCAAGGATATACAAGACAGCTGACCTTCCTCAGAGCAATTATTATAAAGTGCACATAGGATAGAGTGACTGAGAAAGAAAAGCATGTACATTTTTTAATCCAGAACCAACTTTGCCAATAGCAAAGCAAGAAGAACTCTAACTCATTCATTATGAGGAAACCCAAATAATTAACTCAGCTAATGAGTAAAAATTGTTCTTGAGAACAGCTGAGATGAACTGCATAGGAACAGAGGTTCTACATCCCTGGAATCCTTGATAAAGATATAGAACTGATATATTATATACAATTCATCAGCTGCCAGGTCATTTGCTCTAGGCAACAAATCTGAGCAGAGAAAGGCCATTAACAGCCACCCCAACAGAAAGTTCCTAAAGACAAGCACTCTAGCATTGCCCACTCTACACAACCTTAGTTTTAGCTGGACCATTTGCTGTTGCTGTTTTATTGTCCCTGTGCTGAATCCTACACATGAGCAGAGCAGTGAGGACAGCAACAGCAATTCAGGGGGGAATTGGAGGGAGGATGTGAGCACACAGACCAGAACAGGACATGACACATCATAAGAAAGACAAATATTCTATTTTTTTTTTCTTTAGATTTATTAGTTACAAGGATAGAACACAGGAAAATACTGTATTAAAAGAGAGTGCTACTCCCCCTTGCCCCTAGCTGTACTGTGGTCCACAACAGAAGTTGAACAGGAAGATCCCAAATAATTTCAGATTGACTGTGAATTCACCTCATTTATATAATGTCTATTAGTAATCTGCCCACAGAAGTCATGAGACAGTACAACAGAGCTCACATTTCTTGATTTGCATCCATCATTTGAAAAGAGGCTTTCCTTCAGCATTCAATAGCAAGACAATTATCCACAACGAACAAAAGAAATTGTTAAAGAAATGTGCTGCCAATAAATGACATAATCTAGTGAATTTAAACCACTCCTCTAAAAATTCTGGCATTCTGGAACATGAAAATAAACCCTAAGTAGAAGGAAAAGCAAAGCTTGCCACCTACTGCCCAATGACATAATAGTATGTACAAATTTTGTCTATCTTCTTTTAACAGAATCTTTTTTCTTGACACAGAACATACAGAACTGCGTCTTCAGTTGTATCTTTAATGAAACAAAAAATACAAAACCAGCATATGGAATATCCAAAAGCAGTTTTTCTCTAAAACCACTTATAAAATCTTTGATAAGCCTGAAACATCATTTCTCACAGCATCCAAGCTGACAAAGAATTCCTCTTAATATCCACCAGTGGTGCTACAGGCTTTAATAAAGTCTGTCCCCTAGCTGCATGGTAAGTTTTAAAGACAGTACTTTAAACTTTAAAAAAATTTATTACAATAAATAAAGCCTATCACAAAAGATTCTTTATTCTGTACACATCTGGAAGAGATATTTTCAAAGCTACAGACTACATTAGTAAAAAAAACCAGGGCTGTAGCAAATACTGGCTTATTGCATATACTGTTTTTGTTTTACAAACTTCATGTCTCAGCATCAGAAATGATGCTGTGTTATGTTTTCAAGTACAGAGAAATTATTTTCAGTAACTACAACACTTTGTTGAGCTATTACTCCAAAGATCTTTATTTTCCTAATATATCACACATTAAAAGCAATTTCTGAACAACAATAGGTCCTTCGCTTAGTTGTAGGAAGTTGCTTAACTCAAAGTCAAGTAGTCATAATTCAGTTGCCTACAAAACTTCTGAGTACACCTGGAGATTTATCTTCAGGAACAACACTGTGCTGCACACTGCAATTAGCCAACAGCCCACATTCTGGTCCTCTAGCACCATTCCCTAAAGCTATGGGAAAATTTAGGGAAAATCTGATAAAGAGGGAAACAAACAAGGATTTACTGCAGAGTCCCTCTAATAGACTGCTGGCTGGTTACAAAGTCTCAATGTGTATTCGGAACAATAATATCAGGGGGAGAGTCCACTTTCTCCATCTGCCCAGTGCTCTTCACCCGTTACACTCACACAAAAAGAAATCCAGTCTCAACATCTACTCATGAACAGTAACCCCTAAACTTTTGCACAAGATGACATGAGCAATAAACTTCCTTAGAAGTGGTAAGATTAGCAACTGATTATACTTGGTATAAAACAGTAATTTTGGATTCCTGGGCAAAATTGATCAAAGTACAAGGGTACATGGTATAGGTAAACTTTATGGAGCTTAGGTAAAGTGGAAACTGCTGCTCAGTGAAGTACTTGGACTCTAGCACTGAAGAAAATAAGTTCACTGGAGAGGAAATATGTGTCTCTCAGGGTTCCTAAATGACAAACAGAACAGGCTATTCATAACAATGCAATCAATGAGGCATTTGTAATTAATCAGACAGACCCAACCCTGAAGATACATCCACTTTTGTCTAAGACCAGTCCACATCATCTTAATGGAGATTGTTAATCCATCTAGTTATCTGTTACACTAGCAAAATGCTAAGACTAAGTAAAACCCCTGAAGAGGGCTTCTTTGTGTTTTTGTTATCTGTTTAATAATGTTATTAACAACAGCGTGTCAATAGCAACTGGAAGTTAAGACAATACCAAAAGTTATATTGATACACAAGACATATAAGCCAGGTGCAGCTAATACTATTTTAAAGGGCTTTAGATCAAATATTAAGCAAGATTTCTGACACAAAGGCCAAAGATATCTACAAACATTTTTAAGCTCAAAACACCTGAAACAGAGGAAAATGTCCCTGGTTCAGTGATCATATGATCATTACAAAACTAAAACAATACACATGGATTTTTCTAAAGACATAATATTGCTAAATCAATTTTTATACCTGAAATCAGTAATAAAGCCTATTCTCACTTTGCTTTTCTTCCTTTGCAAGTTAATGGTACAGATGTATTTTACCGGAGACAGTTTTCCAAATCAAGCTACTGAGCTCTACTCACAGCTCTAGAGAAAGGAATGAAAAATCACATTAAACCAATTCCCATTTGCTGCAAGGAATATGGCAATTTTCAGTGTTGATTTTATTTCAGCCACATCCCATAATCATTACCATTGCACATTAGTTTCCTTAGAGTAACCTGACTGGGTTACTTTTATCTGCTTGGCTAAAATGTCTCAGTTAAGTATAAAATTGTTGCATAAATGTTTTACAATCAAAAACACTTGCTAACAGAGAAATCTTTTTAATAGCAAAGATTCTGAATGCCACAATGTTGTGAATGCCACAATAGCAATACACCAAACGAAACTTTAACAATACAAATACATCTTCGTGAAACAGAAAACATACTCATGCTTTCTAAGAAAAGCAAGCCCCACCAAGCCCCTGGAAAGAAGTTCTGATAGTTTCCCAGCATCTCTTGAAATAATTGTTCAAAGATAAATAGTAAAAGTTCCAATAGTTTCAGGGGAAAAAAAGGCAAACCAAACCCAAAAGCCAAACCACAACCTGAAAAAAGCCACTCTGGAAGAGAACAGACCATATTGCAACACAGTAACAAGTAACCAAGAACTCCTTCGCTGAAGTCCACCCTGTACATTCAAACACTGTGCAAACACTGAATGATCAGGTACATGTGTTTTTAAACTAGGAAAAAACCCTAACTTAAAATGCTATGGCTTGAAATGCTGGCTTACTGTCTGCTTTTCAACTAAGCTGACAGCATCAGTGCAGTTTAGAAGCAATTTTTTTTCCTGAAAAGCAGTGCCTTGAAAGCAATGATTTCCACATGGAATATGCCTAAATCAGTTTTTCTTTTTGCTATATTAGCATACAGGAGAATAAACATATTCCAGTTGCACTTAAAAAATCCCCAAATTAATGACAAGTTAATTAGAAGTTAACTTTACCTCACGGAATGTGTTCAAGTTGCTGGGATTGTGAGAGGGAAGTGAACATTGACATTCTCAAAAGGAACATGCCTTACAGGATAATATGGATAACTGATCTGCATAAACTCTTTACAAGTCTGTTAGGAAGAACATGAATAACCTGGTGGCTAACAGGGTGCACTGTGTTTCCTTGTAGCAAATCTCTTGCTGAAAACACTGTGCAAAAGGCATCTCAGAATCCACCCCAAAGAGCTCACAATGGAAAAGTAATTTTCCTGATTCTCCCTGGAGCCACCTTGCACTAGCAATCCTAAGAGAAGCACACCATGAGTTCATGACATGTTAGAAGTTCAAACTGAAGGGATGCAGTCGTCAGCACAACCTGCAGACAGAATGCCAGTTTTTCAGTGAGCAGTGAGCTCAAGAACTGCTGGGAAAATCTCACTTCTGACCACTAGAATTAAATTTTCAAGTCTGTGAACAGTAACACGGTGCAAATAGAAGCTCAAACAGCTCTGTCACTGGGCTCTATTAGGGCAGAATGAGAAGCCAACGACTTACAGACCAAAGCTCTGAACCACCAGGTAGCAATCCATGGTTGCATCCCTATGCAAGAGTGTAGATTTGGCACCAAAATGGCTGGAAAACAGCCCTACAAAGAGTGGGGGCCCCAGTGGATGAGCTGAACACGTGTCAGCAGCATATCCTCAGGTGAAATATGCCAATCATATACTGGGCAGCAGCATAGTCATACAGATCAAGGGAGTGATTACTGTCTCTATCAGGCACTTGTGAGACTGCATCCCAAATACTGTGACCAGTTTTGGACTCCCCAAATCAAGACAGCAAAACAGTGGAGCAAGGCCAGTAGAGGGCCACCAAGACTATCAGAGACTGGACAGACAACGTATGAGGAAAAAGATTTCTCAGCTCTAAAAAAAAAGACAGCTCATGGGGACGATGCTGCAATCTACAAAGGCCTCTTGGGATTCTGTAGAGGAGGCTGGGCTGGACTTCTTAGAGGAATACAGCTAAAAGACACAGGGTAACAATAAATGTGCAACAATGGAAACTTCACTATAAAAAGAGAATACTCTTTTTTTCCTGAGGGTAGTCAAACACTGCAACAGAAGCCCACAATTACCGGAGATCTCCAACCTTGTAATCTTGAAAGTATTCAAAGCTCAACCACACAAAGCCCAAAGCAACCTCTTATAAGTGATCCTGCTATAAGCAAAGGGTTGGACCTGATTGTTTCATACTTCCAACCTAAGTTTTATCCCTGCTGTTGTTAAAAAGTTTCCTTAAAAAAAACAACAAACCAAAAAAAAAAAAAAAAAAAAACCAAAAAAAACCAAACCAACAAACCAAAGTATTTTTATACAGAAGTTCACTATTATCAAGAGCTTCCATAAAGTGTTTTCAAACAGACCCCACACTTAAGTTCAAGTGCAGGGCTCTTGTAAGTAAAGAGTTTCACTTGCTCTGTACCTCTAGTATGAAACTACCATAATGGTGGTGAAAAAGAATGTCCTCCAGAAATATTTACTTTCACACTAGCTTCAAAAAGCCTGACTGTAATCTTTTTAGACCATCACCTGATACATCATCATATTAACCAATCTTAGAACCAGAAGTTCTAAAAAATAAATTGCATGCAGTCAAAGACACAAAAAGAACTAGTATGCAAGACAGGAAATAGCCAAAAGAGCAGTCTCTAATACATTACAGTGATCCTTAGTCTACAGGAGTTTGCACAACAGAAAGTCAATAATCTTTACAGATTTTAAATGTATATGCAAACATTTAACTTACACTTATATATTATACCAAGTATGTATTCCATTTTCTGTTATGGCTGTCCTACGTTGTTGATTTCAGTAGGGTACACAACAGTATGCCAGTTCTTCTTTCAGGTATGTTTTTTTCAATCTAAATTTTAATTTGCCATTAACTAGTTAAAACTGACAAACTAATTCAAACTGGAAAAAATACTATGTCTTTGAACAGAAGTCAAAAAACCAGCTTTAAGACATCAGTTGATAGGCTTACTAAAATTAGCATGCAATACATCTGACTGTCATACATATCATGGGACTAGACTCAGTGACTCAGGAATACAGTTTGGAAGGGATCTCCCAGCAAAGATTTCTGGGCACATAAGGCACACCAGTACATCCAAATTTGTCACCTGGAGTCTGTGCATTCACCACTCCCTTGATGAGCTTTTCTTTGTCCAGCATTAAAGCAGATTTTCACATTTCATCACCACCTGCCTCCAAAGCAGGCTGAAGGAGCAATGCTGTGACACTTCAGTGTATTATTGAGCTCCCGTTGGTTGATGCCGTACTCTTTCTGGTGATCATTTCCAAAACTGTACTACAAAGATCCTTTTAAAAAAAACAAGAAAGTTCTGCTCACACAGATGGCAAATTCACAAAATCAAGCTGCTGGAACTGTCCTGTTGCCAACAAGTGAGAACACGAGATGTGAAAGGAACACCCAGAGTTACTGGAGTGCTATCACAGGAATTCAGGCCCACAAAGCATGCCTGTTACTGAGATCAGAATTCCCTACAGGTTCCAATAAGAAGCAGGTTTTTGTTTCTGAAACACCAGTTGTTTTCAATTACAGCCATCTATACCTTCTGCTAACATTTTTCTGAGATGAGACCTTATACCTGACAGTACATCCATCTTCAGAGCACAGCTATGACAAGCCTGCTGAACCCAGGATATTCCAGGGAATTAATCTCTCTCCAGCATTCCTTCTGTTCAGTACCTTATTCTTCAAAAAAAAGATACCTGGAAAGAAATAAATTAATTGCCTGCTTTCCTAAATATCATTGCCACCATGATCCTAAGAAAGCATGCATGAACACATGTTGATGACTGAAGTTGGAAAAGTTGCATTCCTACATAAAACAGAAAAGAATTGACAGAGGATGGCAAAACAGAATCTCTGTAGCAGCAAGCCTCCTCTAGGAGCTATTTCAGGTATTCCAGGTTGGGTTCTGCCCTGGCTCTCAACAGTGCAGTCCTTGACTGCACAGCAGCAGTGTCCAGATCAGCATACCAACCACACTGACAGTGTGGATGACTCCACTTTCCAGGAGTGGGAAAATGAAAAGCTATTCCAAAAGTATCTGGGCAGCCTCACACAACATACAAGACCCCAACATATTCAAAAAGGAATTGAAACTGGAATTAGCCAGTCTACCCCTCTCAGTGTTAGAGACTTGACCTCAGAAGGGTCTTTCAGCCCTGTAAATTGTCCTAATAGTCATACATGGGAACTGGCACTCATTTCAACAGCTTTATTTAAACATCCACCCTCTGCTGCACTTGATACAACAGCTTTGGTGTGTGCAACAGTCCATTTCCTCTCCATATCCGGCTCCTGCACCTGGCTCTGGCCAAGGTTGCAAGCTGGCATTCTCATGACTCCAGACACTCAGTTTTACATTTTCCCATGCCAATATTAAGCTGACTTAAATAGATTTATCTTCATGTGGTTTCAAAGAGTAACAGTTCTACCTGAAAAAGCCTCTACAATTAGGAGAAAATCCTCAGGCTGAGAAGGGTCACATGAACAACAAAGCCAACTGCATATGGAAGCATGCAGAGGCACTTGGAATAGCAGATAACAGATGACTGGTTTTGTCAGTCTGAAGTTGCTTCCTCTACATCTGTGATGATGTTTCATGCAAGGAGGTAAAGAGATTTTGGTGAAGCATGAAATGCTGTAGGTATCCTCTAGAAGTACTTTGAGTATCATAGCCAAACAACTATCATAGTGGCAGAGAAAAATACCAGTTTATCAACTTCTCTTTCTTTCTTTTAAGAGAGGAACCCTTGATCCTTGGACATTATTCCAGGAATAATGGAAAGTAAGCCTTCTCTTAGAGGCTACCACAAGCCTTCTGAGTATAGTTCTAGAGTGCTTAAAAGATGACAATTCCTTTTTTCAGATAAGAACAAATTACATTCGTTTATCTTTCTTCCCCTCCCTCCTTTTTTTTTCTTAAATATATTTCACTACCCAATTTGGACAACTAGCCTTTATCGCAACAGAAAGAAAAATTCCTTGAGAATGCTTGTGTGTAAAGGGAGGGAGAAAAAAGGAAGGATACTTTACAGGAATCAGTAGTGATAAGACAGGAATTGTCTGGCCTTTTTGTACTGATCTGTTGTGCTGCCCTTTATGGGGCGAAGCAGAGACACCAGGTAATGAGTCCATCTGGTCGGGAGAGGAAGGAACAAGAAAAAAGCCTGATGATTTTACTGGATATTTCCCCTTCATATTAGTCACTTCAATAACCCTTGCTTCACTGGTAGAAATGAAACTGGACTCAGAGTACTAGAAAATATTAAAATTGGGTAGTAATTTCTCTATCTTTCAAGACTCTGGATGTATATTCGTTCCTTAATTCCCCAGTGCTCTACCTTCTACCTTTCTCAAAGAACATGCTAGCTTAGGGTGAGGAACTCCAGGGGAATTCAGGTAGATTTCTCCACTTATTACACAAGACATGTAGGAATCTAGTTTATTTTGTGGATTCACAGTTAGTACAAAAAATTAGAAGGCTTTAGGTGGGAAAAAAAACCTGATAAAGGGGTTGAGAGACAACAAATAACATCGGGAGTGTCCAACAATCTCTGCTCTCAGATGTAACTTTGGAAAGGAAGTGGCACTTACTTTGTTGTCAGAAGCCTATGATGTCACAGGTGCAAAACTGTAATCACACACCACCCTTCCACATTCATTTTTACAGTTTCAAACACAGGAAAACACAATTTATTTCCTAGTCCTGATTATCTTGCTCTGGAGACTAGAAGCGAGACAGACTACACTTTCCTTAAAGCAAAAGCCACCTCTCTAAAAGCAACACCTGTTACAGGACAAACACTTTTTGTCACTGACTTCACCAGAAAGTGAGAGGACAGCAGTAGCTGAAAACACCTAAAACTGTTCACGTTCCACTTCATTGCCACTCTCCTGTGCACCTCCCTCCCCCCATATCAAATGGGGTCTTGAAACAAATTAAGGTCAGACCCGTCAATAAAAACAACAGTACAACTAGAGAAATTTCAGACTCACAATAAGTATTTAAAGCTCAGAGAAATAATATCAAAAACTGACTAAGCAGCTACTAAAGAGGCAGAGAAAAATTCACTAACAAGATTGGTGTTTTCCTTGTGCTTAAGGCAGTCAGATACAATCCTGAACCTCAAACACAAGCTGGCAGAAGTATTCATTGTAGCACAGCCACTCATACATATTAAAAGAGAAAACATAATGCAAAAACAAGAAACCAGAAAAGAACAGAAGCCCCAAATGTCACTCTCCTCAGTTACACAAGGTGTCAGAATTTCATGTCAGACTTTGTTCTAGGATAAACTCAAAAGGTCACCAGTGTAAATAATTCCTCCAAAATTAGTACAGCAGTATCCTTCTAAGGAAAACAGAAGTTAACCAATACCATGGGATATTCTGTTCAGATGAAGAAATCCGGCTCATAAGTAATAGAAGTCTAAACATCCACTGAAACCTTACAGTTAAAACAATAAGCTGTTATAAAAAGTCTGACAGTTTCCAAGCATGACTTTTTAAAACCCTTGCAAGGAATAATGTTTTATAAATCTGACATACCAGACTTCTTTGAAAGCAAAGAAAACACTTACTGTGGTCGCATTTGCTGAGTTAACCCAACAGGAGGCTTCTGCTTGATTGTGAATGCCATCTGAGCCACAGGGCCAACCTTTGGTGGGACCTGCACCTTCTGAGAGAAGGTCTGCTGGGCAGCCTGCTGGGGTATGGGCCACGGGGGACCAACGGGGCTCCGGCCTCCAGTGGAAGATGTGTCTTGAACGACTGTATCCTCACAGGAATTACCTTTTGTTCCTGGTTTACATACACAAAGCTGAGGTCGCAGGCACATCCCTCCATTTTGGCACGGCGGTGCACAGTTAGCTAAGAAAAGACATTTTAAAAAGTACCTGTGAAACAAAGCATGAAGGAAAATGCAAACCCTCCCCACAATAAAAAGTCAGCATTAATAGTTAATATTAACTGGAGTAGGAGAGAGCAACACTGCTAAGCTCCACAAAGATAATAATATACAAGTTGGCATAGCTTTTATTGATTTCTTGCACAACAGACATGCATAACATTTGAACAACTTCAAAAAGTAAAATGCTGGATTTAAAAAATAGGAAATACACTAGTTAAATTGAGAAATATAGTGTTATTTCAAATCTTCCTCCTTTCTGCTCAGCATCCCTTCTCCTACTACTTTAAAAACCCAAACTGCATCTGATGAAACAATATTACAGATACAGAATTTTACTACTGATCCAGGCTGGGATTTATTTTACTACTACTTTAAAATCAGATGCTGCATAGGTACTTAGAATGAATCCCTACAGATACATCATAGATAACCAAAATGATGCAGAGACACGTGAAGCAATTCAACCCTTCCCCCTCTAAAGCCCAAATGATGTTCCCTGCAGTACTCCCGCTGTAACAATACAAGAGACGTGAATTGCTGCTGCAAAGACATGGCTACACCTAGGGAGAAACACACAGGTGCTTGTGATTACTACAGGCCAGCTTCTATAGATTCTTTGTACCATCAGTGAAAAGGGACCAGATTCTTTAAAGTACAATTTGCCTTCAGAGAGGATTAATTACACTGCTTTGCATTGATCTATCTAGTGACTACAAAAGCAGTCTGAACAACCAGTCTAGACTCAACACCCAGCTTGCAGACCTAGTTAATGCAGTATCAATTCCTCTCTGAATGAATAAGAAACTTGGAGGAGCAGCAAATCCCATCAAAAAAATGGAAGGAGTGAAAAAAGCAAAAGCAGTTTGCTGATTATATATATACATAATACTGCAAACGCATGTCTACCATGAGGATTTATTCTGGATGCTAAAATTTGCATCCCAGAAAGATGGCAAAACAAATTAATTCTCTTATCTAAAGGACACAATTTAACATTAAAAGACTACAAAGAAAATTTCTTCATTAGTCACATTAAAGATGGTGTACAATGAAGCACATATAAGAATAAACATTACTGAGCTACTTTGTTCCTATGAAATAAGAATTTAATTTTTAATATTGTTAAAGATCTTTTAACATGGGCAAAATCATATGTCAGGTGATAATTTTTTTACTAGAATAGCTAAGATAATATCTTAAGCTATAACATGGGATTCTGCACCATATTCAGATTCATCCAACTGAACAATTATTTTTTTAAAGAAATGTCAAGTACTCTATTTGGACCAACACTGGTCCAAATAGAGTACTTGACATTTCAATCAACTTCTAATACGTACTTCTGAACATAAAAATAAATTAAAATGCACAAGAATATATATGAGTTAACTCATTAGGATGGGACTGTGTTAGTTTGGAGATCTAGTTTATCCACTGGCAGATATATCCCGTGTACTGCACACAACACCAGAGTTACCCTACAACTTCAAACTGAGGTTTGCATGGCTTTTTTTACAAATTTCAAATTCAAACACTTTCCCTTCCATGCAAAACTTATGTTCTTTTCAATAATACTCAGCTAGGCTATCTAAACTGCATATTATGCACCTCTCTGGCAACACAAAAGTAATCATTTGCTCACTTCTATTTGTTTATTTTTGAGACTCTGTCTTGTCTTTGACTGCTGGAAGATTGAAGATGGTTTTCACTGTAAACTTGAGAAGGGATTTTCAACAGGTATATGCTGTAATAGATAAGCCAAGTCTTCCTTGTGTCTGATTTATAAAACTTAGACTTTGCTAGAAACAGTGAAAATTCATTTATATGCACATGACTGAAATAAATCATATCTCAGAAAATGAACTCAGGAGCCTAAAATCCTAGTTAAATTTCAATGGCTTTGGTGAGACTCTTAAGACCGGAAGAGTGACCCCATCACCTGGGTCATCTGTATGAAATGCTGGGTCCAGTTGAGAGTGCTTTAGAAAAACACCTCAAAAAAAAAAAAAAAAATCTTAAAAAACACAAAACTCTCAAAAGTCCTGTTTTTACATCAAGAAAACATTCATATATTTCTGGAAATTTATGGACACATGCCTACGTTAACCTCTAAGTTTCTCAATAAATTATTTAAAAACCAATAACTCAACACAGAAGTACGCTAACATGACCTCACCAAAAGTCAGTATGAAAAAATATCCACTCTGCTAGGACACTGATCACAGCATATCTTCTCTCAAAAGTGAACAATGTATACATACACAAAAGACACGCCTGAAAAAAGTGCAACTCTTTTTCCTGTAGTTAAGAACCAAATTCGTGCTTCAGAAGCCTACAAAAACTTCATTTTCTCCTTATTAAAGTGAAGGTTGCAGTGAATTTAAAACTATAAAGCTAAAAACAGATTCTTTTTTGAAATTACCTCATCTTTTTTGCCCACATAGACTTGAACAATCTTACTTCACTGGCAGCAATGTAAACCTTGAAATACATTACATGTACAGAAAACAAATGCTCTGCAGTACAAACTGCATTACTCTAACTGGCCTTTAAAAAAACAAGCATCAGGAGACCTGATGCAACTATGTTATAAAAGATCAGTGACAACAGGTTGAAAGCCCCATCCATCAGATCTTCACAGTAATGAACCTTTTGATTAAAATCTTCCATTAATGTTGCGTAATAGAAGAAATTTTTTGTTTCAAAACTGGATAAAGGATCATGTTTTTAGAAAAGAATTTATTTTTTCTTTAATTTTAATTGACATAATACAGCAGTTGAGTTTCTAAAATGTCCAAGACAGCTGTAGTGTGCCAAATGAATGACCTAATTATTTTGTTTGAAGACAACAATAATGGCCCATAAAACTGAAAACACCAGTATTTTCCATTAAGCTAAGCTTCCAAAAACTGAAGCGTGGAAGTATTAAGATCAAAACTGAAAAGCAGGCCAATATACTGCTGTTAAAGGCAATTGGCTTCGTCCTATCCAATTCAAGGAGGTCATGACTGGAAATTCAAAATGGAGCTTGGCAGAGATGCAAATAATGAGACTAAACTTAGTGGGTCAGATTAAAGATCCACTTAGTCTAGTGTTCTCCCTCCATTACTAAGGTGAATGCTTCAGGACGGGATGAGACACAATAGAAATTTATACCACTACAGCTTTTAAGAATTAGAGGCTCAGCAACTTCCTGACCAAGAGCACTGGCGTTGTGTTTAATAAGTCCCAATAGATTTTTCTGTCAGAGGTTGACTGATCTGCTCTTTGAGCCACTTCACTGCAACATCCAAAACTTGCTGTGCCATGGAAGTTAGCCACATTGAAAGGCCAGGCATAGACAATATAACTAATCTTCCCTCACTTTCCAGAAGTACAGTTTGTGGTGAGA
This sequence comes from Certhia americana, assembly GCA_018697195.1. Lineage (NCBI taxonomy): Eukaryota > Metazoa > Chordata > Aves > Passeriformes > Certhiidae > Certhia > Certhia americana. Next base: position 76,193,384 of record CM031859.1, read on the forward strand.
TTGACCTTGGCTGGATGCCAGGTGTCCACCAAGCTGCTCTATCAGTCCCCAGCTAGACAGGGGAAAGAAAGTAAGATCAAAAACTACTCAGAGGTTGGGATGAGGTAGTTTACTAAAGCAAAAGTTTGTGTGCACACCAGTAAGGAGAAAAAAAAAGCCCCATTCTTTACTTCCCACCAGCAAGTGATGTTCAGCCACTTCCCAGGAAGCAGGGCTTCAGATCCATAGGGGTTGCACCAGAAGGCGAGCTTTGTGAACAACAAATGCCCTGTTTCTTCACCTTTCCTTAGCTTTTCTATCTGAGATGATGTCATATGGTGAGGAATATCCCTTTAGACAGTTTGGGTTAGCTGTCCCAGTTGTGTCCCCTCCAAGGATCTTGCCCACCCCCAGCCTATTAATGGGGAGACAGCAATGTTGAAAGACATTGCTGGTGCTGTGCCAGTGCTGCTCAGCAGTAGCCAAATCCCTAGAGTGTTACCAACACCTTTCTAGGTACCAACGCAAAGCCAAGCTCCAGTTCAGCCAGACCCAATGCAGTGGGGAGGGAACAAGGATTCTTTTGCATTCGTTTCTGATTTAAGACCATGCAATCTGTGTCTACTAAAAATAAAGTCACAGTGATGCATTTGCTCTGGAAGTACCTGAGTCACAAAAAGCCCAAAACTGTACCACAAAATGTTCATCCTTTTTTATACACCTTTCCCTAATCAACTGCTGATGACCACTCCCTCAGACTGCTACGGGGTTTGACAAATGCATATCAGGCCTGGTATGATTGCATTTGTGACATTCTTTCAGAAAAACAAGGGTAAAACAACATTACCATTAGGTTCAAACACAGCCCTTCCAAAACTTCTTGTGTTGGTTTGGGACTGATCTATACATACACACTTTTCAGTCCATGTGTTCATGTCATTACAGTTAAAGCGTATATAAACACTTGCAAAAGCAAGACCTAAAATAACAGGTTTATAAGACTTTCAAGACACAAATATTTTAAAACTTCTACATATACAGAATGTAATTAGTTTTAATACATTCTAAATTGAGCATAATTTATTATCTGGAATCAGTAAGTATAAAACATTGTCATGTATGGAAGGAGTTTAGATAAAAAAATTCTCTTTTGTCCCTTCAAATGAATCAAAACACAAGTAAAACTGACTCCACTTATCTAAAAATATTTATATTAAAGTAATATTAAACTAACATCAATTCTTGGATTAAGATCATTACAATCTCATTCCTATGCTAATCACTTATTTTAACTTGCTCAAAAGTATCAACACATTTACAAGTTTATTTCCCTGTGGAGAGTAGAAGTCCACAAAAATTTATTTTTCAGTGAGAAACTCACAACAAACAAATCTAAATATCCCAAAAGTTTCCTGCACCCAAGTTTCTAGCCTTTTAGCCTCAGCTCCACCTTGAAGTATTTTCTTTAACAAGCAACTGCTGTTGGTTTGTACTTAAATGTCCACATTTTTCAATGTCATTCCTGAATTTCTAATACTTCAACACAATTACACTACAACAGTGTTGTGAATCTTATGCTATTTCTAATGCACCCATCCACCAGATTTCTTTCTTTTTCCACGTGAAATTTACCTTTTTTTTTTCCTCCTCTTGAGCACACATAATAATCCAGCACCAGTTTAAACAGAATGCACTGACTTCCACCAAATTTCATCACAGTGCACATTGGCACAGTATATATCAACTTCTCCCATAGGAGTGTGTAAATCCTGTCAGGCACAATACATCCCAGAGGACAAATAATAGAAAATCCAGCAACTGAAAAGAGGATTTTAAGTATAGAGCTGTTACAGATTCCAGCACAAAATGGTTGAGAAATGATGTTGCATGCATCAAGTTTACGGAAAGGGGAAAAATCAACACTATGACATGGACATGTCTGTGCTGAGGGCGGGGTTTTCAAGTTTTCTTTATGTGCAACATAGGAGTACTGTTAAAGGCATAACAAATACTGCCTTATTTCATGAATGCAGGGTTTTTATTCCTCAAGCACACAAGGAAACCCAACCACAGCTCATCTTGGTTGAGTGCACATCCTAAGCAAAAAGCTGAGATACAAAGGCACCTTTAACTCCTGCTGGGTTGAAAGACAGAGTGATGATCCCCCACCGATTCCAGAAGAAAAGCAGTGAAGCGCTTTCCTTGGAAGGCGACAAGCTGTGGGTTCTGAAAGGAATGAGGCATATTCCAGTTTCCCTCAGAAAAATCTGAATATGGTGCTGACATCCTGAAGAAGAGCAACGTTTTTCAGAATTTCCTGTTCTCTGAACTACCCTACTGCTTAGCTCACCACGTAATTTTTCACTTTTACTCTGAATACCCTTTTAAGTATTAAGTTGTTGTCAGGACTGAGGATGCAACTGGAGCCTAGAAGTACAAAAGCTCACTGAAGCAATGCTTTTATGGTGAGCTAGTTCTGTGAGTATCTCTCACCAAGGAGGTTTCAAAAATTGAAAGGTTTACCAGAAATACATCCAATAATCCTAAATATTTATTGAGAATGAATGAGAAAGGTATTTGCTACTAAAGGGGATACAACCTTGTTTTAAGACCATTTCATCAAAAAAAACCAAAAAGAAAAAGTTGAAATTACTTTTATATAATCCTAAGAAATTACGTTAACTGCCGAAAACCTGTATGACCTCTACACTGTTAATGGAGGTAGTATTACAACCATCTGTGTCTTTCTACACAGGAACTTGTTTTTATCATAACTATATGGTCTTAAGGAATTCTTTCCCTAAATATACTTCAAATGAAAGCATGTGTTGGAATTCTTTGCTGTCCACTTCAAACCATCAGATTCATTCCCACACTGGCATGTAAACATGACCTCCAGGAAGGGAGGGAAACAAAAAACAATGCTTTTAGCATACATATTTATTTTAAAACAAACAGACAAAAAACCCAGTTCCTCTCTTAACCTAATGGCAACATAATGTACTTTACTAATATTATATTCTGTGTTTCTCCATGGCATAATCTCCAAATGCCAAGACTTATCAGAATTAAAAAGCAACTGTACTCAAATACTTCAAAAGCTTAACTTCAGCAAAAGGATGCATCTATCAGCAACAAGCATTTAACATACTGTTTGATACTTGGCATTTTCATTCATGTTGTGTTTACTGGAGTTCATATACTATAAATAGTTTAGACTGTACAATCTGAGAGACATTTTTAAAGTATTTAATTACATAAAACCATAACTATGCATATTCTGACAATACAAAGATTTCAGATGCTACAATTCCCTTTATCATTCGAGTGCCCACAAATAAAAATCATTCACTACAGAATGGACAATGCCAAGGAAACCAGCAGATTCACATTTTACACACTGTTCTTGCTGCTCTAGTGGTTAACACTCCCGTATGCAATCCTTTTAATTCTCTTAATGTTTCTCATTACAGTGCTTACTCATTTTGTTACAAAATACTTCAACTAAGACAAGCTCAGTAAAAACGCAACTGGAAATACTTAGCTGGATGCAGGATTCAGACAACTGAAGTGTCACAAAAAAGAGTGAGATTAGAGAAAACACTATTAACCACAATAGAGTAAGCAAAACAGTAAGTACGATAAAGCTTTTCCTAAATTCAACCAACTCTCAATAAGAGTTCATAATTCGGCTGAGCTTCTCTGAAATTCCAGGCCTAAACTGCTATCTAGGGATAATAAAAACCTGATCTCAATTATAAAAAACCAAATCTTGCCATAAGATTTGCCATATGCAGGGATTACTATCTGCACTTCACAGAAAAAAGAACATGCCCAAGCAGATCTATTTTTAGCTCTTACTAACATGTGAACAAGTATATCTTGTCTGACTAACATGCAAAATGCTTGTTCCCTCTCTGAGCACAGTCATAGATGTGGAGAAATGCTAAAGACTTGTTTTCCTTCTATAGTCAATGTGCAGGATCTATTTTCTAGGAATAAATTAGGCTACACAACTACTGCTGCCTTTAAAGGTGGATCAAAAAGCCAACTAAAGGAAGACACCTCCAAGCCAATCCAAAGTCAGTTGTTAGCCTAACAACTAACATATCAATTACAGAACATGGACTAACTTGATGACCTGAACCATCAATAATCTGTTAACATCCAGTACTCCAGAGTTTGAACAAGGAGATAGTTTTGGAAGACGTGTGCTCCTCTTCATCTACCCTCCACAAATCCTATAGCGTCCAGGCAACCCAAGCTTGCTTTAAGGCAGGATCAGTTGGCACAGGCAGCCTTTCATGGTGAAGGCTGCACTCTTCTCAAGGCCTCACAGAAAGCACAACCCCATCCCTTGCTACAGCTCTGCTTTCCCCAAGGTTGGGAGGCTCACTGATTCCATACACAAAGCCACTTTGTGGGACAGGAAGGAGAGGGGAGCATGCCCCCTTCCAGCTCTTCCCTTCTCCATGCTCAGAAAGACTAGCTATAAGAAGAGAGGTGTAAGACTAGTACTGTGAGTATCAAAGTATCACTTCTCTGTCAAAACATCATTTTGTTCCTACACACATGCAGAACCAGGCAGCGCACAAATGATGGACGAACCACAGCTTTCCCTGGCACCTACACAGCTTTCTACTCCACTTCCAAGTTACACACTGAAAACAAACAGCCAACAAACTGAAAGAGAGGGAAAAACATAAAACCAAAACACTTCCATTTTCTGTGTTCCTTTTGCTTCTCTCTATTAAGAAGGGAAGTGTGGAGGACTTTTTATCCACTGTAGATTTACCACAACTTTACTGCAGGTCCTGCTTCTTTTGTTAACACTAACTGCTGCAATGAGCTGAACAAGTTCACTAGTTCACTATCAATCTGTCATCTGCTCCAGTGTGAGAGCACAATGTCTTGACAAGTTTCTTTTAAGGTTCTCCTTTTTTTTTCCTTCTCTCAATTCTATACACACTTGTAGTACTTGTAAGAAACAGACTATGAACCATTATAAGCTTGTTTCCAGTAAAATCCCCAGTGTCTCACAAAGAGAAGGCTGGATGGGTCTCACTTCATACTAACTGCAGACTTAAGTTTCCTCACCAAAATGAGGGAATGGCACATGGCATGGTCATGTGCAGAGCAGGCAGCAGCTAACAGCTCCCCCATCTTCTCACAGCTCTTTTACAGCCTGGTCTCACAGGAGTGAAGTTGGCTACCAACCATGGCCAGGAGACAGACACTGTGCTCAAAGTCACCACTACTGCTGATTCAGATCAGCCTCTCTTAAGCTGTCATACCAACTGCACTTGGAGAGGTTTGGTTTGTGTTGTGGGACCATCTTGAGGCCTGTGCACTCTATTTCTCTTAAGATGCAAAGAAAAAAATATGTCTAAATAACAAAAGACTAAAACTCAAAACATGAGCACTCGAAGAATGCACCTAATGTATTTCAGCCCCATACTGATGTTCATTCCACAAGACCAAACTACACCTTGTCCAAAATAAAACTAAGCCCTGAAACACACATGCCCTGGGCTTCAAGTCATCAAACCCAAAGGGTTTTGTCTATAGATCAGCTCCACACTGCTTGCTAATGCAGACAAAGACTACAATAATTTGGACCCTATCGTTCTACCCCCTTCCAATAGCAGTAAGTGAAAAATAAAGCAGAGTAGAATTATCAACAAGAGTTTTCCCACTATGAAAGCCCATTTCCTGTACATGAAATTCAGAATTTTTAATTACATATTACAGTAACAAGCACACAGCAAAGGCAAAACCAAGCTTATCAGGCTTTCAGTTTTTCAATTCTGAATTGTTTAAAAATCACATCAAAGGACAGATCAAAAAGGGTTAATGTATAGGTCAGTCACATGAGGTCAAAGTAGTTTGTCTCTTTAAAACTCAGACATGACATTTTGATTTAGACATAATTTGAAGGAGACTGATACTGCTTTTACTGAGATGATGGTCTTAGAATGAGAAGAAACAACATTTGGGGACAGTATGTTATACAGGCTTTGTATATACAATGTAAATAAACATAACTTGGTAAAACTCAAAGCCACAAAACTGATTAATCACAAGCCTCAGGAACTGGTTGTGACCAGAAAACCTCCAAGAAGCACAGCTGCAAACATTTGAAGTACTTGGTTCTGATGATGAAAAGTACAGCTCTCCTGGAAACCACTTTCTAAGAGCTGAAGACAGAAAGAGTAGATTCTGAGCAACCCATACTAAAATATTTAGTGGTAGAGAGTTTTATGTCTAAACTGGAGGACTCACATACATTTCTAGGTTTCCAGGTCTGGATCCTAAACCCTATTCCAGAGCAAGACCTAAGCATGCAACCTTTCCCTCACATTCCCTAAGAAATTCAGAAGTACAAGCTGGATACACTTAGGGCACACTCCATCCAGGTGATCTGGAACCACTGGTCACACTGTCAAGTGCCCATGGCCTGAAGCAGACACAAAGCTGTAGCATGCTTACTCAGCCACAGCAGGAAGTACAGCTCTGGAAATACAAAGAGGAGGTGGCTACATTGAACAGGAGTTTGCAACAGAGGCCAAGCAGATTCAAAATTCATACTCTTCCCCAGGGCAAATATTCACACAACTTTCTAGTCTCCTGCCTCTACAGCAGCAAGTATCTACTGCTGTGTATTTTCTTATTCTGAAAAACAAATGAAACCTCTGTAATGTCTTTATTTAACATTGAGTCAGGCAGTCTTTTTTAAAAGAGAATTAGCAAGATAATCCTTTAATACAAAGAAATAGCCAACAGACTGCTTTCTTATTTTCTGATGTCCTTCCCAAGGTGCCCAAGCACATGACAGACAACTCATGATCAAACTCATAGAGTTCAATCCAGTTCAAACACCAAAGGACAAGCCCTATGCACAGAATACATGCATGCACACACACAACACCTTCAGCTAAGGCTTAAGACCCTTTTAATCTTAATGGACAATGATGGCATAACCGGGTTCTACATAGACAGCAATTTCTCTCACTATAGGAAATTTACCCTAACTCTTTGTTCCTGCAAAATTCTTCACTTCTTTGCCCTGTGAGCCTTTCTTACATCTCTGCAGTAAGGAACTCATGCCATTAAAAACTGCTAGCTCTCTCCATTTTTTTAATCATGCAGTTTACATTGAGAACACTAACAAACAACTGCTATTTATACTCCAGACAAAACATATTATACATTTTACAAGGGATTTACTACTACAACAAGGTGGTGGTTCTCATTTATCTTTTTAAGATATCAGATTCTCCATACAATAGGTAATTTTCTCTTACATTCCCAACATGAAAAACAACTCCTTGTAGCATTAAGCAAACAAAACCAGAACAAACAGAAGAGCATATTTTGTAGAAGTAGTTTTAACTAACAGAAATCTAGTAGTAAGTAACGAAGTAGGAGAAAACAGATTTCGACATGATAAACGTGCAATTGGGTGGTGGGAACTCCTGATTTCCAGCACAGGCCTTCCTGACAGTTGTTATAACTTGTCCAAGAACACATTTAACCTATGGTTTAATTTCCATAACGAAACAACAAAAACCCCACACTCTAAGCTTTACTTGCCTTACAGACATATTACAGAGCTAATTAATGTTTCTATAAAGCTCTGTTATGCAACAAGTACTAACAAAACATGGTGTCTCCAGCTTTGGTGGTATCTCTTTACTGCACTTGCACAGATTATAACCTATGATAACTACGACTGGAAGACAATCCTTGTCCTAAACCCTTTCACGTGCTTCTAACTTTCCAAGATGTTTACTGTTGTGGTTCGGTTTTTCCCACCGTTGTCTTTACCCAAAGGTGGATGTTCTGAATGCTTCAAAAAGGTTGGTTTTGATTGTTAGGCATCATGTGCCCAGCATAAAGCAATCCTGAATACTTTTAACACTGAGTGTTATCATTTCATCTTTTTAATTAGAATGAGGCAGCTCTTCAAAATTTAAGTCACTCTGAGTTTGAAAAAAGTTCTTAAAACTTTACAATGTAAAACTGAAATGTTAGATGGGGGAAAGCCCTATGTGCCTAAATTTGATATGGTAGACACTCTCATACAGTTTACAGGAACACAGAAGCTCACCTTCTGAGGACTGTCAGGCTTCCAAGAGCACATGAACAAATGTAAACACAACAGGCAGTTCAGCTTCAGACTAAAATTTAAATAAAAGGACTTGCAAAGTTCCCTTGCCTCCTCCATACACATGCTGCCCTCTGACCTGCACAGAAACATCTCAAACACCCCCTGTTGCTGCTGCTACTGAGGGAAAAGTGATGTTGCTGCCACTGCTCCCAGCCAGGCTGCCACCCACCCGCACAAAAGTCACCCAAGGGAGCAGCAGCCACAGCCTCACATGTGAGAAAGCAGGGCTAGCAAACATCACCAAGGAAGGCAAAGGGAAGGGAAGGCAGCCTGGCTGCAAGACCAGACCTCTGCCCTTCACCCCCTCTTTCTGAGGGTTCCAGGCAGGCTTATTCACACAGGTGCAGCAGAGCAGAAACACATGCTGCTTGTTCCAGACGGGGATTACACCTGAGCTAATAAACCTCACTGATCAGAGCTGGCTCTCAGCACTCTGGTTCTGGAAGCACGATGCAGACAAATGGAAGTTGGCTCTGGAAAGAGCCAGTGTGGGTCTGGGGTTTATTAACTCAGGCTTTGCACCATGCAAAAGAATATAATCTGGCCCTAGAGACTAAATAGCTTATTAAAGTGATACTGAGCCTGAACTAATAAACCCTGACAGAATCAAACTGACTTTGCATCAAGTCAGCTCAGGTGTGCCAGCATCTGTGGCACAGCTAATCCACTGCAGCAATAAGCCACCAACAGAGCCTGCTATCTGAATTTTAAAATCTCATTTTATTTTACAGGAAAAAAAGGGGTTAACTGTTCAGCCGTTATAGATTTTCTTTTCTTCTGAAAGGAACATCAGGAGCTTCCAGAAAAGGTGATATCTGGCTTTTATGACTGTGAGACTAATCTTCCATAGCTGAATCAAGTCAATGCTATCTCATGATTTGCCTAAGTTACAAAACAGACAATTTCAGTACATTCAGTGCTTCCCTTGGCCTGCCAAGAGGGGTGAAACTGAGAAAATCCAAGCCACGTGTATTATACCACTGCTAGGAGGAATTAGAGTAGCATCAGAGCAAGGAATAGCAATATTTAATGCTAAGGAGAGCCTAATATCAGATACACAAAATAAAAAAAAATCCCCCACCTTTCTTTCTTTTAACTCTGTCTCTGCTACTCCATTCCTCCAGTAACTGTATGAGCTAACCAAGTAATCAATGGACTTAAATTCTATACTGCTATCCCATAAAAATCCAATTGTCTGACTTAGTCCTTACTGAAGACTCTAAAAATAAAAGGCAATCAAAAAAGGAAAGATGAATGATTATCAGAGAAGTGGAAAAAAGAAAACATAAGGGAAAAAAAGCAAAAAAATTACTTCATTTACAAACAAAAAAGTTGCCTGGAAATGAAAGCCACTAGAAGACAGAGAAAAGACATTTAAAAAAAAAAAAGACAAAACAAGACATTGTTTGGGTTTTGCTCAAAATACTGAAAATAAAATTGGTTGACAATAGCACAGTTAAAAAACATTTTTCACTTAATGTCCTGAAATTACTAAGAATTTTTTCATTTTGCTTAGTCTTTAAGCTAAGGTAGTTGTTTATTAAGCTCTGCAGTCAGCCTCAAAATACCACTGAAGGAAAGTAAGCTGAATGAAAACGTTCTACCACTTGTGAGGTGTTAAGCAAAATGTGACTAACCTAACATAGCATGCATTTGTAAATGTTATTTTAGAAGAATATCTTAAATACATGTCTACGTTAGTAGGGAAATTGTAAATTTCTACTGTCGTAAAGTCTTTGCTTCTTAGCAACAGGTCCATGCAGGTCAAAGGTATTTGACCTTAGTCAGGATTACAAAAGTGATTGCTCCCTATTGTGAAAAATCCCACACAGGGACAAAAGCCACTGGGGATAAAAAAAAGTCTTGAAAGCATTGTTTACCCCAACTCCCTAAGGGAGAGTAATCTGTTCTGCTGCACTACAGCAGTATTCCCCGATCTTCCCAATCTCTGATAATTACAGAAATTTCCTGAAGATGTATGCCAGTCCAGTCTTTGCTGATCTCAGGACATCACTCCAGTTTAGCCATTTGCAATGATTCTGACTCTTGCCTAAAGCAGCAGTTCCTTCTGCTTTCCCATTAGAAGGAACAACAGGAGCATAGCAGGATTGACTCAATCAATGCTATTTTATGCACATATTTTGTGTTTCTAGTTATCCCAGCAAAGGTACACCACTCTACAGGACCTTCACCAAGCCCACATCTTTCAGTGCTTCAAAAATTCCTTGCGGTAAGCACAAGATCATTTACATGGGCTACTGGTAAAGGGATAGTGTGGGTAGACAGTGATTCCTTGCTCCCCACCGGTGATCCTCTGGTGGATTCTTTACCCATTCTAAAACTCCTGAACACCAAGAACTGATAGGGAGGGATGTTCACTCATACAAAGCCTCCACAAAGCTCTCTCCAAAAACGTCACCATCTGCGCTAAGAATAAATGCAAGAAACTCCCACTATTCATCCTTTAGCAAAGGTGAAGGTTAGGAAGGAGGGATTTAAAGACAGAAAGAGTGTTACATCTGTCCTGTGGATTCTGTAGCTCAGCCAGCACCTCTTTGCCCACAGACGACCCCAGCATCCACCACCTCGCCAGGTGCCAGCGTGGTCCCCTTCGGGTCCCCCCACATGTCCCTCCCCGACCGCACGGCTACTCACGTTTGATGCACCGCTGGGAGCCCGTGGCCTTGCTCCAGCCGTGGCAGCACTGCCCCCCGCACACATTGACCCTGCGGGAACAGCAAACAAGGACCAGTGTCCGGCGGGGCACCCCTGCTCCCCATCCCGAGCCGGGCGGCGGGGCGGGCGCAGGGCCGGGGAGACAAAAGGCGGGAAGAATTAAACCTCCCGATTAAACTGGACGCCTGACGCCGCGCTCTGCCGGGATGGGGGCAGCTGGCCCCGCGCCCGGCCTCCTGTGCCGCGGATGTTCGGCGCCCACGGCGGGCGTGCCGGGCACCGGGGTCGGGCAGGTAACGCCGCCGTGCCCCCGGAGCCCGGGACAGCCCCCCACCCTCTAGCCCCTCCCGAGGGGGAGACAGCGGCCGCCACGGAGCTGCTGGTGGTGGTCGGGAGCTGCGGGGGGCGTGCGGGACGGGAGGGCCCTTACCCCGGCAGCGGCGGCAGCTGGTGCTTCTGGCGGAGGGGCAGGGCGGCGCTGCTGTTGCCGTGGGGGCCCGGCGGCGCCTTGAGCCGCGGGCTGAAGCGGGCCGGCTTGGCGAAGGAGGAGGCGTGAGCGGCGGAGTTGGGGTGGACCTGGCCGGCGGGGCCCAAGCGGAGCTGGACGGCGGCGCTACCCGGCTTGCTCATCCGCCGGGTCCGCTCCAGGGGGCCGCGGCCGCCGCCGTAGCGCGTGTTCAGCTGCACATTGAACGTGCGCTGCTGCTGCTGCTGCTGCTGCTGCTGCTGCTCCCCCCCGAGGAGGGTCGGGCGCTGCTGCCGGCTGCCAGAGGAACCCCCCCGGCCGGGCTGCAGGACGTACGTGATCCTCCTTAGCCTGCCCTTTTCGGAGGCTGCGAGCCCTGGTGACAAAAGTGCACAGGCAGCGAGGAGGAGGAGGAGGACGAAGCCCCATCTGATCCGACCCATTTCCACAGCGGGAGCCCCTGCAGCCGGCGAACTTCGCGGAGCCGTGGTGCAAGGGTCTCCTCTCCGCCAAAGGACGCGTGTGTGTGCGACCTGCGCCCGGGGCGCGGATCCCTCCTCCGCTCGCTGCCCCCCAACCTGCTCCGGGCGGGGGGAGAAGGAAAAAAGCCTCAGGATCCTCCCGCCCTCCCCCCAAACTGTTAGGAAAGTTCAGCAAACACTTCGCCCCGTGGAGCAGGAAAACATCGTTGGAAGAAAGGAAGCGGCGGGTGCGAGCCGAGCTGCGAGCCGGAGCGGGAAGGGAGGAGGAGCAGCAGGGGAAGGGTGTTTGCTGCAGGGGGGTGGTCGCAATGGAGAGCAGATGACTCGGTTGCCGGAGCTGCCAGGGGTCTGCGAGCGTGTGCAAGAAAGGGCCCTTGCGCCGGTGCGGGCTGCTCCGAAGCCCCTCTTTAAGAGTTTGTCGGCGAGTGAGCGTGTGCGGAGGGGAGGGGGCGGGCGGAGGGTGCCCCTGCCCCGGTGCCGGCCCCGCGCAGCCAATCTGGGGCCGCCGTGACGTCAGGGGCGCTCCCGGGGCGCGGGC